>WBNO01021092.1:0-61481 GCA_013400575.1 Peucedramus taeniatus | reverse complement strand
AATCATTTAGGCTGGAAAAGACCACTGAGCCCAACCATTAACCTTCTGCCAAGTCCACCACTGAACCATGTCCTTAAGTGCCACATCTACATGTTTTAAATACCTCCAGGGATGGTGACCCAGCTACTTCCCTGGGCAGCATGTTCCAGTGCTTGACAACCCTTTCCATGAAGAATTTTTTCCTACTATCCAATCTAAACCTCCCCTGGCAAAACTTGAGGCCATTTCCTCTCGTGCTATTGCTTGTTACCAGGGAGGAGAGACCAGCAGCACACTCCAGTGCCTCAATGTTTTTCTTGTAGTAAGGGGCCCAATACCTTTAATTTCACTTAATATAAACCTTAAAAAAACCCCAAACCTTTTCTCTTACATTACTTTTACATCTGATATAATTTGCCAGCACTTTTAGGTCACAAACTTTCACATCTCCATCTTATGTGACTTAATTAATAACAGTATCTCTGCTGATTGTTGGCCGTATCAATGTGATGAACAGATTTTTAATTATCTGAAAGTAGTCTGAATTAAATGTATTCTAAAATTTGCATCAAGGTGACAGAGGGGGAACTTCAGAGATGGAATTAAAAAGCACTAAAGCCAGAACTACTAAAGGCAATAGAAAGTTCATTCCACATGAGTAATGAACAAATGGTCTTCAGTGTTTTTGCTATAGTCCTGTACAATCCAATGGTAAACAAGCAGATTCTACAGCAAACTAAATAATTTTAGGATATATTAAAGGCATTTTGGAATATTATGTTGTTTACAGGAGAGTCAGGTCATTTCAACTATATTGATTTGTGTTCAGATCATTGTCACAATGTCACAACTGATTCATGTCTGATGGCATTTCCATTTAAAAACCCTTATTTTTTAAAAAAGTGTCTAGACCTTCCTATCTGCAAATAATTCACAATTACTTCCACACATGTCCTGAATATAGAACAGCAATGAGTAGATTTTCCATTTGCATGCCATTACTTAATTTGACCTATGCCTCCATGGGACTGTTCCATAGTCTCTAAAAATTGTTCACAAAAATTCTGGAATGTTTTACCTAATGCCAAGATTTATTTAATTGTATTTTAAAGAATATACAAGCTTAAAAATTCAAGTAATCTGCCTTCTGAATCTCGAAATACAAACACTTCGGAATGTATATTAGGATATCAGGCCTTGTTAAACACTTCTAAGAACTCCTCCAAAACCAGGATATCATCAGTTAAGAGCAATAGATCTTTGCTAAGACGGTTGTGCTGTAATAATTAATTAAAATTTTACTATGGCTCTCTCTTTCACTAACTTTAAGGAGGGTAAATACAACTATTACTAGTTTCCCTGGTGGATTTATTGGGCTACTTTTTTCTGATTTTGAAAAATATCTGTTCATGGAATAATGTAAAAAAAATTAGTAAAGTGTTTCTTTATAGCAACAGTTAAATCCCAAGAACTACAGAGTAATGAAATATCCATAAAAGAATGTATGACCAGGGAAGCACACAGATAAACAGTATGGTATGGACCAAAATAGTACAGTATAGAAACAAACCTTAGCAGTATTTTAAAATTCCATGTGGATATATTTGAAACCTTCACATATTTCAGCTTTTATAATTCATAGCTTTTCCATCCTGATAGAGATTGTATGGAACATTAGTTGCCTTCAGTGGAAACAGTAGGCATGAATGTTAGAACAAACATTTTCCCTTGTCATAGCAAGAACGGAGTGCATTAAAATTCTTGACATATAGTATTTTACTGAGATACAGAATATAAATGAAGTTCCCTACAATTTATTATCAGCAAATATCTCATATTTTAAAGATTCTTTTTTGAACATTCATCCTAATTCATATTCTGTTCTTGTTTATTCTTAAAGAAAATGACAGTAATTCCACTGCAGTGATCCAACTTTTAAAAATTATCAAGTAAAATTAATCTTCTTTATGTAATTATAGCCTAAATAGCCAGAAAAAGGTCTCCTTGAAAGAAATGTTGGAAATATCTTTTTCTTTCCATACTCTTAGTTTGAACAGAGGTTTCAAAAAATGAGGCCTCTTAATTTTATTTGGCTGATTAGTAGTTGGACTAAGATTTCTGTCTCTTTCACTGAATTAAAAAATAAAAATGTAATTCTATTTGCTTGAAGGATTTTTTTCTAGCACAACATTCTGCATCCAGTGATGGCCATAAAAAGAAATAAAATTGTGCTTTCTTCTGTCTGCCTATCTCTTCTTCTCAGATGGTCTGTGCCTCCAAAAGTTTTTATCTTGCATTTCTTGAATATATTAGGGTTTGGTTACTGCTTCACATTATTTGCCTGGTCTTTCCTAGAATCCATGCAACCTTTTTTCTTGTCTTTAATATGTTACAAGATATTTAATTATTATAATTATAATTATAATAATTATAATTTAGAACAGTATAGATTCTATTGTAGCAGGTGTTATGTGACCCCAGACAACGGAGGATATCCTATTGGTATTTGCTATACTGAAATGTTCTGTGACCCCAGTGGTAAAATTTCATCAGTTTTATTCCATACTTTAAAAATAAATGAAGTATGTCTGTTAATACTCTCTTGATTTGCTGGAAGTTTGTAAGTAAATTGAGCTCCACTGAGACGCTCTTTCCTTCTCTGTGGTTGGTTGCAAAGTCTTCTTTCTGCAAATATCCTAATTACTTTGGAAAGAATGTGAAGGATATTTGACATTTGCAGTGATTTTCAACAACATTTCAGAGCACAGTATTGGACTAATTTGTTTCCAAATTCTCCTCTCCAACATAGATAACCACTGCCTTCTGAGGCTGGAAATCTCATAGGAGTCCTGATGTCTCAGACTCATTTGAAAAATGCAGATTTAGACCCAAAGGCAGGTATAGGTGCTTTTTCTTTGTATTTATGGTAACTGATATGACATGCAGCTCAGATGAGACAACAATTTTGCAGTTACAACTGCCTCATATTTGTACAGGGCCTGTTGATAGACAGAAAGATAATAACAGGGAACTATAATTCCCTCTGGCAACATTATTTGACTCATTAAAGAAAATATACTGGCATTAAGAATAGTCTGATCTATGTCACAGAAAAACAAACTGAAGGTCACGTACACTTAATCTGAACTGATTGGACAGGATTTTTCATTCTATTCCTGAATTAAAGATAAAATGGATGTGACTGTGTTATATTAAAAAAAAAAAAAAAAGCCAAACTTCTTTTGTAATTATGGTGCTGTCCTACAGAGTGCTTGTTTTCTGCTTTGTGAGGAATCAACATCTATTATGTATCAGTCCAGGGACACAAACCCTTTTCTAGGCTTTTACTATTCAATCCTGAAAGCAGTTTTGCAGAATTCAGCAAAAAGAAATATTTCATAATCAAATAATTGAATTTTCAAAGAACTTTTCAATGCCCTAGGCACAGATGGTACATATCAAGAAGATTGCCGATCACATTACCCTACAGATAAACTGTATGTTATGCTCTTCTGATCTATTGAAATGTTGCTTGGCAATATAAGTTCTCCACAAAAATATTTGTCAAAGGAAAGGACTCCTTTCATAAAGAATTCAGAGCCTGCCCATCATATTTTCAAAATGCCAATAGTTGCTTTTGCATTAACATTTTTTTACACCAAGTTTTCTGCCTACGTTTACAGTGGATGCAGATAATATCAATTGGTTGGTCCGTTACCTGCCCTCATCTTCATAGACATTTAAAAGTTGCAGAGTGACAGGGCAGCCTAGCATGGTATCCAAGGATTAGAAGCAACCTCAATTGTTATTTAATCCACCTCCTCGTTCTAGGGCAAGATCTAATGTGCCCGTGTCCTTCCTGTCAAATGCGTGGGAAGATTTAACTTAACATTCATGAAATCCAGTACTTGTACTCATTTGCTGTTGAGCACCAGGGAAAAACTTGTAATTGCTACTCCATTTTCTCATTCCTCAGCTGTGAAGATGATTGCTTTTGAAGAATGTTAGAGAACTACAGCTTTTTAAAGAGTCTGTGTGTCTGTTTGATTAGAGACTATTATTAGCATCTTATTTTACAGATGAAGAGATTCATGCATTGAACGGCCTGACCCATTACGCGCTGAATGGGTCTGTCCTGAAATAAAGTCTTGCCTTATATTTACGTGAAAAAGCATTTTGGGGAGCCAGATTTCATCCTGCCTGGCTATAGCCTCATTGGCAGTGGGGAGCAGCGCCGGGAAGCAGCGCTCAGCTCCCGCTTCCCGAAACGGGGCAGCGGAGTTCGGGGCTGCTCTGGCCGTGGAGAGGCGCTCCTTGCGGGCAGCCCACGGCCCCTCCTGGCCATCGGGGGCTGCTTTCAGAGGAGGCCCTTGCTGGCACTTCGCCCTGTGCCCTGTCAGCCGGGCCCCCAGCCCCAGCACTCCTCCCTTCGCGGAGCAGGAGCGGTGCCCGGGGCCGCTGTGTCCGGGCAGCGGCAGCAGCGCGGTGCGCCCGGGGCCGCTCCGCCGCTGCCCGGGAACGGCCGCGGGCACGGCTGGCTCAGAGCCCGCCCCTGCCCCGGCCGTCTCTCCTAGCGGGGACTCCAGGCACGGCAGCGACTCCTGCCAACCTCCCCCCCCCACCGCAGAAATCGCTGCACTTAACAGAGAAATGATTTGTTTCAGGGCTGAGTATCTGTGTTTCCGTCTTCTTTTTGTACTAATGGAAAACAAAATAGGCGAACATTATTTTAGTTAAAAATTGATAACAAAATGTACAAAACTTCACAGGAGATTAACATTCAAAAGGAATTTATTCGTAGAACCTGGGAGGGAATGTAGGAATGGGTTATAGTGCAGACTGAATTTCTGGCACACAGAATCTACTGTGATGAGAGGTATAGAAATATCTAAAAATAATGAACATATCCATTAAAGAAACCAAAATCTGGACTTAAACTCCTGCTTCTAAGCCTTAACATAATTAAGACTTGCATCAAAAGAGATTCTAACTGCAGATGTAATTCTAAATTAGGATGTCAGATTGAAAGTAAATGAGATGTAGAAGATGAAAAAATAGATGGCTAACAGTCTCTTTAATGGGTAAAAGAAACATCTAGCAGTCATATAACACTAAATGTTGAATAAGATTCTGGTGTTAGCCATGTTTCTATCCTATAACATTTAAATAAAGCTTATTATTTAGTTTAGATTTAGTTCAATTCTGAAGTATGCTATTTTCCCTCTCCACCNCCCCCCCCCCCCCCCCCCCCCCCGCCATATTCCCATGGCATATGTTGTTCAAAAAATGCAAAGGTGCTCAGGATTAGTAAATACTATATGCACAGTATCACTGTGGCGATACTTGGCTTGAATAACAAACTTTACACTTTCTAGTGTACTTGGTCAACATAAATAAATAAAGACTTCTCTTTGATTTAAATACTACGTTTTCTACCCTATAGAGGAATAATTGGGACAGTGGGATAACTCTTTGCTCCAAACCTTGTAATGTGTTGGCAGGAAAAATTAGAATGTAGGACTTTGTCGTAGTGTAACCCATTTCTCCCTGCTGAGGAATGACTGTGTCTGCTGTCCCAACTAAAATACTTTTTAAGTATATACTTTTTAAGTATACTTAAAAAGTATTTAAGTAATACTTTTTAAGAACCTGGCTTTGTTTTTGAATTTTTTTTCTAATAGTGTATCATTCAAAAGTAGAAAAATTGGAGTGCATAATTCAAGAGCAGACTGGTGATAATAAATGAAGAACTTTCCCATACTGCAAGATAGATGAGCAGGTTGTGAGTTTCATTCATCTGGAATAATTGATTTACATCAGTTCTGCAGAGCTTTTGGAAATTGCTATTTCAAATCAATTTGATCCAGTTATAAAGTACAAGACACTTTAACTTATTTTAACTGTTATTTGTGAGATGGATATGAGGATACTTAATAATCTTTGAAATTTTAATTCATTAAATTGTGAAAGTATACAATATCTATTTTAATTGTACAATGCAATCTACTGATATGCTGATCGGGGTCTAGATAGCTAAATTATATATTATATATTTTGCTACTGCAAATAAAGTAACCTGAATCAACAGAATGTGAAAGGTGACTTAAAGGAATTTAAAAAATTTTCTAAGATTATGAGAACTATTACCAGTTGAGCATCTCTCTAAAAATGCCTAGATAAAAAATTAGCAGATTTGCAAAATAAAGTTGCTTAAAACTTTTAGCTTTTTGAGAAAGTATAAAATGTAATGTAATTTTAAGAAATTCTTTTCCATGTCTTAATTATTTATTTTATTTTTTATTCAAAGAGAAGATTAAAAATAAAAAGGAATTGCATAAAACATGGTTTCTACAGCAGAATCTCATCACTTTTTTAACAGTCTGCTGTGTTACATTACAGATCTTTGAGCCTGTTTTTCTTCATTCTTTTTGTGCTCAGACTGTTTCTGGGCAAAATGAATGATGGCAATAAATAATTTGGGAGAAATTCCTGGCAACTCATAAAACCATATTTGGCCTATTATGTGAAACAGAAGGTCAAAGTTTGGAGTAAGATTTAAAAGGAGAGGTCAGCAATGACTTCCTACTCTCCTCTTTTAAAATCCCCCAAGCTGCTGAGTTTGCCTGCAATATGCCAATACAGCACTAATAGTTAATAACTACTTTTGCAAATGAGCTCTCCCTAGGAGAGTCTCCAGGCTTTAGGTGGTTTAACCTAATCTCATATCTGTCAGGTAAGTAAGCACTACTAACCCTCTTTAACACATAGCTAAACTTAGTCTCTGAGAGACTAGCAACAAGGTTATGCAGGAAGTGTACAGCAGAAGAAGAAATAAAAGGCTTGATTTCCTTAGTCTCATGAGCCTTAGTTTTGCTGTGTTTCTTCTATCCATCACCAGCAATGAGTCATGTGCTGGCTTTCAAAGGCTGCAGCAATCGATTGTTTCTCCACACCTACAGCAGCCACCCCTCTCTGAACTGAAGCCTTTGTGCTACAGTGGCCTCAGGTCTCTTGGTGAGGTGGGTGAATTGTGAATTGTGTGCTTTCTGTGCTGTATCAGTGGTGCATTAGCCTCTCTTACACACACACACAAACACACAATTATTTATATGTAAATATTTAATGCCTTTCCATCACAGTTAGTCATGTTTACACATGGATGTGTGTATGGATTTAAATGTGTACGAGGGCAGGAAGGGTAGGCAAACTGGTTTGGGTTTAAAGAGATTAGACTAGAATAGTCCCCTCTGCTCCTATCTTCCTTTCTCCAGAAGGAAGAGAAACAATGACTCTGCCAACACTTAAACTAGCTTGATTAATGAGCTCTGTTCTGCCAGCCTTCCTATAATCTCTTCTGAAGTTTTAGGTTTGGTTTAATACAGTCTAGTCTGGGGTGAGAAGTTGGCTGTATCTGGATCATTAAACCAGAATCTAATTGGCACTCATAATTGAGGGGGAAGACTTCTTCCCCTTTGAACTGACTCAGATAACAACCAACAAAAATTAGCTAGATGCACAGAAAAGGAGCTGACAGCAGTGTATTCTGCTTTATTCAGATATGCATGAGATTTGCATTTGGAAATGTGGTACAGACAAATGCAGCATCCAGAATTTGTCTTTTGTAGTGACTTGTTAAGGACATGCTTGTGATCAGTAAGCATTAGCAGATGAAAAGATCTGAGTATTTCTGTGAATCTTGATGTCAGCTCTTGCTCTTTACTGAGGGATTGTTTTATCTAGAAGTTCCAGGATTTAACATTTGAGATGCTTTCTTATTTTCCTTTACATTGAGTGGGACTCCACTCTGATCCCTGTCTGTAGGTGGCACTGATCCTTCACTGTAACAGTGGCAGGAAAATGATGAATGCAGTTAATTGCAAAAAGAAATCTTACTTTAAAAATATAAGATATGGGTGCATGGTTGTGAATCTGGTAGTAAGATGAAGCATATACGAACCTACAAAGCTCATAACACTGTAATAATTAAAGAGGCATCTCCTTGTCTTTAATTTAACTATAGTGAATACTTTTATGTAATGTTAGTCTGTAAGTTTTCCTTTCAGTTTTCTTTTCTCAAGAGCATTAGAACTTGAAGCAAACAAGAACTGAAAATCTGACCAGCACCTCATGCATGCTTGATTTACTTGGAGTCAAAAACTGATTTTACTTTTTTTCTGGTTGAATAGTTCCTGGAATGATGTAATTCTGCTAGGAATGGTGCAGGATTCCAAATAGCATACAGGAAGGTTTCTGAATATCTGGTATAAACCTATTTTTACATCATTATATTTTTGAATGAATACAACAAATCTCTGGTCAGTAATATCCATTCTGACCAAAACAGGTACGGTTAAATTCAGAAAATTATTTAGATGCTGTAACATTGAAAATACTACAGCCTTGGGTTGGGCACCCTTATCTGCAATAAGATATTCTTGTCTGGAGACATTAGTTGCCCAAGAAAAAAAACACAGAACTTTGAAAGCTGAATAACATAGACTAGACAGAAAGAAACACTGAAGATTGTAATAGAGCCTATGACAATTTACTCAAAGACAGTAAAGAAATTAGTTCCATCTGAGAAGCTGAGCTCTGGAGTCTGCTCCCATGTAGTATTCTTTTTAAAACACATTTTCATGCCATCTTCATCCCATTCTAAGATAGTAAGAATTAGTTTACATTGGTTCACTGTCACAGTAAGCCTGGTGGAATGTCATAACTGTCAGGCAAGGTATTCTGCAGCAAACACCCATTGTTTTCCAAGCTGTTCCACTGGTATAGTTTAATAAAGATTTATTGAAGCAGGGATTTGAACTGAACTCTCCCACAGGAGTATCCTGACCAATTCTGCAAGCCTTTGTGTCAGTCTATGACCTGTCCCTTCTCCCTCTAGCTTATAAATATGTATTTATTTGTAGACTGCAGAACATCTCTAAAAGTTCTTTCTGGAAGAATGATCAGTGTCTTCATTGTTATGTCCTTCAGTTTACATAAAGGTGTGCTGGATTGAAGCTGAAAATAAAGAATTTGTTAGAAGGGAAACTCAGAACTACTTCAATTGCTGGAATGTTGAATGTACTTGGAACTGTGTGCTTCATGAATCTCCTATCAAAAAGAGATACTTATATGTTATCAGTGAGAGTGAAACTGGCAAAGAAGGTGTGAAGGAGAACACCTAGCCTGGGTATAAACACCTTGTCATCAGTAGCTCTTAGGTGACAATGCTAAATATTCTCAGCTGGAAAATCAGATTTCCAGATTTTGTTGCTAAGATCTTTAGGATTTTATTCGTGCATTTCTAAAATCGAGAAGTCTACTCAGAAGATTTCCTTAAGATTTTGGATGCCTCAATTCTAGTTCTTGTTCTAGGGTGCTTGTATTATGAAGTGTGTCTGAAATTACTTCCAAGCTGTTTCCAATCAGGAGGTAAACTTTGCCTCCAAGTAAGAGCAGCAGGATTCATCACGGTGAATCCAAAATGTTGCCTCAAATCTGACTGGTGTGCCTTAAGAAGATTTCCCTCCATTTAACTGTAGTAAAATTTATTCCAGCATGCACACATGTTTCCTTAAATGAGTATTTGGCACTGAGGAAGCCTAGCATTTGGGTTGAATACATTTTTTATAGTCCGTTTCTTATGCCAAGACTATTACCTTTCTTTTGGAGAGGAAAGCAACTGCAAACTGTAAAAAAGTGGGAGGGGAAAACTGCAACTTGGATTGGGTTATTTCTTTCCCTAGTTTCTTGATCCAGAAATATTTGGGGGAGTTTTTTGTCCTTTGGGGCCTTTATACTTCATTCACACCAACTTTCCAGAAGAAAAAAAATCTATTTCTGTGCAGGTGAAAGGGAATTAGTAGGTGCTGTGCCCAGAAAAGTTGTCTTTAGGAGCAGAGATAAAGGGTTCCTGCAAATAATAGCACTGTCACAAATAGAAAGGGGGAATCTGAAGCCCAGAGGAGGTTCCCACAGTTCTCCCTAAATGGTCTTCACAGTTTTAACCAAGGATGTTTTTTCCCTCTGTTCAGATATTTACTCCTGTTCCTTCCTGTACCTTTCCTCATACTTTGTTTGCTTCAGCTGTGCTCTTGCTTTCCTCTTCTTTCATGTCCTTTCCCAATACTAACTTTTCCCATTAACTTGTTTAGGTTCTTGGTAGAATCTGCCAATGACATTTCACATCTTGTGCATAAGGTGGTCTTCAAGTATGGTGAAAGGATAATTTTTAGGTAAGATTCACTAGGGAGAAGGAACAGGTAGATACAGTGAGAGGGATTCCAAGGTGCTAATGCTGGTTAGTGTGATAATGGTGATCTCATCTTCAGAGCTGTGTAGGTCCCACAGACAAAGCAATTCAAAAGGAGTATTGGAAGAACAACAAAAAAGCTTTTATTCTATCTTGCTTAGAAAGTTTTCTGAGTGGAAGAGGTTGCATGGAAAGTTTGGGAGACCCACAAGCAAGTAAGGGAACCTGGCAGAGAGGATGCAGGAAATGACAGATTGGTAATACATAGGAGATACACCATCACACTATGTCTTGGCAAATGTAAAAGGGAAAAATAATAATAACCATATTCCACATACATAATTGCAGGGCAATATGAATTTTAAAAATGCTATGCCACATTGCTGAGATTTTCTTTTTCAGAGTGTGCATGAGGCAAGGAAGTAATTTGAACGTGTTTGGATTTTTCCTCAAGACAGTTCATGAAGACTTTATTTTGTTTGATTTTTATTTGCACAGTTTGCATTAGAGCATATCTTACCTGGTGTGACTGACAGCAGGATTAAGGGACACGGTTGGTGGAATAAGGATAAAGGGACTAGTCCATATCTAAGAAAGGGTGATCTCACCTCACGTTTTAGTATAAATGCATATGCTGAAAGAACATGACAGGATTAATAAAGGAGGCTTTTAAAAAACATTTTAGTGAAGGGATGACCTACTGTCTCTGAACAGCAAATGCAGGGTCTCACAGAACAGAAGACATTCTGGCTGCAAAAGCCAGAATATGGAGAAGTCTTAAAGAGCAGATCAAGAGTAACAAACCTTTAATCGGCCTAAGCATCCTCTCATTGCCCCAGTTCTCTGCCTTCAGGAGCTTAGGTCGCTACAGAGATGATTCTCATGCCCACTGTTGTGGTGACTCACTGAAAGGTACATTGTAGCCCTGTATAGTTTGTATCCAATACGCAAAAAAACACTCTCAAAGTTTTTTTTTTCCCCAAAAGATTGCCTTTTACCAGGTGGTTATGGCTGTTTATTAACAGCCATATAATTTGTGACTAATTTATTTTTCCCTGCAGCAATGGCAGCAAAGTCCCTTCACAGCTGAGAAGTGAGCAGCTGAATTGCGCCTTATGTTTGCACATCAGGCAAAGTCATATGGAGAAAAACTGAAGCATATTTTTCTTCACAGTCAAGAATGACTGTGGAAGCACAGCCTTTCAGAGACAACCATTTTAGACTCAAATGTATGATGAATGAAGACTGCTTATCTACATAAAATGCATATTTTTATGGATAAACTCTGAATGCAAGAAGTCTCATCTTATTCCTGCCCCCACTTTTTTTTTTATTCTGAAAGCATAATTCTCTTCTATCACTATTAGACCCAGTAAGTTTTTAAAATAATAAATTTAAGTGAAATAAGAAAAAAATTGTTTTTATTTTTCAGATTAGCATTAATTTCATCTAGTGTAAATGTTTCTGCAATTTGTGATACTACTCTACAAAGATAGACATCAAATTAAGTGTTTGAAAGTTTCAGTAATTTCAGCAGATAACTACACACATTATGTATTTGTTGATTTAGGTACCTGAAAATATTACTACAGTGCACAGCAGAAAAAAGTATTAATAAATTGTATCTATAACCTGAGCCTTCATTTTTAGTTTTGCCTCAAGTCTACACAGCTACCTAACAGCTCCTGATTTCACCATATCCTCTCTCTTCAATTAATTTTGTTGTCAGTGAATTAAAGTTAGTAGTTTGCTTGTCTGTGAGCTTCTCAGGCAGAGACTTTATTGAAAAGAGGTGATCTACTTTTGTGGTGATATGATCTAAAAACCTGAAGTTTCCTTTACCAGCTGAAGGTTGAAGCTAACAGGGAACCATATGCATTTCTAAACTACTAATTCTGTTAAATGTACCAGAGAGAATCACCCTATTATGAACTTGATAGTAAATGTCCAGTTAAGTTCATTTGCATACCACATGCATGACAGTAAATTAGCTAAGGGAAAATGAAACACTAAACACACAGATGGTTGAACCCTTGTTTTCCCATTCAATTTAAAAGTCTTCTTTGAGCTGGTGGAGAACAATCAGAACATACAACAGAACTAGTTAGCACCAATCTGTTACTATTTTGAGTAAATTAATTGAATAATTATCCCCAAGTTCATCTCTCATCTGACACCTCCCTTGCTTTAAGCTAAAAGATGAAAGGGAAGAAGTATCTGATGAGGGTAATGATTTCCCGTTACAGGTATAGAGAAAAATGAAGATTTGTACTTGTTTTAATCTCTGTGGATCTTGAAGTACAACTTGTCTATCGTGACCAAATATAATGAGATAAAGCTATGTCTTCAGAACTGCTAAGGTTTGAAGACATAGACAGTGGCCATGCCAAATTTCAGGTCAGCCAGACTCAGAATCGTTAGTTGGAAACACAAGCATAGTCCTGGAAAATGTAAAATGCTAGCTCACAGTGTTGTATTTGATTTTCTTTTTTTTAAGGCTAGTGGTTCTGTTAGTTAGAGTTGTCTTTGATTGCTGTATCCCCACTAAAAGAGATTCTATTCTTCACAAATAGGACTCAGATAAGAAGGTAAGCAGAGGGAACTCTTGCTGGAACATAGGGAAGGTATGGATTATGCTTTCATTTATTTTGAAGCTATTAAGGCAAAACCAGTAGGTGTCTAATTTATGGAATTCCATGGCTGCCAGAATGTGAAGAACATCACCACTCTGTGTAGAAGGAATGGTGGTACATGCATTAGGAACGTGCGTATGCATACCTGGGTTTTCCCTCAAGGATCTCTCCCATCTAGAGGTTAGTCTATGAAGGCACAATTAGAACTCTAGAAAACCTGGCTTAAAACTTTCTGGAGTGCTAACCAAAGAAAAGAAACCTCTTAGCAAAAGGAGAGATTTCTCTAAGAGAATGGCGTCCAGCCTTATGCAGAAGTCCAGTATAAGATATAAGCAAGACTTAAATGATACTTACTAGGCAGTGATTGAATACATGAAGCTCTGTTGAGGAAACTATGCTGAATTTAGTAAGGTATTATTTTGAAAAAGAAGTGAATTCTTGTATAATATGTTACAAATCTTAAAAAAAATGTTGCCATCATTATTATTGGTCATAAATCTTTGCCAGGAAGGTGTTGCTTTATTCTAGAACAAACTATTAAAAAAGTTCTGACTAGATAGTAAGTGGTCAGGCTGTGTCACCTGGACATATATCTGCACATGTTGCTTCCTAATGTCTTTTTGTCTCCTCTGGAAACTCATAAAATTATTCTCTAGTGCAAGTATGATTATATCAAAAATCATTTTGAGGGAGTCAATGGAGTTTGGAATATATTTGTTATAATTTGGAGCCATATTATCTCCCTGAAATTGTCCCCTCCTCACGACACACTGTGAGATAAAACCACATAGTGGCTTGAGTACCTGTGCAGGTGCCCTCTTTCCAAATCAATGATCCTTAGAATTTGGCTTCTTTTTTTTGCTTTTGCCTTTTGGCTTCTCTGTAGTAATGGACTGAGGCTTCCGTCTCCATTTCAGGATGCTGCAAAATGTTTCCAGAAAAAAATTTGTATTTCTGACTGAATATTTTTCTTTATTTTTGTTCAAGATAAATGAATTATGACTATGGTAGCATAATGTGTAGATATATCAGTTAAAAGAGGGTTCTTTTTTAATGCAATAACATTTAAAAAATCCTTCATTTTCATGGAAAAAAATTGTATACTTGTATGGACAAATAGATACTTGACTGTTCAAAAAGTAAACTATAAGTAGCAGTCTCTTATTGCAAAAATAATTATGTATTTCTTATTTTAATGTATCTGCCAGCTATTTACATTGTGAACACCTATTTTTCAAAAACTTGGTTCTCAAGTGTTTTTTTCTCTGATTATGCTGAATTTTAAAGCTTAATTAGAAGAAATATCCTTGGAGAACAATGCAAATATGTCATTAGCTGTTTTTCTGTAATGGTGGGTTCTCTCATCTGGAACATAAAACTTGAAGTTCATTAATAGTTTTATATTTAATTGCATGTTGTGTAGTCAGTTTTTTACCAGGCTTTTCTTTATTATGTTTATTAGAACTGGTTGACATATTCATCATTAATATTCCTATCAGTTTTTCCTGGCATTTTTCACTTACAAATAATTTCTGATTTCATCCTCATTTCTGTCTTTGAGTTAACAGGCTGTATCCAGTCTCAGGAAAGTAGAATATGATTGCTAGCTCTAACTGCACTTCTGTTTGAAAGATTGGCTGATGTAACCTAGAGCTCAGGCACAAATGATTTGACTCAATTCTGTGGAAGTTAGGTCTTGAGAAGAGATAAACATAAATCTTGCAAAACCAAATCCATACTCACTCTATTTCAGAAGCTTAGATTAGGCATATAAAGTAGGAATCTTAGTTTTGTAGGCTTCCTCTGTAGAGAGTAAAGAAATACATGTTCTGTGGGGGAGTAAATCAGATCGTTCAAAAATTAATCTACTTGTACGGTGTAGCCTGTCTCTCTGGGTGTAGTATAACAGGAATACTGAGTGACTTTGTTCCTTACTTGGACATTTATATGTACCATAAAGTTATGAAGCTGAACCTGGATCTAAGTATAAAATACTGTACATAGTCAGTAGGGAATTCTGAAGGATGTGTTTAAGTGCTGTCTTCTCTGAGGCGCAGTTTATAATTCACAGAAGTACTTCTGTCCATTTCTGGCTCACAGCTGTAAAATTAGCTTGGAGTTAGTTATCACTAATATTTATTTCTCATAAAATATATTTCTTATATTTCTTTCTTACAGAATTCTATTGAACATGGAAGATTGCCTTTTCTCTGGCAGATCACTGCTGAAGATATTTTCTGAGGTGAAAGAAAGAGATTCTTCTCTGTGTGAGGAGATTTGAACCCATTTTTAACATTCAAGACAGAAGGAGTGAGCAGAAAGGAAAGAAATTTGTTGTGTCCTCATGAAGTGGATGCTTTCTTAAGAAAGTGGTTGGAGCCCAGTTCTTCAGCTCTGGGGAAATTTCCTAGTTCCCAGCTGATTGAAATGGCAACATCACATTTCCTTCTTGTACCTCCTGTTCTCTCTTTGGAAGAGTTTTGCAAGATGTCTTATTTCATAGGAAAGGCTTTAGGAAATATGCCAAACATGATCCTACAGTTAATTAGTTAGGTAAGGGAAAGCATCATGTTCAAAATGAGACATTTGAGCAGTGAGGACATCAGACCAAGTGTCTGTGAGGTCGAAAATGGAGTAATGTATAATTTAGTCAACTAAATAATGTTCAGTCTCCATTATGTACTTAGCTCTGAATGACCTGTTCCTGATCTATAAAATATTTTTTATTTTTTTATCATGTAAATTAGCTAGGGCACACTTTTTCTATGTTCTATTTTAAAAGTCATCACTTCTATTATAGGAGTAGTAAAAGTATACTTTAGAAGACACTAGAATCATTCTTGTCTCTCATGGCATTATTATTGCTATCATAATTATTTTCTCACTAGAGAGTGAGCAATGGTAAATAAATAGGGCATTAGCACCAAACACATTTATATCGCCTGAAAACTTGGAAGAAAAGTGATTTCTGTGAAAAAAAGAAAAGTGTTTTTTGTGGGCTTTTAGTGCTTGATCATCTGTGTGTGTTTTAGTTGGTAAGAACACATGTATCACACTTGCAGACCAAAACTGAGAGACAGAAGGAACAAAGTGGATCTGAAATATCGGGATCCCTATATTCTTTGTAGCCTGAGGGCCGTGGAGTGCATAGGGCAGACTGCATGGGTGGCCTCCCTTGTTCTCTGTCAAGTCCAGAGGCCAGAGGGCTTGTGAGCTTTGATGGCTCTGAAGAGGCCCATGTGACATACACAGGGATCTTAAATCTGCTTTATTCACATCAAGTTGCAACTCAGAATAAAAATCGGTATCCCAGCTTTTCAGTTCCATTTATTTTCATGGTACCCTGAGTATTTGGCACTTATAAATAATATAATGCTGATGAAATCCAAAACAGACTTACACTAAGTTTAAGAGCCAAGAAAAGTATAAAGATTTAGGGAAGTGTTCCTGATCATATGACAGACTCACTTTTTGGCTATATGTTTCTAAGCAATGCTGGTGGGTCCTCCCAGCATTTTATTCTTCCAAAATAAAGTGTCTATTGTAGAAAAGAAATCGAGGATTCCTCTTGAGGTGAAGGGGAAAGGTAAACCCTTTTTGTATGTGTTCAATTCTGTGCTAAATTAGGATTGCAAATCATGTGACATGTCCTCTGCTGGTGAGAGTTTCTTTCAGTGTACCAGAAAGCTGTGTAGGTGACAACCTTAGTTTTATACCTTTTATATGACGATGCATATCTGAAAAAAAAGCTGAACACAAAATACTTGGTCAAGGAAATAGACACTTCTGTATGTAACTACATACCTGCACACACACACACACACACATACACACACACACACACACACACATGTATGTATTTGTGTGGCATATTTACCATTCAGGAAAATTCAGCTTCTACTCAAAACTGGCAGGTTGTTAAAAATTGAAAGCTTCATTCATTTACCTTTTTAATTCAGCTTGCATGTACAAAACTATTATCTCAGCAATTGAGTGAGCCCTGCTTGTCAGTAGTTAAAGTAATTAAAGGGTTCAGTGGTTAAATATTGCTACAAGTAGTTCAAAAATAAATTGTCATTTTTAAAGACATTTTGGGAGAGAAGAGCAGATGAATAATAAATATGTGGTTACATGCATAGATCTGTAGCTGGGAAAACAGCTGCTGACAGCTCACTGTTTTTCATCACTTTTCTTCATTAAAAAAGGCAATTGGTGAAATTATGGTTGAGGGTGGGAAATATGAAGGAATGAAGTGTTAATGACAGTTTCCATTTTGAAATTCAGCAATGATCCTCATAGCAAAGGAAAATCGATGCAAACATCACACTTGCAGACCAAAACTAATCATGTCTGTTCCATTTGTCAAGCGTTGAATCAAAGAGCTGAAATATTTCAATGAGCTATTTTGTCAAGCTAGTCTTTCTGAGATTGTCCACTTACAAACAGTATTAAACTTAAGACCATCTATCTTGACATAGTGAATTATTTTGTTTACAACTATCCTTACCTTGCATGCCTTCCTCACCTTTTAATTTTTTAATTTTTCCATGATTAGTGAATTATGATTGAAATGAATGAACACCTGTCTCCTAAGGGATTAGTCACAGCCACAGTCTCTAGCTAACACACTAACCCAAGGAACAATAATATACATCACAATATTAGAATATTCCACTCTCTGCATGTTTATGTTATCAAATGTCAGCAGCTGTTTTTACTGTGGGTGATTTTGAAGTCCTTCAGGGAAATGGCTATCACACATTGCTGTAGACAGTGGAATTCATGGAAAATGACAATTTAAAGACCAAAGCATTTGTTCTGCATCTCGTTTTCTCTGTCCTCTTTTCTGATGAATTCCCTACTTGAAACACAAAGATGTATGGGAACTGAGAGACCTTTAAAAAGTTTTAACATTAACAGACTCTAGTCATAGTCAATCTTAAATGTAATTTAAAAGTACCTATGTGTATCTGTAGTGACCCTGTCTTCCAACGTCATTTGAAAAAGCATCTAAACTATTTTTAAGTTTGGTTTGCTACAGCCAGGTGGTTTCCATGACAAGTCTTCAGCATTAATAGGTAAAACATGTAATAAGCAATTTCTGTGGTCGCTGTATGGAACACAACATATTTAATTATTCTTACTAAAGAAAAAAATAAAGTGTCTGTATTAGACTTAGAAGTACATCACAGGCTCAGATCAGTTCATATGAAGCCTACTATTTCAGGAATTTCAATATGTATAGGTATTTTAAATTACTTTTTTTTTTCCCCTGTAGCATAATGCTTTAGCTTTCTCTATCTCATAAATACTAGGACTCAACAACTATACTTTAAAATGTTTTACATATAATTGTATTATAGTATGGTTATTTACCTTTGAAAGATACATTGCTGTCCAACTAGTTTCTGCAATGGCTAAATGTAATGTTTAATAAAGAATGAGTGGACATTATTGTAGATGTTACTAAAATGTTTTCTACTACTGTTGACCTTGGAATTTATTTTTAATTCTGTAGCTGTTGCTACATCTCAAGGCTTCAAATAGATATTGTCTAAGGGACACTACCAAGTTAAAATGCAGATTTTAACTTGGTAGAGCTCTATACTGTGATAATTTCAAATGTTACAAATGCTAGCTTTCAATATTGCTTGTCACACTATTTTTTTTTTCTGGAAATGAGTCGTACTGCCACATGGAGAGAAAAAAGTAGCAGCACAGGAACAACAGAAATTCTGGAAATTGGATTTCTATTATGATAAACCAGATTTAAAGAAATCAGAACATACATCTATAAAACAAAACAAAAAATATTCACTTTGTATACTAAACATTTATCCCCCTCAATTCACTTCTTAAAACCCTTGGCTTGCACTTAGAACAAAACTGATGATGTTCAGAGAGGTGTAATACTTTTATGTCACTGTTGTCCACTTATACTACAATTACTGCTGGACACAGAAAAGGGAAGAAAACAAGTGGAAGTGTGTTGGATCTGGCTGAGCTAAGGTTCATTTTCCCACAGCAGCTCTCACAGTGCTGTGCTCTGCATTGGTAGCTGGAAATGTTCTGACAACACCGCAGTGCTTTGGCTGCTGCTGGGCAGTGCTGGCACAGCATCAGCGCTGTCTCCCCATCAGTAGGCTGGGGGTGGGCAAGAACGTGGGAGGGGACACAACTAGGACAGCTGACCCCAGCTGACCCCAGCTGACCAAAGGACATTCCACATCATATGGTGTCTGGTCAACAGGGAAAGCTAAAAGAAAGAAGCAAAGGGGAACACAAGGGAAATTGTTACTTATAGCTTCTGTCTTCTGGAGCAACTACTACCTGCCTTGGCTTCTATGGAAGTGGCTGGGCTTTGCCTACTGATGGGAAGTAAAGAATAAATAATGTATTTTACTTTGCTTTCAAACATGACCTTTGCCTTTGCTTTATTAAACTGTCTTTATCTTGACCATATATTTTTCCATTCTCTTTCCAACTTTTTTTTTCCTCTTCTCCTAATGGTAAGCAATGACTTTTTTTTTTCCCCTCTCTTCCCCACCCCCCCCTCCCCCCCCCATTTGTCCAGGATCTGAATAAACGTACCAGAGTAGCTGGAGTTGTTTCAGCACAATAAGTGGAAGAGGAAAGTGTATAACATTTTCTTATTTAAAACCTCTCTATTTTAGCTCTGTCTAGCTTTCACACCTCTTTATGAGAAATTCAGAAGTAGGAGAGGAAAGCAGAAGTGTCAATAGTCCTTTTCTTGCAATACTATTTCTCTTGCTCAAAATAGTGTCTGAGAATCTTACCCTGCTTGAGCAGGGAGGTTGTACAAGATGACCTCCAGAGCTTCTCTCCAACTCCCTTCTGTAGTTCTGTGAATTGATTTTCTTGCATCTCAAAGGAATGCATTTTCTAAGAGAGCCATTAGAAACAAGATGCTAACTGAGGTGCCAATGATCTCTAGGCATTCCCTGGCAATCATTACAAAGAGAATGTTTCTGCTTTGTTTTGAGACTGTGAGAATATTCCCTGGTGACCATATACTACCTGCTACCTACCTTCTCCCACAAACGGTAGGTTCCATATACTAATTACTATATCCTGCCCCTGCAAGGGGACAACTAAATAATATAAGCATATTCAGCCAAAACCATGCTTAAGTTTTGATACTAAAGTACAGCTGAAATTTTCTTAGGTTTAATCTCTCCTTTGCTATATAAAATGCCATTCTTGTCTAAATGTAAAAATTCGTCTGCATCGGATAATACATGTTAAAACCCATCTTATTGGGTAAAATAACCCCAAACTTATTTATCTGAAATATTAATCTTTAATATTAGTTTCATTATTTTTAAAACAATATCCACATTAGAGGAAGACTGAAGGAGTTGCTTTTAGCCCTGATGAAACTAAGTAGTAAAAATTAGTCCTATTTTGGTTTAATGGAAATCGAATTCATTTTGCTTAATCAAAAAGTCCACAACTAAAATTTTCCAGTCTAGAAATTATTCAGAGAACAAGCTGTAGTTTAAATTTGAACTGAAATGCATTCAAAAGGCAAATTCGTAATTTAAGGACATACAAGCCCTTAGAGTAATGGAATAACCTGTCCCTATTCCTTATATACTCATCTGAGACTGACAGTATGGGTATGAGTTAATTGCAAGGACAGATACCTGCTAGGAAAAGACCTACTTAATTGCAGTTACTATTCAATAGCTGTTGGTACAGCAATGGTTTCTGCATATTATTAATCTAGACTGGATTCAAAAGAAACCTTGAGGGTTCATCTTCTTCCTCTCTCCTCCAAGGTTATGGATTGAAGTAAGAGTGTAAGTACTATAAGCATAAACTTGCTGAATCATCCACTGACAGCCACCAGGAGTCAAATTTCTCTGTTAAGAAGGAACAACTGAAAAATTCTCCTTATTAAATAAAAACAAGTAAAGAGAATTTTAAACATTTTAAATGTAGCAGTAACTGCCTGTGACTGTTGACTCTAAATGCAGATCTGTGGCAACTGCTGCTGAAGCTGTGTTTGCAGCTGTAGAGTGCTGGACTGCTGATGTAATAATCTAGAAAATGTCCCAGATGAACTTTTATTGGTGGATTCTGAGAGAATTATACTATTTTCATACCAAGAAGACAAAAAAAGTGACCTTAAAACTGTGGTCCAAATCAGAGCAGAAAAACACCCCCAAAATCTCAGTGTGCTAAAATTGTTTCATGTTTTTCGTGATTGCAACTTATTCTTTTTGTTTATGCTTCCTTTTAAAGGGTATTAATCCAAGCAAAAAAATCAAGTTCAAGTGTCTGCATAAATCATAACTTAAAATTTTTGATACTGCAGGATAGAAGATAGAGGATGGGTGGATAGCAGATCAGTACAGTGTCTTCAATCTTTACAAACGGTGCTGGCTTAGAAGATTGTACTGGCTCTGGATGGGATAGAGTTAAATTGTCTTCATAGCAGTCAGTGGGCTGCTGTGTTTTGGATTTGTGGCCTAAACCAGTGTTGATAAACATCTCTGGGCTAACCTCTGAGTAGTGGTTTGCAGAGTGGCAAGGCATTCTTTGTTTTCTCTCTCTGTTCTGCCTACTTGAGTATGCTGGGGGTGGGCAAGAGATTGGGAGGGGACATAGCCACGTCTACTGACCTAAGCCAAAAATATATTCTATATCTTATAATCCTACTTATGCCAATAAAAGCTGGGGCTTAGGGAGGTTGTGAGTGATTTGCTGTGCATGATTTTTTTTCTCCCCTCCTTCTTTCTTCACTGATTAATCTGTCTTTATTTTGACCCATGAGTTTTCTTGCTTTTGCTCTTTGTATTCCTTCTCCCAGCCTGCTGGGTAGGGTGGGGGAGAGCAACAATGTGGATGCTTGGCTGCTGTCTGGGGTTATCCATCACACTGGTAAACTAATTTTTAAGTCAATTATCCATCACTGCTGCAGCCTAAAGTTAGTACAACTTAGCTTATATCCAAAATATATCAGTCCCCAGGGTATGAGAAGTGGTTAATATTGCCAACTTATGTAGCATGATTACTTAAAAGGTGACCAAAATCTCCCTCAAAACTGGCTGCATACACAAAACAGATGAAGAAAATATAATACAAAAAGCCTAGCAAAGCCACATATCTCCACAAGAAGTAATGCACATTGAAGTAGTCATGGTATTTCTTCCATGAGATAGGGCAACTCTAAACCTTGCTAGTGGAATCAGTGGAGTGTCTTTTAGGACTTCTTATGTTAGAGAATTTCTTGAATTTTCTTTGGCTAAAAAACGGATTTTTCTATGCTGTATTTTAGTACCATCAAATATACAGTCAAGTTGGAAAGATAAAAGGTAAAACTGGGATTTTTATTATGACTACATTACTCTTCTAATGACAAGAATGCTTCAGCATGTTGTGACATGCATCCATATAAAATGATTTTGATGTTTCACCAGTATAATATCAAATTAAAGATACAAATTGGCATTCTGTAGGTGTAATGCATCCCTGAGGTCCTTCAGGAATTACTACTGAATTTCATTTTTCATTTAGTCGCTACATGCTGTACATTTATTAACAAAATGGAACTTTGGTAGATCTGCAGTGAACTGTCTTCACCCTGCAGGCAAACAAGCCCCTTAAAGCTCAGGAGTTTTAGCTCACAAGCTGTCTGCATGTCTTGCAAGTTTGCTTCTGTCTGCAAACCTAAAAGCATTCAACAGGCTGACATGGAAGGGATTGCCTAGAGGAAATGTGAATATTTCAACAGTGAACCACTGGGAAGCTTCTGCAGTTGAAAAGAAAGGCATAGAAGAATCCTTTTCAGATCTGTCTTGGAAGGAAATCACTAATCATGATATTTAAATTACTTTTACGAGAAGAAGTATAAATGAAGATGAGGTACAGGTTAGTGTCTGGGACAAAAATATTGTAAATGAGAAGTGAGAGAAGAACAAGTGTGGAATACTAAGGGCAGACACTGAAAACACTGGGTCTAATTCTCCAGAGACTGAATTGGAGGAAAACCTTTAATTAAGGAAAAAACATCCAAGCTGCCTCAGTCACCAAATTCTTGTGTCATACTTTGTAAAAAACGCTCAGACAAACCAAGAATCTGTATTTCATAGATGCTGGAAGAAAACAGTAGAGATTTAGTTGGCACTAAGTGACTACAGTGTGGAATTTTCCATCACAGAAAGATTCTCATTCTGGGAGTTAAGGATTCTGATGCAGAACTCATTTGGGTATTTAAGTCATATTCTTAAGGAATATTAAATGAATGTTGTATGACCTGATTTTGTTTGTATGACCCTAATTTTGGCCAAGGCCTTTAGGAGCCATGTGGGTATGCTGGTTGTTATTCTATACCACTCACACATCTCCAGGGGTGGAAGGAAAGGATTCTTACTTCGAAGAAGGGGGCGTGGCTCAGGGTGGAGAAAAAAAGGGGGGTAGGGAGCATCTGCTGGCACTTTGTCCTTTTCCATGGACAGAGGAGAGGCCTTATGTGGCTTTATTTCCAGCTGGGCTTAAATCATGACACCTGGCCAGGGCTGACTACATTTAAGTCTTAGTCTTTTTATATATCAGTAAATCTGTATCTGTTGGCTGTGATCATCAAAAAGTGATCAGGAAGTTATGGAAAGATTTATGTGCCTTCTGTCAGAGTAGAATTCGTGTTTCATAAGAGCTAGTACCCTCAGGATTCCCTATTTCTTGTGACCTGAAGAGCTCACAAGAATACTACAAAAGCAGCATCAGCTAATGTAGGAGGACAGATATTAGTAGATAGAAGTTTGAGAAAGATACCTGTAAAATTGCATTACACAGGTTATTAGGTCAGGAGGAGAAGATTTCATTGCAATCCTTTTGAGAACAGATAGGTAAGACAGTGGCTGAAATCAGCAGGAGGGGGAAATTGTGATCAGTTTAAAACGTCCTTAGGTATTGAGAGTTAGAAAAAGTTGATGGGGAGAGAGGTGAGGGGAGTAAAGTTATTAATTTATTCACAAAAATGAAAGTGCGAAGATTTCTGATAAGACTGAAATAATGATCTTATCTCACTTTGCCTACTTAGAACTGAATCAGTAATAGATGTCATTTAGGAAACCTTTATCTAGTCAGTTTTAAAGAACCCTCCCCAAACAAACAATTTCAGAATTAAATCATCCAGTCACAGGTTCTACAACCTACAGAACCTACAGGTTCTACATACCTACAGTATGCTTTTTAATGTTTACTCATCATGGTGAAATTTTTTTTCTGCCTAAGAATCTCTCCTCAAGTGCCCCCTTGCTAAAGTTGGGCCTCATCAAGCTTCAGATCATTCTGATGTAGAAACAATTCAGGACTTCCTCTAAAACCCATCTGGCTTGCTCAGGAATGTAGAACAATAAATCTTTAACCTAAATGCATTTTCAACTTTAAAAGAAAATAAAGAGGAGATTCCAGAGCAATATTTTTAAATGCCTCCTCATGATTTCTTGCTGTACTTAAGGGGATCAAAAAGACTTTCTTAAAAAGACTTCTCAAAAGCTAAGGGGCACATGAAAGATTAAGGTTCCTGTTGGAACATATTGATGGGTAAGACTGAGATTTCTTTATTGTTTTCTTTCTTCCTCTTTGTTGTTGGTGTTGTTGTTACATGGAGAAAAAAAATGCACTTAAAGCTCCACAGGAACGTTAAAATTTTATGTTCACCATAGTGGCTTAAAACTCTGACATTATTGTCTTCCCTGGGATAGTAAGGAAAAGATCAGAGATGCAGGTTTTCTGAAACTGGCAGATTTAGATTGAAGACACTCAAATCTCTGTGTGTCCTTCTCTTTTGGTGATTTTGATATTAATATATTTTGCCAAACTTCCTATTGCATGGAAAACAGCAGTATGCACAGTGCAGTTGATCATTCTCTGTCGAATTCTAGGCTGATCTGTTAACCATTCAGGAATATAGTAGATGCATATAACAAAGATTTTGCAAATAAGTTGTACCAGTGACAAACTACAGCAGCTTTACTATGCTTCCTTACAATTCATCTGCTTGGCAGAATCATAAGCCAAAAGCCATTTTTTTTTAATTGCTGTAGTTTATATCCTGCTGTGTAAGCAACCTCCTTCCTTAAAGTTATAACTTCCTTCATAGAAAACATCCTCTTCAAAGTATTTGTTTCATCTAGACTGTAATTTTCAGAGAGGGGGTAACAAAGCAATTTTCTAGTTTATTTCTTACAACAATTAACTACAATGAAATTTAAGTGAATTACATGTTCAGCTACAACCAGCTGTCTAGGTCTCATTCAAATCCTGGTGATCTCATGTACCAGCCTCTTGTACATGCAGAGGTGCCTTGATAACTACTCCCAATGATTGCATTCAATTTAAGATCTACTCTGCTGCATTTGTTTCTTGTATGATCTGATAAATCCTACAGCTGTAACATTTCCATGTTTTCTGTGCATCCTGCTTTTCTGATTATGTTTTGAACCAAAGCTGAACCAAAGATTGCTGTCAGTTAACTATCGATTTAATTGAGGTACTAATTAAAACTGTGTACCATTATACTTTTCATTTCAGTTGTGTAAGGAGTTAAATCTGGGCAGTGTAGTGAAGATCTCACTTTAAGGACCTTTGCTTTGGGCAGACTTTCACCTGCAGCACTCACTCATGAAGTATATCTTAGCTAAATAATGTACTAAATCCAGCAACTAGATAGTCTTGATTGTGTAGAGGACCAGGCATGAGCATGTTCTCTCTCAGCCACTCTGGCTGCTGTGACAGGAAAGCAGTGATGGAAAGAGAAGGTCCCATGGAGCTGGGGCAGTGCCATTCTGAGCCATCTTCCTGTTCCACCTTGAGATTCTTGCTCCATGCTCCTGTTGCAACTTCCCCTCCCCGCCAATTAGTTCATGGAGGGCTGTAACAAATGTTTACCCCCCTAGAGATGGAGCAAGAGCCACTGCTGTGTTGTATAATACTTAGAATTCTGTCTTGAAGAGTCTGGAGGTATAAAAAATAGCAGGAAAAAATGGGGAATCATAATACTTTATAGCACTGAAATATTTTCTAGAACTTTCTTTATTCAGTCAAATGAATGGGACATGGCTTTCTTGTTTTATACATGGAAAATAAGCAGGGATATTGGCATATTTTACTGTAACATTTTCCATCTTAGAAGAATACAGGTTTGATAAGAAAGTAAAATAGTGAGTTTTCTGCTTTGGTGATTCATCATATAATTTTAGGCCTGCAGCTAGAACAGAAACCCCCACATCCTCAACTATGACTCTTTCACCCTTACTATCTAATTGAAACCTTCTGCATCTAAAAATAAACCATAAAAATCTCCTATCCATATTATGACATCCTGAAGGCTTCCAAAACTAATTTACCTTCTGTTGGGAAACATATAAAAATAAGAATGCTAAGATTTTCCAGCAATGTTTTGGTAAGCCTGTAAGTTGGCTTTGAGAGGTGGTGTAATCTCCTATTATGCAGTATTAGGGGGTTTGGAAGTAGAAAGTAGATAACTTAGAAAGGGATATTATTTGACTGGAGAATATTATAAGGGGGTATTGCCAAATAGAAATGCAATTATACAGAGAAGAGGGTGAAATTAAAAAAAAAAAAAAGAAAGAAAAGAAGATAAAATGCTATTGGAGTATAATCTGAGAAAAGTTGAACAAAAGACTCAAACCATTAAATCTTGATTTAAACTTTCTGAGACAATACCCAGATTTATTATGTTTTGTCCAAGAATAATCTCTGGCTTTTCCAAAGTAGAAGTGATTCCAGTCATTAAAAGTTAAAACTGGTATTCTTACTCTAAACAATTGGAAATTTCAAATGTCTTTGTTGGTAGCATAGATATTTACAGTGGTTGTGTTTCTATAATTTCAATTAAAGTGAGAATCATCACTTAAAAATCCAAATATAAGTCACCCTAGAAACCTGTTCCAAATTTGCTTACCCTTTCAGTCATATGGCATCAGGTGATACTAGAGTATTGTTTGAAGAAGATCAGATTATTTGAATTGTTGCTCTCATGTGCTTCTTTCTGCATTAAACACAAACTTCAGAATATTTACCAAGTATTAAGTTTTGACAATATTGGAGAGTGATGTAAAAAGATTAGTGCTCAAGGAGGTGCGGTCTTTAAATAGTCTCAGTAGTTGTACAGTGAAAGCATTCAAGATGGTGTAGGTAACTCTGTGTATCTGTCTCACTTCAGAGGTAGGAAGAAAGGGAGAGAGGATGTGCCTTTTTTATCTTCCTCCACTTTTGAGACTTTATATTTTACAGAATTTATATTGTGCACAGCTCAGAACTTGTAGACATTCACAGACCTTCCTGCTTTATAGTATTTATTTTGGTCAAGATGAACATTCTAACTGACTCTTCAGAGCTAAGTAATAATTTGGAAAATCCTTAGCTCTGCAGGTCCTGATTCTTGTGGAGGCCTTCAGAAGGCAACACAGTGGTGCACAAGCAGTTTGAGAGATTTTTGTAGTGTGTTGTGAGTCCTAATGTAAATACTGTGCTGCTCACAAGAAGTGCTCTGCTGAGCTGATTGTTTGCAAATAAGGAAGAAGCTTTGAGCTTTTGAGCAAGTGCTGCAGAACGAGGCTGGCAAATTAGTCAAAAATGACAAAGGACAGAACATTGCTCTTTTTACAGTCTTCACAGGTAAGGTCAGCCTAGGTCTATGCCAAGAAGAAAAGATGAAGCACACCATTGATAGAATGGTTGAAATGATGTCTATAGACATATGTTGTTGGCAATTTAAAGGATGCATCCAAGGCTGATAATGGGGTAGAATGTTGTCATTGCAAAGCCACTCCATAATTTTTGGAAGATTATGGAGGTATGTCACTGTGGGGCGACACAAAAATGACACGGGCAGTCCTGTTCAAAGTAAACTAAAAAAACACTTATTAAAACATCTGATTCCATATATATATCTTTCTGAAATGCCAGAGTCATTGGAGGGTTATAGTGCCACCTCCTCAACGTCACTGGGCAACCCAACTGTCCATCAGGTTGCTTGTCTCTTATAAAGGAATGAAAAACAATAAGTTATTTACATTAAGTTTATAGGAAAGTTTTGTGCAAAAATACAAACATCAGAAAACTTAATAAAACTTGAGAAAATCAGGATGACAGAGGTCAAGAAAAATTGCACATGTAAGGATAAGTAACAGGAATGTATCATTACCTTCTACATAAAAGGCAAAAAAAAAAAAAGATTCAGGAAACTACAGACTAGTTGATGAGGTAACTGGCTAGTAACTGAGCATCTGATTTCTTTTCCAGTTTTCTTGCTTTCTATCTGATGAATGGAAGCAGAACAGATGTTCTCATTTATTTGATAATATAGCATATTTATGAGCAATATTTTTGTGCAAAAATAGCTGTGATGAAGCCAGACCAAAATGTTTACTCTGCTAGTTGAAAACCTCCTGAAACGAAATAAAAGGCTGCAACAAAGAAGAAATTTTCTAGGTGAATTCATTGGAGCAATTATAAACATTTAATAGACACAAGTGATTCTTTTCAAATCTACCAATATAACATTTTTGTCGATAATAAAAGAATGTTTTTTTTCAGAGTTTACATGTCAGCAGCACTCAGGAAGGGTTAAGCTCATCAGTAATTTCTCAGATACCAAAACCAGACTATAATGCAGAATATATCCTCCATTTTTATTATTCACTGAGGAAGAAAAATACACCGTCAGTAAATCACATCATACTGACAAATTGGTTTTCTACTTCATTGGTCTTATATTTAATGTATAGCCGGTGGCAATATTTTTATACAGGTGCATCAATTGAACAATTTCATAGTTAAAGATTTGAAAGGCATTAGCTGCTCTCATAACTTACAAAGTGCTTAAATGCAATTTTTTGTACTGTTCATTTTCAGTACTATAGCAGTTTTAAAGAAAGTCTGATGAAATATGTGAAGGTCTCCTCGCTAAACCATCCTATGATTCTATGACATGGAAGAGGGTAGAAGAATTAAAGATCCCTTGTCAGCAATCCCTCCTAGCCAAACATAAACCTGCTTTAGTCTGGTAGTGGCAATAGTGTTTGTCCCAGCCTTGTCTCCTGGTAGGACAGCTCACAGCAATGGAAAAATAAGCACATAATTTTTTCTACCTGTCTCTGTGGGCATTCTCAAATTTGAACTGATTGTTTGTAGTTGGTACTGTCTCTTTTTAAAAGGTCACAGTATTAAGACATGTCACTGAATCAGACAATAATTCACATTGTAAGGAAACAAAGAGGTTTCTCATACAACCTCCCATTCAGGCAGGGTCAGCTGCAGAATCACATTATGTTTCCCAGGGCCTTATCTAGATGGGTACTGAAAAACATTCAAGGATGGAGTGCACAGTCTCCCAGGACAAACTACTCCACTGTACTTGTGTGGAAAAGTTTCCCCTATGTCCAGTCTGATAGTTTTCCATCTTATCACTATTGTCTTGTCTTCTACTCAAGGGTATAGCTCCATCTTCTCAGTGTGATTCCTTATTGGTTTCTTAGGTTTCCCTGAAGTCATCTTGCCTCCAGACTCAACAAGACCTAGTCCTTCAGCCTCTCCTTTCAGGGTGAACAGCAACCTTTATGATTCAGGTAGTCTTCCCCTGAACTCNGTTATATCTTGCTCTGCAGTCCATGACAGTCCCAAAACTGGATACAATATTCTAGATGTGCTCTAGTGATTGCAAAGCAGAAGGTTCCCTTGACTTGAGGAAGGTTCCTTCACTTGACTCAAGGGAAGGATCCCTTCCCTTGACTGCTCCATTTCTCATAGTTAGCTAGCTGAACAGTCCCTCTGATCAGCCTGCCATTTTAAATCATATTCCAGGTACCCCTACACCTTCCAAGGCCTGCTAAAGTAAGATTAGATATCTGATGTGGAGACCTTCATTCACAATATTTCTAGGACTATGCTGAACTGATGTGGAAAAATGAAGACCTTGATTGAGCAAAACGCTGTAGCACATGGCTTCCTTTTTGCTTTACTGAGCAATTTTTGAGATGCTTGGTGTTTCGGAGATGTCTCTGGCATTATGCTGCTGCACAGACTTCTAGAGCAGAAAGAAACACGAGTCAGATTTTCTGAAGGGTGAAGCTTTGCCACATGGCACTTTGCTCTATTTTGTTTGAATAAGCATCTCCTTATAGTGTGTGTTATTGTTGCTTAAAGATGGCTTATTTATTTCAGTTGCTGACTACATACTAATTTTGCAACTAAACCAGAATTTAAGGTAATGGGGTGCCATTACAACCAGTGATTACAATTTAAAATAAAATTGCTACTAATTCGTGTTTTGGATGTTTAAGTGTTTATGCAGTAAGAAAGAGAATATCAGAGCATCCTTTACATGTTGCAATTCCAAAGCACTGAAGTAGCTCCATGATTACAGCCAATATTTAATGATACACAGCAGTACAGTACATTAAGGAGACTTTATTGACTTCAATTATAGGTAAACTAATCAGCAGATAATGACAGAAAGGAAAGTGAATGTAGTCAAACACTAAACTTGAAACACATATTGCAAATCAGTAATGTTTCAAATTAAATACTTACAGAGTAAGCATTCAATGATCATAAAAAGTACACAACTTGCAATTAATTCACTTGCTGAAAAATATACAAAACATATTAATACCACTAAATTATTATGTCTTTTGCAGTTACTGGTTGGTAACTCTACTGTTTAAATACAAAAATCTTTAAAATGTGTGCAAAGTGTAATTTAAATTCAGTAAATATTATACAATTTGAGTACATAAAAACTTTGCCCTCTTCCTCCAGAATTTGCCAGGAAAAAAAAAATATATATTTACAATTCTGCTTTGTTGCAGTTAAATAATACACAGTGATACAGTATTATTTTTAAATTATTAATAGCTATCTCTTTGTCAACACATGAATGTGGAGTCTGAAGCACTTCAGTAGAATATTTTTTTTTTCTTTTCTGCACTTTAAGATTTCCTTTTTATTTCGGTGTCACTATAAATGTGTAACTTCTTTTAGGTCTTGAGTTTAGAGGCATTAGAAAAAGAATCCCTACTATGTTGGTATGTTTAGATATATCCAAAAACATCTGGGGCATAGTATCTTGAGTCTTTTGTGCTGGCAGATATCTTGGCTGGTCTTTAGAAGCTGCAAAGTGCTTCATTTTGTGATCTCCTTGAATCCTAGAATGAAGTGGACTTTCAACTTCGCAGTTAATTCATGGGGCCAGAACAGTTGCACTTTAGCCACAGGAGATTGGCATTCACAAAGGCTTTTACTTTAGCTTATGCAGACTGTGCCACATGCTGCTGGTGCTCCAAAGGCTTCTTGTGTTCTGCTTACAAGTCACAACACTGAGGAACTCAAATGCTAAGGGATTTAATGTAGCTGCATATTGTCTCCCTACTTGTATTTCCTTTGATAATCCTGTGACAGTGCACATTAAAACACAGTTCCTTTTTTTTCATGCCTGAGTAGATGCACTGACTCAGTCACTGAATAATGTTATCAGATCACAATCTCTCAATTGTCAGTGTCTGACTCTGTGCAGTTTCTGTCTGCAGAAAAACATCTTTGAGAAAACCCTGGAGTTCTGTAGTAGAATAACATACAATTAAAAGTAATAAATTCCTGTTTTAATAAGGCCAAAATCCCGGCCATTACAGCCCAATTGGAGAGCAGATACTGATCTCTAAAATTTGAGCTGTATATATAATTTGGCAGAGAAAAAATTTGCTGCTGCAGGACATATTTAATTTCAAGATGCATTTCCATATCACCAGAAAATTGTGACTGTATTGTTTTGACAAACCGAGCCAATTCAAAATTATATGTGGCAAGTGGAAGAAAAGAAAATAATTTCCTTACCAATATTGAAAGAACGCAGTGTAAAGAGAACAAAAAATTTTGGAGGAGAAGTCAAGAAATAGAGCTGGATGCCTTGTTGATGGAAATAAAATTATTTCACTAATTTGGATGAGGTCTGTCTGATTACTTCAGCAGGAATCTGCTCTTGAGTGGAGATTGTTTCTTAGTTTCCTGGCACCATACAGAATAATTGCTAGGGAATCTCCAAGTATCTCTATCAAAAACACTGAAATTGGCAAAAAGAAAAAAGTTCTCATATTCTATCTTATCTCTATTTCAATATAGATTTGTCATCATGGTGTAGTTTCTAAATCATTGTCCAGCTATACTGTACTGTGTCCAGCTATACTCTACTTAATTTCACATCAGTTGCTTCTGAGACTTGAAAATTATGCCAGGCAAGAAATGATGGATTATTGGCAGTATGATTCCTTTCCAGTACAAAGTACATATATAGAGACAACCACTTACATCCCTTAGCATTTTTTCTCTTTCTGCATTTCCTGAAATACTGACAAGTACTTTTCTCTTCATTTAGACAAAGCCAGTTGTAGGTCTTTTTAACAATGGGATATTTGAGCAGAACAGTAAGAGAAACTTTGCCAACTTTCCAGAAGTTTTCAGCCTTTTGTGAAGCAGAGATTACCTGCCTTAAGCCAAAACTAACTGCATACAGAAAATGTTGCCCCACTCCTAATCGTGTTGCTGTCACCTCCTCATTACAATTCCTTTGGTATCTTTTATGTCCTTGTGCAGAGTCACTGTTGCAGAATTTTTGTGCCTCCCAGGCACAAAGATTTAACTCAGGATTTGCTTCCTAATCTTTAATCCCAGGTTAACAGCAAGCTATAATCAATTGCTCATTAATCATTCTTGACAAGTATTCAGCTAATTAGAAAAGCAAAGCTGGTAGAGAGAATCTTTTATTATTATAGGTAAGAGGTGGATAGGTTGTAGTTTTAAGTTGTTACCTTTATACATGTCTCTATTTAATCATTAAAATCTCTATATTAGTACCTTTCCTTGAATAGTATATTGTATTTTTCTCCTAGAGACATGGATATGTGGCTAAATATCATGATCAACTGTGTCAAACTTTGAACTTGCATTTGAAATGATACACGTCCACTGACACTGTAGAAAGGAAAACCTAAGTCTTTGCTTCATTTTCCTTTTGAAATAAAATTCTGCTTGTTTGTTCTGTTTTTTCATTCCTTCCTATTTCTTTGTTAAGTGTTATACTTGTGCTGAATAAGCTCTCATAAGATGGTATTTGGTTCCCCTTTGAAGGCAGGCATTTTGAAGTTCAGTGGGCTATAAGTCATGAGAAGGAGTTGAAAAGCCACAGAGATCTGTGAGAGCAGTCACCATCTCCCAAAGGACATAGTGCAGTCTGCTCTCCCTCATGCCTGTCAGTATGGCTCAGTCACTGTGAACAAAATTATCAGGTGTAGTCTAGCATGCTTTTTGGATTTAGGCTTTAAAAACCACAAAGCCCAGAGCTCCAGGACACTGCAACAACAGAATGCATGCCAAGGGGAGCACAGCACTGCCCCAGCATTGCTCCTTCCACTCCTTTCTGCCTGGCACCAGCCGTGTGCTGGATGCCTCAACCTCAGCAAAAGGCTGCTTTTACTGCTCTGCTTAGGGTTAGGGTTGTGCTTTGGGTTAGGGTTGAGGCTTCACAGAGTAGTTTAAATTAACAGAAGTTTTAAGTTCCTAACAGTGTCATTTGCAGTGCATGAAGAGCTTGGCTCAGAGCTACAGGGGTCCCTTTTTTATGTCTAGATGTAAGCATGACTATAACATACTCTGATCCTGGCTCTGTCCCTCTTTTGCACCACACTCTGATTCACTTTTGCTGGAACAAGAAAATATCCACTTTGCTCTCAGTGATTATTCCTTAGAGCTTAATACGTTTGTGTGTTCCCAAAACAGTCAGTATTGTGTAATGTAATTAAAGTGCTCCTAATGCTTTTCATACTTTTATGTTGTGGAAAACGATAATACCTAGGCAATTCCTCTGGGATATCTTGCTTACTTATCCCTGAGTTTATACACACTGCTGTTTATCAGCATCTTTTGTTTGCATTCCACTTGGAATCTTACTTCATATGCCAGTGCTTACTGAGCTAATGTTAGATCTTGCTCACAGACCTTTTTGTAAACCTGTGTAAGATCTTGACATAGTTTGGCTACTGTTTCCCCATACCTATTCCACTTCTGCTTGTAACATCAAAAAGTAGTTCTGTTTCTCTGTCACTAGTTTTTAAAGTTTTACTGTCTGAATTTTTAGATTTTGTTATTCTCCAGATGTCTGCCTATTTTTAACTCACAGGGCTGGCTCCATTTTTAATAAGGATGCAAAGAAAACCAGATTATTTAGGCTTCACTATATCAAGTTCAAGTTGTTGCTTCCCTTTCCTCATATTTCTACCTGAAGTGTCCAGCTATCCATTAGTCTTTCAAATATATTGGTGAACTTAACAAGTTTGTAAAGTAGTGTTCTTAAAACTCAAATACTCTCAGCTAGTACCTATGATTTGCATATAGCTTTTGTTTCCTTCCTTGTTCTACCTGTGGTACCCACTAAACCTGTTTACACCTTTGTTGATTTAAGGTATTACTCTTCCTGTGATCTCTGGTTTTGATGACTTCCCTAAATTATTACTGTCAAAAGCAATGCTTCCCTATCTTCTTTGTTTGATTGTTCTTCTTCCTCTTCCTGAACTTCTGACCTTTTCTATTCCTTTCAAACAGATCAAACACAAGTATCTAATTTCTAAATTATATAAGATTTTAAAATTCATATAGGAGAAATCCCTATCTGTCAGAGCACCTTCTGATTTATAAAATGTTTTAAACACCAAATAGCAAAAGCACCTGTACAGTCACACCTCAGAGGTACAAAATAACTTGCTAGTCACGGCCCAAGCAAACTGAATTCCCGTCATTCCAGAACAATATCTCATAGCTGAGCTACATCCCTGGTCTCTAGTGAGTCTGAACAAGGCTCAGTGAAACCAAATTTGACTTCAAGCTTCTTACCTATATTCCTTTAAAGACAGTGCTGCAACTGTCCACCATGTTTTAGTCTGATCAGTGAGCAGTGCTAGTTTCAGTAACCTTAAGTGACCTCACTCTTCTGTCTCCAGTTAGGCACTGATATTCATATTTGCAATGATCCTTTTCCTGCCTTTAGTTTCTAATTTATGGTACTTTCAATGTAATAGGGTGGTGTTTAGCATAAGCTTTGACTCCTATGTATTCACATGGCTTGTCTCATACAGTGGTAGAACAATAGTTTCACCCATCCATAAAGAAATATTTCAATATCCATAGCATTTGGGAAAGTACAAATGATGTGTGACTTATGTGACAATGATGAATACCAATCTACATGTTAGTAACTGAAATCAAGACAGTCTCATTATCAGAGAATAAAGTAATGAGATGTGTAGCTCTGTCTGTGATGTCTGTACTGATTTGTTAATTCCATTACATGTTGTATAGATATGAACACCTATAATACACAAACATACAAGGGAAAAGAATCAAAAAGATAGTAAAAAAATCATAAAAAAATGTTTCTTTCAAAGGCAGGAAATCAAAAGCTGTAACAAAGCTCTAATTTACCTTTAAAGTCATTATACCTAAGAAATAGTTGCTTGAGAGAGCTCAGTAAAATAATTAACAATTTTATTCCTAAAGTTTTATTTCATTACTGCAGCTTTTAGCTTTTCTTGTTTGTAGAATAGAATATGGAATATATATATCTCTAAAACTATTGTTTGTAGAGATATATATTCCATACAAGTCAATATTTGATCTCAACCAACAGTGAAGACAGAAGAATTATTCTCAGCACAATGACATTAAAATTATTCTGCATAATGCTATATTTATTACCTACAAAATTACTTCAACATATTAAAATGGCTTGATGCTTTTCAAAATCCAAGACAGGCATACATTGTCTGAAATAGACATTCTCAGGGTTGCTTCACTGATTGGATTTTGGGGGAGTGGAGTTCATGTGGGGAGAGGATAGATATTTTTCAATAAATGTATGGATCCTGGCGGTCTTCACTAAAGATTACATTTTTGTAGTTTGCAGCCTCTACTTGAGCCCCTGAGGAAGCATGGCTGTCCTCTGACCTGTAGAGAGATATTTATTCATTTTATGCAAGCTGTTTATGGGAGTCATTACTGTAAGTGGAGAAAAATGTTGATTCTTGTCACCTGTGGACTGATTTTAACCTGATTATATACAAAATCAGAATATGATTTTTGTGTCTTTGTATGAAAAAAGAATAAAATATTCCACTGGAGACATTCAGTATTAGTGACATATTGCATAGCAGTCAATAGTTACTAAGGATATAATTATTTACTGTTAATACACGTATCTTGTCTTGACCAATCTCTTTAGTTACTAAAACCAGAATATATGTGACTCAGTGTTGGCTCTTAGTAAACAGGTTGCAATGAACCACTAAATCCTAGGGTACATTAATTTGCTTTATTTCATTTACCTAAATCAGATAATGATAAATCTATATTGCGAGTTGGAGATGCAAGGGAGAGGATAAGGCTATTAGGAAAACCATAACCCAGCAGTTTTAGAATGACCGAGGCCTTGTTAAAAGCCTAAAAATATATCATGTCTTTTATTTTACAAGGAAAGTTGAAATCTAAAGTATCATTTCAAAGGCTGTTTATGCAGTGTATATATATCACTGATAAAGCAAATAATCAATGAATCTTCCAGCCTAGGCAGTTAATTAGGAAAATCAAATGATTTAGATAGAGGAAAAGAGACAAGCTCTTTTTAAAAATTTAATCCTCATAGTTTTGTCAGGATTAGTATTAAAAAATCCTGGCTAAAAATAAAGCTATAGCAGTGGGATTTGATGATCTGGTGTTCATTCATTAGGAGGGTTTCCCTAATTTCAGCTATAAAACAAATTTAAGCATTGTGTCTGCTCTGCTGGAATCTAAGCCTTACAGCTCAAAAATGACTGTGAACATTAATGAGGACAGGCAGATACAGAGCAATGATGTCCCCTGATTGCAATCAGAATCACGAATTAGGAATTGATACATGGCAGAATATAAAAGTAGGTGTTCAGTAGAAAACCACATGAGAGGAAGGCTTTGATGACTGTAGAGATTAGCTTGATTTTTTTCTCTGGCACATAAATAATTGCATTTTACCAGACACATACATTTTCAAATATGTACCTCATATTTGGCTAAATTTAGGATAGTAAGGAAGCTTGCTTTGCTTTTAGATTTTTTTATTTGTTCATGTGTTTGAAATCTCTCTACTTTTGGATGAAGATCAGTCAAGTGAAAGAGAAATTTGAGGTTAATTGTGAAAAGAAAGCAGAAAAGCTTCTCAGTAATGTTGATATTTATTTTTCTAAAGCATTGCAACCATACACTGACATTTCCAAATTGAGAAGTTATTGAGTTAGAATGGGAAATATGCTTAGCAAGAGCTCCTCAGAATCACATATTTATTTAGAAACCTAAGTACAGATGGTAAGATTTCTTTGTGATCAGAGTCACATTTTAAATAGCTATTTTCTTGAAAAAAAAAGCCTGCCTATTGGGAGAAAAGAAAATGGCTGCAGAAGGGGAAACCACTGCTGCCTGGTCATGCAAGAGTTTGAATAGGGTTAGTACCATCAACTTCCATCTTTCTTCAGCAGGAGAGACAGAGCTCTTGTGACAGTGACAGTGGGACAGTCTTGTAGTAGTGATAGTTGTGACAGCTCTTGTGCCAGTGCAGTAGTGACAATGGCTCTTGTGCCAGTGCAGGAGTGACAGAGCACTTCTGCAGCCAGTTTAGCATATTCACTGAGGCAGCTCTCAGTCATTTTTGTTCAATGGCTAAGTTGCTGGAGAAATAAACAGGTCATGAAATTTCAATGTCATATCACCTGAAACTAGGCTTATAAACTCCTAAATTGCAATAGCATGATTCATTTGACTTAACAGGGATACACTTTCAGTAACAGACAATTTGCCCTCTGTGTCTCATGAGAACATTTAGTCAGGATGGCAGTCCTCAAAAAATTCACTTCAAAAAATGAGGGGTGTGATACAGACATATTTGATTAAATTCAAGTCTATCTACCATACAAATGCCTCAGCTTCTATTCTTCATTGTTCCTTTATTGCTGTCTATAAAGAAAATTTAAAAATTACTTTTCGTCCTTAATATTGTGTGGTGGAATTACATTATAGAATGTTTTCACCTTTTAAAATTCTTGTAAAGACTAACAGAGTCTAAGGGACTAGCAAGAAGCATTATGTCTGCAAGTAGATGTAATATTCAAATATTACATCATTATTACAGCAAATATTACAGCATCCATTTGTGCTTCAGATTTCAGGTGAGTATAGTTTTATAATTTCAGTGTTATCTACAGTGCCTTTATTACTACCCTGAAAAGTGATGCTGAGTGCACATGCACAGAAATGCTGAACTCTTCTATTTCTGGAGTTGTCTAAACAAGACAATAATTTTCTTTGGCCATCTTCATCGTGGAATGATTACACTGACAGAAAAGGTCAGCATTAATTCTTCTAGTCTCTCTCGAATCAATGTTCAAATACTAAAACTCTGCTGCTAGGTGAAATTATTTACTGCACAGACAGTGTTTGTCGTGAGGTCTGTAGTGGTTTAGGTCTCATTTTCATGTTGTATAATTATACAGATATGAAATATAAATAGCAGCTATTCAAAACAACTCAAAATAGCCCATACAGCCATTATTTTCCTTGTAGGAGAAATGCTAAGTAGTAGACTTGTATATTTTAAGTCTTATTTTTTTATCATCTTGTTGTAGTTATATTTGCATTTTGCTGGAATGTGCTTGTGGCAGCTTTTGATGGAGGAGGTGTATCAGCATTATAAGGATGTCAGCATAAAACAGGCTGTCTAATAACTCAAAAGTAAAGATCAAATTTCATATTAAATGAGTTTTGCTTTGTTGAGTGTAAGACAATTCTGCTAGAGCCAGAAGTCAACTTCTTACCAGCATAATATAACACATGTTAAATAAAAAAGCCCAGTTTTGTTGATGTGACAGCTTAACACTGATCTGGGGCATACTAAATACAGAAGAGTTACTTTATAACTCTAGTCCAAAAAAACACCACCAACCAACTTTAACTTAAACTACATTTGTTGTAATCCACAGCTGAACACTTTGCACTATGAAAACGTGAGTTAATACTAAAAAAGAATTTTAAAAGAATTAATTAGCAGATAAAAATATACTCAAAGCAACTGCACTACGACTACATTTTCATCAAAATTGGCTTCAAAATCTGGGAAGAATGTTCAAGTAGAAAAAGTATTTGGTTTCTACTTCTAAGTGAACTGAAAGGGTGTATCAGCCAAATAACAAATTTCTTAATCTGTCATATTATCCAAGGAATAACCTTGGGTTTCTTTTTTAGTCACAAATGTGTCTCATCACACATCATCTTTCAGCACAGCCCTCATAAACATACATTTGAGTAAGTGATTGAAATCACTTAAATTCAATTTGAAGCAAGACTTTGTTTGATATACTCAAAAGAGAAATGAGTTTCTGTTTATTTTGGTGAGCTGCTGAAGTTTTGAAAATTGTTAAATATTGGTGTTTTGGTATGCATGCATGTAGAACTGTGGACTGGTAGTTAAAAAGATTAACACAAACACTGTTGTATGAATAATTTTGTTCTTACATTTTGTGTTAACATACTGAAGATTCTTCAAAAATATTGATAATACATTTGTTAGCATTTCAAAGCCTACCACTGATTTTGAGCATGCTAACCTGTAGCTTTTAAAAAATCATTAAGTGAAATTCTCACTCTGTTAAAATGAGTAGTGTTCCTTTATTAATTACACCTTGATATGGGGTTTACTTTTACACTTTAAATGACATTTGACATTTTTCAGAAAGTAAAATAAAAATAATACCTTTACTTTTTGTTCTAAGTTTGGACTGTATAAAATATCAATATGAAAAGCATACAACCTGTGTACACTGGAACATAATTTAAAAAAAAATGCAGACGCTTGCAGCTGCCAGAAAGTAATTAAACACATAGACAATTCATTTGAGCTGCATTCCAAGCCATTCTTACTTAGCATTACATAGAGAATTACCATCAGAAGGGACCTAAAATTTATTTTGCTTTGTCAAAAATAGCTTTTTAAAATAACCTTGTATGGTTATGCATGTCTACTTTATTTTTGATATTCATTAATAACTTGGAAAGGTATAGTTAAAATAAAAATAAAAAGAAAACAACTGAATTTTGCCTTTAATTATCTCTTATGTTTTTCTTTTCATGAAGCATTCCTCTTTGCCATCTAAAATTGCTTAAAAATCAAGGCACAGAATACAAACCAAATGAAAACAGCAGATTTTTTTGCAATGTGAAGAACGAGTGCATTTGAATGCAGTGAGGCCTGCTCAAGCACAAGGGCTGCTTCATGGTGTGCTCTGCTGTGTGACCTGAATTTGTGTTCTGAATGAGATGATGCTGGTTCCAGCAGCAAGTGGCCCAGCAATGCCAGTTTTGCAGGCTGCATACCCTTCTTTTCTTGCTAAAAGACCGGAGCAGGATGCCTTGCCATTTGTACTAATCCAGTGCACAGGTTGCATTCCTCAAAAACTGGCCTTGGTACCAACTTGTGCCACAAATGTGTGCTCTTTTAACACAGTCTGAGTGCACTGTATAGAAAATACATCTAGTCCTTCATCTAGGTTCAATTTTTTCTTTAGGGAATGCTTTAATTGAAATATTTACAGATTGTATTGTTGAATCACAGCTGACTTACCTATCATTTCCTATACTGGGCTCTATTGCTTCCCTGTCTACTTGAGACAAATGGAGATAGAAGAATAGATGCTGAGTTCCTCTTCACTTTAAATAGGAAGATCTTATATTAGTGTTGAAATTGAAATAATTAAGCAAAATAATTTTATGACTTGAAAATAATAATGGAAAAATGTCTTTGACCTCATGAGCATAGGTTTCAAGTCAGATGTAGAACCAAACCACTAAAATTGTAAAATGCACGTACCAATCTGTATGACTGATACATGTACATTTGGTAAAAATCATCTATTTCTCTCTGTATATGAATATATTTCCTTAAATTAATTCTATATACTCTGTCCTTGATTCATGACAGAATTCATAAGGACAGACATTGCATGGAATATTTGGCAGCCAATAATATAGAGATACTGAGACAAAAACAGTTATCTAGTTATCATTTTGTGTTTAACTATAGATTCCAATGCACAATCAATTTTCTTGCGTATTCTTATTTGTCCTTAATTTGATACTGTTAATGAAAAGAATGAACGTTTTGTAGCTACAGATTTTTTTAGCATTTCAATCAGACAGGATTCTTCCTATCATAAGCCTTATCTACTGAATTTTTACAGTTAAAAAAAAAAACTTAGCAAAAATATTTCTTGACTGACCCTCATATGAAATAGATATAACCATTAAATGCCTGTCCTTCTTTACCCTTTTCCACCTTACTTTTTTACCATCCTCTCCAGATGCAGTCAAGCAAAGCACTCAAGTGCAGTTGGATGCTGAAAACTCTATGAATAATGGAAGTACTGTAAAGATGACTTTTTACATAATGTCAGGATCGTGAGTGTGTCTGCGCATGGTCAGGACTGGATCTTCCCAGTCTTGACAACGTGCTGTCATAGTCTTACAGACTCAGTGCTGTCTGATAAAATAATAACATAGAAATACAATGGGATTCATGAGAGAGTTTTATTAAGAGGCAAAACAGACATATCTATGTTTAAAGATGGTCTTAAATAGACTGAAATATTAGGAGTACTTTGTATGCTGAGTATAAATAGTATAAATACTGTGCTGTGAGTAACACTTTGAAGATCACCTACTTTACTTTTTCAGTATTGTATACTTCAGGAGTTTCACCTATTTCAGTCATAAGCAGAAGTTTTACCTTGTAACATGAAATAAACAGAGGTTTTGGTTAGAATAGCTGTTTTTACAGGCTATTGCAGAATCTCCTGTTAGAGTTGTTATATCCAAGGATATGTCAACATTTCTGTTTCTAAGGGTTTATAATCAAGCTGTAAAATGGGCTTTAGACTGAAACTGACAGCTTAAGTCTCAACTCAGAACCAAGATGTTTTGAAAGAACACATTTCCATAGCTATATTCTCCCTTCTGTATTAAAATTGAATGGCTCAGTTTAGCTTCTGTAATGAGCTCATCTGATATTTTGTTAAGACAACAGCAGCTCTGGGTTGCTAAAAAGAACCCTGTCCTCAAAATACCAGTGGGAACACATCATAATATGAGAGGGTAGAAGTTTTTTCAGTTCCCTAAGTAGCACAGCAGATATGCATATGCTATTTTCCTGCTTCTGAATCTGTAGAGGGTGAAGAGAACTCAGTTTAACCCAAAAGACGCAGTGCAATATCAGAATATCCATATTTGAAACTCAGACAGCTTAGCTGGGTCTTGGTCACATGAAATGCTGCCTCAGCTGATGCATTTTGTGCCAAATCTATGCTGATTCTGAATTTAAGTTGTTGTTTTGAGGGTGTTCTTGGGGTCTTTTTTGGGGGGGTGGTGGTAGTGGTTTTTTTAATTGCACCCATCTGTCTTTAATCATCCCAAGATGATGCAAAATATATGCTACTCAGTTAAATCCTTGGCCAGTGTCTACACAGATTTTCTTCCCCAGAGGAACAGCCAGCTTCTCATCTACATTATCACCTCATGCCAGGTAGAGACCAGGTGATCTGCAGGTAAATACTTATCAGGTTACCTCAATGGGATGAAAGAAATATAAAATAAATCTTATGGTAGAAGGGAAAGATATTCTGTCTTATACATGATATGCTTTTATGAAATAGTCTAGATACATAAAATAATGGATTGATTATGCCATTATGTTGAACTGGAAAAACAAAGTGTAGTACTTCAGAGAGGAATGTTTCTTTCAGTTCTTTTCTGTAAGTGGAAGCAACAAAGGCTTCTTGGAATTTCTTGACACATTTATATTTTCCACATATCTACCTGATAACTTCATTTATCAAGGATGTCATACAGTTTGCCCATCAAAACATTAGCAGAGTTAGTTTTACCTTGCATGCAAAGCTTTGTGAGAGTAAATCAGTATGAGATATGTGAGAACCTGGTATAAGGATACGTGCCTAATAGTTCGTCATATTGCTTATTCAATAGTACATATTATAAAATCATTCAGACATTGACCTCTAAGGCATTACTCTAATAAATCTTATATTTCCTGTTAATAGTGCAGTTCTTTTCCTGCAATTGGTTGTTTATCATTCTCCATATGACCCTGAAGAGCCCAGCTCCCAATCTTTTACTACATGTCACTGTCCTCTCTCTGTGACGTTGAAAATGAGGATCAAACCTGGTGGATTTTAATGGTCATTACATAAATGGTTTCTAGAAGTACAGAGGAGAATAGAGCATTGGGATACGTTGCTCAAAGGCAAGGATAAAACATTATTATACACTGGACTCCAGAAGAAGTTATTTTTGGTATTTTTCCCTGGACTGTAGGCATGTACACGTTGCAGGTATGTAAGACTGGTTTTGCATGCTTGAGGTGTATTGCATTGTCTGAGACAGAAGCTATTCCAAATGCTTCACAATAAAGAGTGATAACCAAAGCTGCCATACAAGAATTGTGCTGTCCTGTGATGTTCATTTTCACTCTTTTTTTTTGACAATGCCTTAATGCTTTCAATGCTTTCAAACCAGGAATCATAACTCTTGTTCTTACCAACCAGCTTTTAACCAAAGCAGACCTAAGAATCCCTTTAGATGCAGCAACATGTTTTTTGCTTTTCACAGCTGTTTCTGAGTGCTGAAAAGGTCCCAGTACAGACAGGGAAAACTGGCTCTGGAGTCTTGTCTATGGTTTATAATTTTCCATTATGCTGTGGCTTTCCTGGGTTGAAAGCTCACAAAGAGTTTGGTCAGAGTTCACTGTCTGACTTTTGATGTGCAATACTCTTGAAAACTTTTTGCAAATAACTCCTGAAAGAAATGAAGCACATGGCAGAGCGTGTCATAGGTTCTGGAATGCACACAAGGACTTGGAAGAGTTCTGACACAGAGAGTACAGCAATCAATAAAAATCAATATTTTCAATGGTCAAAAAGTTAGTATAAAATGTTAACAATATAATATAACCGTGTCATATAATGCATACATTGCATTGATATCTATGTTGTGAAGATTAATTTCTTGGGAAAGCATGCAGATGATAGAAAACTGAAATGTCACAAAATATTTCAATTTAATGAAAAAACATATTTTTTATTAAAAAAATGTTTAGTTTCTTTCATAAGTACCTAACTTCTGAGTTTATATTTCATAGAAGATTATATGATATCATAAAAGTGTAGAAAGAATGTAGTAAAGAGTGTGTGAAATAGCAGCTACCAGCTTCTGTGGTAATGAATTTGCTGGATGTATCACAGCTCAGAGAACAGTGAAGACGTGAGGCTATGCAAAATGCATGCACTCCCAAAGAAGTGAATAATTTTCTTTCTCACAATTAACCATAACTTCCTTTTCAAAATTGGTAATATTATAGGAGGATCTATCTATATTAAAACAAAATCAAAATCTGTCATAATATGGATATGATTTCATAAGTCATTCACACATCTGAAAAGCAATTGAACTGGATGTCTTGGCTCATGAAATGTTTACATGTTAGGTTTATGGATGTGCTGTAATTTTATACTTCACTGCCTATGATCCATGAATAGTACAATATGGTTCTTTCTTTGAAGCTATGAGTAATGGGTGAGATGATGTTCAGTTTATCATTTTATAAAGTCTTTATGCTCACAATCAGGTAGATATCCTTATTCTCACTACCTTTGAAAGCTAAATTCTATATTTTTAAGGATAGCTTAACTCACACATGCAAGTCAAAAAGCCTGTGACAGAGACTTTTAATGCAGCATTAATGAGGATCACGTGGCCATTAGAGAACAGGTGTCTAGTGTAAGCTAGTTCTCCAAACTCCATAGATCCAGAACAGCAGAAAAGACAGACTTTCTCTATCTGTGTTAGAATTCCAATTTTAGGTGTTCACCCAAGTAGTGTGTGCATGGGTTAGGCTAGCAAACAGATGATTTTATATTTCTGAAGTACTGAAAATTATGATTTGGCTAAGGTCTAGACTTTGTCTGTGTTTTACTGATAATTTTTCCTGCAAGGAAACAGAATTATTTCTGTATTTAGGGAGATTTTGCAATTCTGTCATCTTTGGAAAAAGTCATGAAGAGCTTCATGATTGTCATGTGAAAAGGGGTTTCCTTGTAATCTTTGTGTTTAATTGGTCTGTCAATGCGCCAGGAAAGCAAAGCCTCTTGCGCCTGACCAGTCTGTTGGTGTCCTGTTATGGGGACTCCACTGAACAGTGTTTTGTGTCAGAAGGCTGTTCAAATATTGTTAGGGACATGCTACAACAGCATATTGGAGTCAAATCCCTTACTACAAACTAGGAAGAAGTACCTGCTCCCAGATCTCCTCAGTTTTGTTGAGTATGTTATCTGCTGCCGTCCATGCTATTGCCCTTGAGGGACTCATGCTGAACTGCTCACAGAGTAACAGACTTTATTCATAAACACACTGTAATAAGAAATTGTGATGGGTTAAGTTTTGAAGATTGCTGCTGATGGTAACTGACTGCTAAAGCAAATTTGAAGCAATATACAGGCAAGTTCCAATCACCAATGAAAGCCAGCTCGAGTTAATAATTCAGTGCTCATAGAGGAAGGTTCTTACCCAACAGATGTCCCTACAGAAGAGAAGACAGGTTCAGACAGTCAACTGTTCCCAGAAGGTACTATGAAGTCTTCCCTGACTTCTCCCCATTCTTTACTCACTTTTATACTATTTCATTATATTTAGGTGGAAATTATTGTCTCCCATCATACATTTGTTACTGATTGGTGTAAAATTCTCTCACTTCGCTGTTAGATATAGCCGATAAAACAGAGTACATGGTTTTTGAAAGGTGGTCATACCATGGGGACAGGTAATTTTGGGATGGAGGTGTGAGTTAGTATTACAATTAGATGATAATGAACTGAGTTCATCTGGAGAGACCGATATCCCCAGAGTTGCTGGTTCAGCAGCAAGACATGTCCTGAGCTGACAGCTGCTCTGTGCTGTATCAGACACATGAAACCATCACAGTCTCAGCCCTGCAAGGATTGCAGCAGAGCCTGGCTGTGGTGTTTCTGCTCTGCTCCATCCTCCATTTCATCCCTCAGTGTGTGCTTAAGATTGCAGGCTGTGGGGAGTGTATGTGGGGAATCATCATGGAATAGATGTTGTGCATGGCAACCAGATTCCATCCGGGAGGTAGCAGCTGCATTTCACTTTATGATTTCTGTCCTATAACTTCTGTTAGAATGTGAATATAACTTACCAGTTTTCACTAATTTTATCCCCAGCCACCTTCCCACAGTGGTAGAGAAGAGGAACTTCAAGCATGGCTCCAAGGTCAGTCTGAAACAGTATACCTCCTACAATATTGTTACACATGTGGTCAGTGGTGGCTAGACTCCACCAGGACTCTGTAAGCTCAGTCATGTACTGCGTAGAATTCCAGCTGGCTGAGTTGTTGAAGGCTGAGTTTGTATTTTGTAACTATGTATACAGAATTGTGAAAACCCCCTTTATCTGTATTTGTAGTGTCAGCCTGGAAGGATACATAAAAGGTCTAAGGATATTTCATATGCAGCATCCTCTTAGAATTTGGAAGCTGAACAAACAAAAGAGCAACAGCACAAAGGTTAATACTATACTAAGAGTATGTGAAAGGGAATAGAGAAGTAGCAGCTCAGCAGTTGAACTCTACCCTCATGGCCTTTGCAAAAGGTGGAAGATTGCCTGGGACAGAGTGGTCCCAGATGAGCACTGATATTTTCCAGACTGAGTACCAGAATTCCATCTGTTACATAGAAGGAAGGAATACAGTGTGTCCAATTCAGCATCTAAAGTGAGAAATTGGAACAACTTAAATTATTTTGTCATATCTAGTCTTATAACTGATATTTCTCTTGCATATCTTGCATTTGCTTAAAACAGAGACACCAAATGGAAGGAGTACTTAATATGGAGCAAAGTCACCCATCAAAGGCTATGTCATAACCTTGCATTGTCCTTTCATTCCCTAGTATCCACTTTCTTTGGAATGTAAAGGTTGTGATGATATATGTATTCTCTGTGCTAAGAGGATAAACCTATAAACTCTACTGCATCTTTGTAGCGTCAATATAGTGCCTAGGAAGAACAAAAATCTAGATCACTATGACTATTTTAAGACACTTTTCCTTTCACAGCAAGAAAACTCAGTGCTTGTATCTGCTTGTATCTGATACAATTTCTTTTTCTGAAGCTTTGTCTCATTCTGCATTCCTCATTTTACAGAAGCTCTAATGATGTGTCATCAGGGAAATGTACCAGTTAAACACCACCCCAAATGATATTTTCTAACTTACCTGGCTTTAAAAAAGCTTTATCTTGTCAGAGACTTCTTAAGTACATAGTTAAATGGGGCCACAAATTTTATTTTCATATTCCACAAGTTTATACTATAAACTATGAAACGTCTGTAACAGATGCAATTAGACAGCTAATGATATTACAGCTCATATAAATATAAATTTACATGTTTTTGTTGAATTCCATTTGACAAATATTTTTCACAAAACTAAGTTTAACAAAATACCTTTGAAATTTCTGACTTCAGTGAAAATGGAATGCATAATTTCAAATTAACATAAAGCAGATAAATCAAAGCAGACCATAACTGGCCAATTAGTTCAATACATTGCCAACAATGGCGGCAAATACTGAATGTGAATCTTTACTGAAAGCAAGTGAATAGAATCCAAGGAGTGATTTGAGGCACTGAGGAGCCAAAGCTTCTCAAAATGCTCTCCCTGAGTCTATAAACATGTTTCAGAAGATCACCAAGGCAGAGGCAGTGTCTTTGTATTTAGTAGTAATTCACAGGCTAATTAATGTTAGGGAAAATCTGACATTTAGTATCTAAAGTTGTGTTGCAATGAGGAATTCCAGAACTTATGTACATGACTTAAAAAAGAGTCCTATTTTGGAGCTTTTTTGAGCCTGTTGATTGATGATTTTGCTGTAAGAGACAGTGAAAAAACTTTACCTATTGATCATACCAATGCTGTTCACATCCCTCCCTTTCGTTATTCCAGTACTGAAAAGTCCTACATTTCAGTTACTCTTTGCATGGAGTTCTTTCTCTGCTTTGAATCAGCCTTGCTTTTCTCCAAGTTTTTTCCTGTTTTCTTGAACAGCACAAGGTGTGAATGCAAAGTGGTAGACTTCAGTTGGTTTTCTATCCTTCTAATAATACCTGGTGTCCTATTTCCATTACCAGAAGCTTCTGAACAGTTGCTTAATGTTTTTATTGGAATCCCTTATTGTAACCCAAATTTTTAATTTCCCAACAGCTCATATCACAACATTGTCTATTTAAAACTGGGATTGTTTTAATCTATGTGCATTTTTTTAATCTGTATTTTGTTTCGTTTGACATTTTGCTAGAAGGGCTTTCTGCAGTAATTCACAATTGGCTTTTGGGAACTGTCTCCTGAATCACTTAGTACCACCATGCACCCCTTTTTCATCTGTCCAGACTACATCATATAGCCCAGGTCCACTTACACCTCACATCCAGAGGCCACTTACCCCCAATATGAAACTAAAAAATTATTTCCACTGCATGTTTCATGCTTTCTACTGCTTCTTTAATAGATGAAGAGACAGTTATGTAAAAAATTTTAAAGTCTAATTATCCTGACCAAAATTAAGTTAATTCATTTTAGGCTGGAGCAGTGTTGTGTGTTTGTGAGAGACTGACTATTAGTGACTGATGACTCAAACATTCAACCACTTGCAGTGGTCACCCAGGAGCTGTAGGCAATTGGACTCTTGGTGCCAGTGGTTAAACAATGGGCTGGCTGCTTTGCCCTGATGCTCAGAGTGGCTTCCCAGGTGCAGATGGGCAGGGACACCTGAGCCAACAAAGAGGTTTCCCAGATAAGGGAAGAGGCTGATAAGAGGAAAATCCTGTAAATTCTTCTTATCACGTCAATGTACTCCCTTATATAATGACTCAGCTATGGGAACTTCTCTCTGAAGTACAGGGACATTCACATGTGGGATGGAAGTATTCATTTCAGCTGATAGGTCATGATCTGTTCAACTAACCCTGACATAAGAGACAGCTGCAACATCTTAGAAGGCATCAAAGACTCCCAATATGTCCCTTGATCCAGTATTGTATCATCCAGGGGAGCTACAGGGGTGTTTCCAGCCAGCCTCAGCATAAAATAAACCCCATGAGCTTGGTGTTTTGTGAACTTTCCTTCCACAGCTTGATGGATACAGTCTGAAACTCCTGAGAAGAGGACCCTTGGGATGTAGTTGTAATCTATGGAGTAGTGATAGTCTTTCCACTTAATCTGTTTCTCTGTTGCACTTTTTTCTCTCCCTCCCTCTCACTTCCCTATCTCCTTCTCCACCTCACATTCACTGTTAAATAAAATCCATACTATTGACTTTGGCATATGGTCTCATTTGCACCTTAATCTGGACAGAGGCATCTCTAAGAATTTAAATATTTGGATCCTAAGAGTGTTATAGAGTTTAATGAAGTTACAGAATATTTCTAAATGAACATTTACTTTGGGTGTCCTAATATTTTCTACTAGGTTGAAATTTCTGCCCCAAACAACTTTTTAATATCACAAAATCTACATTGTTTTGCAGATAAAGTTTTGTTTTTCAGCATTCACTGCGAGTATTCCATGACACAGTTCATTGTTATACAGACATAAAATATGCACTGTTTTTTTGACAGACCATCCTCGTTCAAATTGCAACAGTCAAGTTTTGCAATTCAGTTTTCCCTCAGACAGCTAGACTAACCCACCCAGATACACAGAAGTAGAATTAACATTCAGGTACCACATATCTTTGTTCCATTTGGTATTTGTTTCAGTCTCATGCTAATCCTCCAATGCTTTCAATAAACTCTCATGGTATTTCTTAGAATAATATAGGTCCCTTTTATTTTCCACATTTCCCTAACTGAATCTGGCAATCTTATCAAGCAGTAATGGCCTCTGTAATGCTTTGACTTCCTTAAAATTGTGTGCATATGAATAAAACCTGAAAGCTGTAGCTATGGTTCCACAAATTGTATCAGTAATGTACAGTAAGTTCTACTCACGCACTTTAGGAAAAGCAGAAGTTCAGCATTGCAGCCAAACTTTAATTTAAGATTTGCATGAAATACTTTCAGATAAGCAATTAGCATTGGATATTTTTGTTTCCCCAAAGTAATAATTTTATGTAGAGATATTTGGTTTATCTCTTCATTGCAAAGCCCAAATCAGAGACTGATATAGACCATCTTGTCCAATCATGGTTACTTGTGTATTCAAGTAGAATTAGGTTCTAGTAAATCCACTTAGATGTCTGGCAATCTGTTTTATTTCCTTGTCAGAAATATGTTTTACCACAGATTGTTATTTTAATCTTTGACCAGAAATTTATTTTACGATATTTCCAAGATTATGGAAACATAGGAAATGATCCTCTTCAGAGGAAATATTTTTAGAGGAATCCTTAAGAGGAAATCTCATAAATTTGAGACCAAGGACTTGTTTTTAGGGAGTGAATATTTTGTTTGTGCGGGGTGATAGCAGTTTTCATCAGTGGTGTCACTAAAGCAATTGAAAATTAAAGTTCCAAGCTCTGATTCTCTTCTATGCAAATTAATGGGAACTGAACAGATGGCTTCTAAAATCTAGTTTCTAATAGAATAACTGCCTTACAAAATCAATAATTTTTAAATAATGGCTTGAATAGCGCTAACACCACTTAGAAAGACACTGAACTATTCATCTTTTAAAAGAAACACATATTTCATTCACACCACGGGTTTCCTCCATAGAAGCTTTCCTCAAGAACTTCCCACTTGCAAGCCCTGTTTGGAAGTTTTATTTATAATATGAGTAAATCCAAAAACCATAAACAAATACTTCTATTTAGTGAGAACATTTTAATTCTAAATAAAGGCAGTCTTGGATTTTGATAATTTAAATTTGGGATTGTATGCTAGATATAATGTTTCTAACTGGCCTTTAAATTCAGTTAGTAAATAATCATGCAATTAAGATGAAGGATTGTTCTGCAATACATATTTCCCCTTTTACTGTAAATCCAACTACATAGAGACAATTTCAATTTGATATGTAATCAATTAACAAGAGTTTGAAAAATACATATTTTAAAAAGCTGAAAAAATGTTTTTACTTTACTAATGGTAATTTCCCCAGTAATTTAATACTCAGAAACAGTGGATTCAGTGCAATTTAGAGCAGAATAGGCTCTAAAACAGATACCCTCTTATGAGAAGGTATCTGTTTTTATTTTTACTAATGAATCAACACTATGATTGTTATTTTTTCCCAGTACCTCTGTTAGATCCTTAGAAGAAAATAATTTTCTTATCCATCTTATGAATGTCTGGTAGCAAAATCCAGCTATAGAGGTCAGTAATTTAAGGCACAATTTAAATGTCCCACTAGTGAAAATGGAAAGATCCATTCCTACTTTTAAAAGTAAAATTTAAAGTTTAGTATTAGCAAGAGGATAGATACTTTTTTCCTTAGAGGATGGGGAATGGGTGTGATGCTGCAGATTCTCCTGTTTATTTCACACATATGCAAACTTCACATACCAAGGTAATTGGTTTCTGGATGATGTTACACCTTGAATAGCAATAAGAAGATACTGTTTCCCTGAGTTTGTGCTTTGGCTTTTTCAGCTGTAGTTTACATAGCCTAATTTACAGCTATATCATGTCTCAACAGAGTAAAAGTTTTCTATTAATAGTTCCATTATTTTCTCTGTGACAGAATTTAACATCTTAATTTGAATGCTAATTTTTTTTCAGTTAACTGCAAAAATAACATGCTTGAAGACAAATATAACACTTCAAGCATTATAAAAAAATATACCAAAAATTCATGCAAATCGTACAAATCAGGCAGTAACTTTCCAAGACAGGAGAAACATATCAGAACTGAGTAGACAGTGAGAAACCCACTGCTGGTTTATCACAGAAACATCACTGCTGACTTACTGTAGATAGATAAAGCAGGATGGAGGGTGTTTTTTGTGCCTTTTTTTCCCTTTTTTTTACTGTAGTGCTTCAAGTAACAGAGTATAAATACATCAGCTTGGTATCTTCACAACAGTCCTATGTTTTATATTCTCAAATTCAGATGCAACTAATTTTCATTTCCTGCCTCTTTCACTGCCACACTAGCTAACCAGTGGCATGTCATTTAATCCATCAGGGTTTCTGTGGAATTATCTTTCTTGCTCTCCATGTCTATGTGCACTTCAATGATTAGGTAGGCAGAATAGCTATTGCCTTTATTTGAGCTTCCCCCAACAAGTGGGGTTTGTTGTAGTCAAATCTGGGGCAATCTGTAGTCAAATCTGTCTCTGAATTTTATACTTCGAGCCCATTTTTTAGAAAGCATTTATATGGACAGAAGAAACAATATTAGGAAATTGAAAACTAATTTGTTCATGAACTAAGACAATGGAATGCTGTAAAATTCTATATTGAAACAGATATACTATTTTTAAATCCACATTCATTAAGAAAACCATCAGCAATATTATAGGAATCATATTTTTCACAGATAATATAAAAGCTCTATTAAAGGAAATATATGCCATCAGTGTGGTTCATTACTATACCAGGGCTTTAATCTTTCATTATTCATAATTAAAACTAGATTAAGATTTGTTCTGAGCCCCCTATAGATTTGTCCAAGGTGACAGCTGTGGGAATTGCTCTATATTAGACAGTACTGATAGTATTATAAGTTTGAAAGCGACTTTTGCAAAAAAGAGAATACACAGTTTTTAAAATTTTATATTTAATTAAAGAAACTACCATCTGAAAAAATAGTACTAGCCACTATGGCCCAAGTAAAACCAGTGAAGTCTGTGAAGCTATAGCCACTCTTTCCCCCCTTACCTTATAATGTATTCTAGTACTTAATCTGCCTATCTTTTTTACCAAGTAAAGGGAATTCTGTCTAAAAAACCTTGTCAAAATGGATGTCTCAGTGCTTTCCAAAGACTCATATCTCTTTCTTTTATTAATAATCAGTTCTGTGTGGAAAGGTCTTGATTCTGTTTGAAGTGAGGTGCTGGTGGGACAGATTCTTTTCACTTACTTTAACTCCTATAAATGTGAAAAAGAAAAGAGAAGACAAGAAAAGACAAGAAAAGAAAAGAAAAAAGAAAAGAAAACGAAAGAGAAAAGAGAAAAGAGAAGAAAAAAAAGTAAAGGAAAAGAGAGGAAATTTACATGCTGAAGGTTTGGCGGCTTATTGAAATCCAAGAAATAAAATTTTAAAAAGAAACTATGAAGAGAGACATATGGAATTTTACCAATCCCACAGCCATTTAATTTTCATAACAAAATATTTCATCTCCCATTTTAACATGAAGTACCATTTGTAACCCAAACATGGGCAATGTGAAATCAGCACTGCAGTAAATGTAACTCTTGTTCAGCAAACTCCCAAAATATTTTGGGATGCAATCAGGATAGCTGGATGATCTTCCCTGCTAGGAACACTGTTCACACTATACCTACTTTCTGTAAATCCATGCAGACTGGCAAATGCACTTGGTTGTTTCAGTTAATTAGACAATGGTTCCTTGATGCAGAATAAAGACAAATCCAATACCTGATATGTGGAGTGCTGAAAGTTTGTAAGCTGTTGCTATTTTTGGCATGTTTCAACAAAAAAAATACACTTGTATTTGTATAAATATGTAATTTCTACATTGTGCTGGTCAGCTATTGCTTTTAAGCAGCTGAATTCTGATTTACATGCTAAAAGTGCAGTAGTGATACAGACATGTTACATCTAGTAAAAAGCACAGGTCACTCTTTAACAGAAATCATTGTTCCCCAGTTTAGGACAAAAAGTACAAAAAAATTTGTGAGTTATGGCTCCCCTTTTTTGCTAGGGTAATAGCCTTTAAATATATGTCTGGTAGGTAGGATCAGATTCCTTTTCAAAATTCATGATCCTTAACAAAGATGAGTCACTTGACAAAGTATGAAACTGTAATAAAAATTTGATTAAAATGCAAACATATTAGTCTGAGACACTGTAGACCAGTTTTTAACTGTGGTATTAGGAGAAAAAGCTATTTCCACACCCCCCTCCCCCCCTCCCCCCCCATTTTCTCAAAATCTAGGGGAGGAAAACAAGGAAGAGTCGTCCAAAAACAGATGTGAGTTATTATGAAGTGTTACTGTATTATTAATAGGAGTTTGGTATCTGTATTATTTCAGATACACATTTCCCAGATATACTCAGAACATAGAAAGCTTGGGAGTTCTGCAAGTATTATAGTAAACCTCTGATTATTTTTCATGGGGATGTCATGGCTAGGATTGCAAGCCAGTGGTGTAGGAAGGAGACCGGAACAGGTCTCTAGGCAGCTGTTCCGCTTCAGTGGAAGGGAAAGGGAAGTGCTTCCAATGAACAAAATCACAGAGGGCTGAGAAATAACTGAGTAGTGACATTCTGATATTGCATTATATTTGCCTTCTGGTGCAACTGCAGTGCTTGCTTGCACTCCTGCCCAAGTTTTGTGACAAAAGTGTCACAAAGAGATAACACCACAATGCGGAGTCAGGGCATCAATTTGCAGTTATATTGCTGCTGCTGTCCAGCTCCATCAGGTAAAGTATTTTGTATGTCTCTCTTACAGAGAGTCACTGATCTACAAGATGCATGTACCAGCAGAAACTTTTGTGGTGGTAGTTGAGAAATCAAGTGTCAGAATTGTAAGCAATAGGTCATCTCTGATTTAAAAAAGAAATTTAGGAGAACACAGTCTGAATCCATGCATCGAATAACAACTTTCAAATGCACTTGGGCATTTGGTAAAGAATGCTCTTGCATGGCAGAATGATTTCATATGTGACCAAGTAAATACAAGTCTGATGATGGAAAAACTGCAGTGATGAGTTCTGAATTATCAACAATGTGGATACGTGGTGGTACTGAATACTAGTAGATATATAAAGTATCTACATTATTAACTGGAAGCTAATTTAAATGTATACTTTTTATGTATAATGATCAGGAGTCTCTAATTCTGAATTTCCATGTATCACTAATAAATTGGAAGACTAATTAATCAAGTATAGCTGCAATATTAAATAGCTAATTTACCAAGCAAATTGTTTTTGAACTCTTGTGTGAAGCTGCCTGTGGCTATGTCAGATGATGCTGTATAAATTACATGCTGAAGTGTATTTTGACTGCCAGAATACTCTAGTGTAGACCACGACACTACAAATTCATGTGTACTGCTGATAGTATAACCCCAGAAAAGTTGACACATTTCTTATGCAGAATACTTATTCTCTTTTGAGTAAAACAAAATTTTACAGATAAAGAAATTGAAGATATTGCTTTTAAAGGTTTGGGGTAACATATCACATTTTAGTTTCATCTAATTGGAGAGACATTTAGAAACAAGAGCTACTAAATAAGAAGCTGGCCAAAGAAATGGGGAAAGTACAATAATCAGTTTAAATATCAAGCTTCAAATGTGGATTTTGAAATTCCCAGTAGGAATGGGCTGGAAATTTAATCCTTATCCCAGACTAAAGAACATTTTCAAAGCTTGATTATAGAAAATGTTCGCTGTAATTCTTGAGTAATATGCAGTATCTTTGAACAGTGAAGAAATAATGATCAATGAAATATGTGTTATATTCTGAACTGGGATATAAAACTGCTCTTATATGCAATGGGTATAGACATAGTTGTAAAACAGAATAATATCATTAAATAACACACGATAGAACTCTTTAAATTAGTATATAAGTGTTTTGTTGCCATACTTAGAAATTTGCTCAGGTAAGATTTTCTTTATCAAGTATAATATTTGAGGGGGAATCTTCGTCTAAATGATCTCCTTGCACTGGAAGTAGAAGTGAGCCCAAGACAACTGCTCTTTCAGCACTGCTGTGGGTATTTCCAGAACTCCATGGTTCAGAGGTGCTAAGTATAGCAATCAGATTTCAGCTAGACTTCTCCATGATTTAATGGTCTTATACTTAAGTCATAAAGTTTAATGGTGGTGTTTGTGTTTAAAGCCTGAAACATACTGATATACTTTTCTGGACCAAGACCATTAACACCATCGTTGAAATATCTGAACACAAGTGAGGCAATAAATAGAACATTTTGTGAACGCAAGTTCCTATTTGTATTGCCATCCCATTGATCCAAGGACAAGGGAGGAGGAGACTGAAGATAAGATTTTTTTTCCCCTTTTCACAAAGAGGCATGATGCTTTGCTCTACAAGTAGTTCCAAATGAATGGGGAGCATGCTTTAGCTCACTATGATTAAACAATCATAGTTTGGCTGGAAACAGCTTTCAGAAAACTCACACAGGAAGTCTGTGTCAGATCCTAACGCTGCATTATCTGACTCTTAGCCAATGCTTTAACTGCAAGACAATCTGAATTGCCTTAGTTTCCAATCTCCTTTTCCAGAAGTTAGATTTTTATTTCTTTCCCTCATGTGGTGTGAGTTTCAATAATTACATCAAGAAGATGCTAGCAAGAGGAAGTGTGGGGGGAAGGGAAAAATTATTTTCAGTGTAATAAAGGCTCAGGATTTCAAGACTGAAAGTTCCTTAGCCTACTCACAAACTTCTGAATTATTGTGTTACTTTTTATTCATAAAGTATGAATTTTTAATCTGGTAGTTGAAAAATGGGCAGGTGAAATCAGGTGTCGTAGAATGCATAAATTTTGAAGAGCCAAATTCAAACAAAACAATTTAAGTCTCTGAGATTATTACTACCATCACAAAATTAATAGACATGTATATTTTTCATTTAAAAAATAATGAGTTTTATTAAGTTCTAATTACCTTATTTGGTGGGACACTGACATAAAAAAAATTTGTCCGTTTATTTATAGCTGTTATCCATCATTTAAAATCTGAAAATTCTTACTTTTATTGTAAGCAGAAACATGCAAGAGGATGGTTTGTGACCTCATGAGTGGTCCTAATGCTGGGATCATGTTGGAGCATCTGAATTGCAGGAATCCATTCCCCACTCCCAGTGAGAAGGGAAGCAATTGGCTGCTCATGTGTGGTCACTTACTGAATAGAACCAGTTACAAGCACACACCCCCCCAATGACATATTGCAAGACGAGAACTTGATTAAATCTGCTTACCACTGAAGCCATAGAGCAGAACTGAAAACTTTTCTTCTCAGGGCCTGAGTCATGGTTAGCAGGATAATTAGAATTTATCAAAGACCTCATTATGCTATGGACTCAGCTGCTCCAATATTCAAAAGCTTACACACTTTCACTGTGAAAGATTTTAAAATTTATTTGGCATTCAGGTGGCATTAATCAGTAAAATAAAGGAAACGGTAGTCTTTCAGAGTGTATTATGATCAGGTAGGAAATTAGGACTGGGGGTAAGGAATTTTATTTTGATTTTACAGGATAATTGCCAGCTGGACAGCCACAACTGGAATCATAATTTGTGATGGGTACACATCTACAACCCTTGCAAGGTCCTTGACAAACTCTGTAAACTACAGTATGGAAAGTGCAAAGGTTTCCTTGAGTTTGTTTGCAGAGTGTGTGTCACTGTCCTAATGGGAGCAGCTCTGTATGGCTCTAGCTTTGAAGGGAAGGTGGTGTAATGGAGTAGCACTCTGCCAGCTCACAGCTCAAGCTTCCCTGTGCTTTTCCTCCTACAATGACACTTGGCTGAGTTAAGCTGAAGTGGCTGTTATGAGCATGACCCACATTGCTTCCTCCAACAGCAAGGGACTCGCCTTGCCAAGAGGAGCTTTTCTCCCTGTGCAACTGCTCAAACTGGGACAGATCTGTGTCTGGTAGTATGTCAGCTGCAATAGGAGCCGAGTGTATCAGCAGGTTGGAGACCCACTTTCTATGTCAGAATAACAAGACTTTTAGTCACTTTTTATTTTATGAATAATCCTTCATAGATTCCTCAAAGCTATATCCCAAAAGAAATTAAATACTAAAGAACTGATGAGCAGAAGAAAACCTGTCTACCTTCTTTTAGGTTTCTGAACTACTTTGTTCAGATAAAATATCTGCTCAAGTACCAGTTTTATATATAAAAAACCAGTGTTTTATCATTATGATGAAATTTTTTCCTGAACTTTATCCATCATGAGAAAGAATTCTAAACTTGGTAGGTAGTACACCATGGGTGTTCTCACTTGTGCCAAATGTATTATACTACCAAAGCCAGTCATAAAAATACATTATTTCTAATGGGTGGTTCACGTTTGTAGCAAAACAATCTTATTTTTTATCTGGTCACAATGTCACATCTGTTTTATGTCTTGATTGGAACAGAAGTACTATTTTATATTGAATTTCCAATTTTGCTATTTTATCGTGTTTCTCTTCTGTATTGTTCATGTCATAAGCTCCGTCTTGTTTGAGGAAAACCTCTCTTTTATTTAGTCAGGAGGGTGTGCTAGCAATCTATCTTTCAACTGGCAGAATCAAATATTAGTGTACACCACAAAATGACAATCAAGCATCATCTGAGAAGACAGAAGCATATCTATTTCTTTTCCTATTCAGAGAAGAAAACTGTTACCTTGTTTATAAGAAAAAAGTTCTTTTTTTTTACAAAGAAAGTTTCGTATGTTTTCTCAAGGAACCTTTTTAGATTTTTCAAGACATAAGTAATACCATGCTGTAGTCTTAGACATTCCAAATTGCAGTTGCAATGTCATAACTATCACCTAGTCAGGCCTATGATATCATCTCTCATCTTTACAACTGATGTCCTTAAGCCTTCAAAATAAAAACTGTCCTATGTTAGTGGGACTTAGTCTTGGTTTAAATGTTTCAGGGTCATAGAGAAAAATATACACTGTGGGCTCATTGAAGGAAGTTGGAAAATTAGGAATCTGCTGTGTTTTCTTGATGTTCCCCTTCCCATATGCATTTTCTCTTGAGATCTTTCGGATGTCTCATTTTACAGGTTGTTCCATTTAACAGCATATCAATAAGACATTTTAAATTTTTTCAAATTCCATGTTTAAGCATGGAAACAAGTAAAGTTTGGGTGAAGATGAGTCAAATACGGACATCAGGCCAGATAATAAGTGATATTTTGTAGTAAGGAAAGTCTAAAAGTCTGGAAAGTTGTATTCAGGGACATACCCTACATAGGTATGTCCCTGAATAGGGATAGCATTTATCAGGTTAGCAGTCTCTGGCTGCGTATCAAAGAAGATGTAAGTGTAGTCTATAAATTATTAGTTTTGAATTTTGTTTAAGACAGGTAACCAAGGTTTGGACCACAGAACAAAATAACTCTTTGTAGATTGTTTTGTTTTTCATCTCAGAATTATCACTATTTGCTACTTTTACAGATTAAATTCAAGTCTACAACTATATGTAAGATAACTAGAAGTGTAAATGCCACTACAATTTTTTGTAAAGTCCTGTGTCTAAAGTCCTAAATGTCTCTTTCAGAAATCCAGATATTGATTGAAATAATCATAGTTTCTCTTTTGTTCTCACCACCCTGTATTTGTACACAGAATGCAAATGAATGAGAATAAAGAGCAAGGTGTGAATAACCATGAAGTCCCATATTTCCTCTTCAGTCAAGCCCACACATATTTTTTCATTTCTGCTCTCCAGTGCCTGATCCAATTCACTAGGACTGGGACAAGCTATTCTCAGTTTCAGATATATAAATAGGAAAAGGAAAAGAAAGAAGAAAAAAAGGTATAATGAAGGATAGTATTTAGCTACCAGTAAGCATGATTTCCATGTGTTACTCATGCCAGGAAGGGTTTATGTGAGTATAACAAGAATATATATTGGAGGAAATCTCCAGGTGTTCCACAGTTTTAAAATCAGGTCACCTAAATACAGGTTGCTGTTTTTAAAAGATTTGTCTACCATCTAATAATAATGAAGTATTAAGAAATAATTCTTACCCATTGCTGCAACATTCAGTGTGGCCATTGATTTCCTCATAATCAACCACAACTGCAACAGTCTTTTACTTTAAAAATTAAATCAACACTTTATCTTTTTTAAAATGATGCATGACAAAGGCTCTTAGAGTTCAATCATGAAATAACACTGTGATTTTACCATATAGTTTATTTTCCTTTGTTGGGCGATTTTCTAAAGCGGATTAAAAGCTGCTTGCCAATCTTTCAAATGCTATTATATATTGTTCTAGGGAAAATGCTATTTAAACTAGTCTGAAGCTGATATTCCTTTTAAGTCTGAAACACTTCTTTCCAGAACAGGGAAGAGACAAATGCATTTAAAAACTAAGAGAAAAACTTAACAGGAAATGCAGCAGCCTGTTGCTTATCCACATGTAGAGCTGCACCACTGGAGCAAATCAGCGCAGTACAGTCTCATTAGCTGCTCTGAGACCTGTTACATGTGTAGGAATCCCAGGCTGCTTGGGGATTTGCTTTTGGCTGCCTCCTGGGTTTCAGACTCATGAGAATATATGAGATATAGCCCTAAGGAGTGTTAACCTGGTTATGCTGAGTAGCAGCTGGACCAGAAAATGATAAAACTATGGCAGAAAGGCTTAGGATATATAAAAATAAGAAGGACATCTTCTAAATGTTTTTGGGATTACACATGAAGCTAGGGAGGAAGGAATCTCTCTGCTCACTCCACAATTTGACTCAAGATCAGAAGTTAAAATTACTGAGGATCTTAAGCAATAGCAGTGTCATAACTGACAGGCAGATATGGATCAACCCAGATACAACTGCAAGGCTAATTGGTTGCAGCTGTTTGCAGGTGACATTCTCTTTATTATTATAATTATGATTATTTATTTTCTGCAGTAAATTAATGCATAGTTGTAATATTAACAGCCATTTCAAACAGAAATTACATTGGTGAAATTATCATAATCAAAATAAGTTTTAACCTATTTTCATGCTGGTTGGTGATTTTAGCAGAACCTTAAAAAACTCACCTGTGAGCTTTAACCTAAATAAACCATTTTCAGCTGTGCTCCTAAGTGACTTTCATGCAGTAAATAGACCCAGCCTTATTTATTTACCTTCCACTGAAAACAAGTTCAAAGTACTGTAAAGAAATTTATATTAGAAATACAGCCTAGTGAGGGATATGTGAGAAGAGTAAGGGGAATATAAGAAATATTCAAAGATCTCACTTTTTAAAAAAAAAAAGAAAACTCAGCAAGACAGCTGGAACGCAACAGTGACATTATGCACCTGTTTAGGCCTGAGCATGAAGAAATTGAGACCTGTTTTAAATTGTTAATGAACTAAATTAATAAGCAGGCTGAAAATCCATTTCAGTTCCCAGGAAGGAAGGACTTTATACTTATGTAGACAATTGTTTTCTCCAGCCTACTGAATGACGCAGAGGTTTGTGGAAATGTCCGTCAGAAAGCACATAAAATAAATGACAGGAGACTTGGGAATTACTTTCTAGGATGTTTTT
>WBNO01021091.1:1338-20931 GCA_013400575.1 Peucedramus taeniatus | reverse complement strand
GATTTTTTTCTCACACATCCCCAAATATCTTTCTCACAGCTCCTGCAGAGTTTGCTGCCCCACACGTGGCTTTGGTGTCCATGATTTTTTCTCCTCTCCACCTTTATTTCCCATGGGTTTATTTTCCATTATTTGGCTCCTCTCCACAATTATTTTCCATTATTTTCTTTTCCATGATTTGGTTCATCTTTACAAATATTTCCATGGTTTTGTTGTCCATGATCTTGCTCCTCTCCACAATTATTTTCCATGGTTTTGGTGTCCATGATCTGGTTCCTCTCCACAATTATTTTCCTTCATCTCTGACTTATCCAGGACCAGCAAGCTCAGCTTTCCACCCTTCGCTCTGTTCTTGGCCAGCACCTCAAAACTCAAAAATTCCATTGTTCCCACCTCTCCAGAGAGTTTTTTTTCCCTCCTCTGGCCAAAATTCTGGCTTGTAGCCAACTTATTTCTATGGAAATAAGTTAATTATTTATTAATTAACCAAAATAAAAGGTTGGCCCCTCCTAAAATTTAGAAACAGCTCCCCAAGTCCTCCTCACCAGCTGAAGGAGAATCACAGAACCATGGAACGGTTTGGGTTGGGAGAGACCTCAAAGCTCTTCCTGTTCTACCCCTGCCATGGGCAGGGACACCTTCCACTGTCCCAAGTTGCTCCAAGCCCTATCCAGCCTGGCTTTGGACATTCCCAGGTCTTTTCCAACCTTGATGATCCTAAGATTCCATGATTCCAACATCACTTCCATGTGCAGAAGTGGTTGTGGGAAACCAGACCTTGACACTGTTGGCACAATCCCAGGAATAAGGATGGAGTGAGGTTGGGTTGATGAAGCCTCTCTATCACTGCCCTTATCAGCAGGACAGCGGGAAGAGGCAAAAAGAAGGAAAAAACCTCATTTTGGGATTCTTGGGGTTTTCCTGTGAGTTGGACTTGATGATCCCTGTGAATCCCTTCCAGCTGAGGATATTCCATGTTTAGGGAGGAGGTGATTTCCTAGGACACGTCACTGATTCCAGGCACTGCTGGGCTCTGGAAGGGACTCAGTGCCGACAGAACAACCTGAAAACCCTTTTAAATTCTAGTTTACCCTGATTAAACTGATTCTCACAGAGGATAAACACAAAATGTTGGGGAAAAAAGTTTATTTCAGCTGATTTCCGGATGAAGAGTTGCTCAGCTACCGTGGTGATGTGTCCCAAAGGTCCCAGAGAATTAAACAGATTGCATTCCAAAATATTTTGCTTGGAAAAGGCATTGAAGTTGGCATTATTAGCACTGTTGTATCCTTTAGTGTGGGGCTCCAGATCCTTTCCAGGTGTCCTGGAAAGTAAAAAAAGAGATTTAAAATAAAATTTAATTGCAGCCCTTATCAGCAAAAAATTGGTGTTGAGGATTTGGAAGGACTGGGCAGAGATGTTTGAGCTGATCCAGGAATTTTAACTGGCGTCAAGCAATGAGTCCATGCCAAGGAGTGGAGATCTGGGACAGGTCTCCACTCCTTGGAGAAAGGTCAAAATTCAGGGAAGACAGGCAGAGCTTTAGTCTTATTCCATTAATCTTTTCCAGGTGTCCTGCAAATGATGAGGAGAGCATGAGAGGCTGGAGTCCTTCTGCTCTGGAGCCAGGCTGGGAGAGCTGGGAATGTTCCCCTGGAGAGGAGAAGGCTCCAAGGAGAGCTCAGAGCCCCTGGCAGGGCCTGAAGGGGCTCCAGGAGAGCTGGAGAGGGACTGGGGACAAGGGCTGGAGGGACAGGACCCAGGGAATGGCTCCCAGTGCCAGAGGGCAGGGATGGATGGGAGATTGGGAATTGGGAATTGCTGGCTGGGCTGGAATTGCCAGAGCAGCTGTGGCTGCCCCTGGATCCCTGGCAGTGCCCAAGGCCAGGTTAGACACTGGGGCTTGGAGCATCCTGGGACAGTGGGAGGTGTCCCTGCCCATGGAAAAGGACATCACCTGGAATGGGATGAGCTTTTCCATCCCAAACCATCCTGAGAATTCCATGGAATTTTGCCTGCCAGCAAAGGCTTCTCTTTAGGGCTCTGTGAAAACCTCTCTGGAAGGAGACTCAAAAGCTGAAAATTCCCTTTTCCTCATTGGAGTTTGAACTGGAGCACATCCATAGGAAAGCCAAGTCCTTCATGCTCTGCCTGTGGAGTAGTGCTTCCCACATGGAGAGGGAAATTGGAGCAATCTGTTCCCAGAGCACAAACCTTAACCCAGTAAAGGGAAATAAAACCCCACACAAAGAAATTGCTACCGTTACAGTTGTTTTATTGGCAGGAGTGAAATATCCCACCCCAGCTATTCTGTTGTTTGTTTTAAAGATAACTTGGTCCTTTAGGGAAGGAATTGGGAATAAATGGAGCAGATTTATCCAACGTCAGACAAATATAAATCTTCCCTACTTAAGCAGAGTGAGCATTTGCTGCTTTTCCTGCAGCCTGCCTGGAAAGTGTCACAAATTGGACTTAAATAAATCACATCCAAACTGCTCCTTCCATGGGAAAACTGTCCAGTGTCCACAGCCAGGAAGAAGCAGACTTTGGGATGCTTGCAGGGTGAGGAGCCCTGAGTTGTGGTGGAGCACTCAGGTATCCCATGGACCTGTTGGCAAGAAGGAGACACAGAGGATCCTGGAGGGATTTGACCTTAAATCCCATCTCATTCCACCCCCTGCCATGGAAAACCTTCCAGTATCCCAATGTGTGGAAAATCCCACTGGGAAAAGTCAGTGTCCATAAAGGGGACAGAGGAGTCCAGGAACTTCATTCCAATAAAGGAGAGAGTCCCCTGAGGTTTTCCCTCTCAAGGTTTCAGAGGGCACAGCCTCCTTTCATCCCAAACTCCTGCATGTTCCCTCTTCCTTCCCCCATTGCTGAGGCTCCCAGAAGGTGCAGCCTTCCCCAACCACTGCCCCATATCCTCCCTTGAACCTGGAATTTCCCCCAGAATTCAGAAACTCCACTTTGTGCAGTCCCATTTGGCCAAGCTGCCCAGGCTCTGTGACAAACCTCGGCTGGAAGGGAATCCCAAAGCTCAGAAACTCCCATTTGGCTGTTTCAGGAGCTGAACTGTCTGGGATCTGGGACAAACCCCACTGGAAATGGGGACAGACATCAAGCCCCATCTCAAAGCTGTTCCCACCCATCCCTTCACCCAGGAATTGTTTGTGAAGACATCAGCTCACATCTTCCCTATCGATCCCTCCTCTTCTTATTTCTCAATTTGCCTTCACAAACCCTTGCTGTTATTAACTTCACCTTTCCTAACAGCATGGAATGTTTGGAACGCCCCATCCTGACTTTTCCAGTCTGGCCCCTGCCTTGGGCATGCCAAGGAAATCCAGAGCCACAGCTCAGCCTAAAGAGCCAATGCCAGCTCCTGCCAGCCCACGATCACCACAGGGCTGTCACTGTAGGACATAGCACAGATGACACAGAACATTTCTTTTTAAGACAAACGAAAAACTGTTTATTAAAAAATCTGACTCGATTTTTTATATCTTCCTAAAATACCAGTGTCATTGGAGGGTGACAGTGTCACCTCCTCAATGTCACTGGGCAACTCAACAATCCATCAGGTTACTCATCCCCCATAAAAAAAATTAAAACAATAAGTTATTTACATGAAGTATGCGAGAAAGTTCTGTATAAAAATACAAACATCGAAAAACTTTAAAAAACTTAAAAAAATCAAAACAACAGAGGCCCGGTGGATGAGCCATGGCTCCTGAAAGCTGAGGTCTCCCATTCTTTCCTCCTGCTGAGAAGACCAAATCTCTGGGTTTTTGGGGCCCTTGACTGGGTGTGATGTATCCACCCAGCCATGCCTGGCTGTCCCTGGCACTGTCCCTGTGCTCCTGGTTGGATTTTCTGCACAGCAAAGCCCAAAGGCAGCGGCTCTGCTCCCTGGGCTTCCTGCCCCAGAGATTTCAGTGCCACAGGGTTCTGGCCACGGACTGCTCTGAGCACACAGTGCTGATCTCCACCCCTCAGGGCTGGGAATTAACGGGGTAAGGATCCCAAGCATTGATTCAAAGGGGGATAATCGAGCATCCCCTCGGGGTTTGGCTCTCACTCGTGCCAAAGCCCATGGCAAAGCCGTGCTCACGTCACCTCAGTTTCTATCAACACCTTCAGAAGGTGTTTCTTTGCTTCTCCACTCATCCTTTCTGTCTGACCTGAATTCTGAGGGTGCTGGGGCTGTGGGGTCCCACTGAATTCTCAGAGCAGCCACAATCCCCTGAAGGATCCCCTGTAAAATGAGTTCCCCTGTCTGAGTCCATGGCCAGCACAATCCCATGCTCAGAAATCATTTATTAATGATCCAATAATTACTGAAGTGCCCAGGAATGCCTCTGGCCACCCTGCTGTTAGAAAACTATACAAAATTTAAATTTTTCTGTAACTTTAGTCAGTCTTGTTCTCCTTTGCCCCGAGGGAAAGCAATTTTAAGTTTCTTTTCCAAGGACTGTTCCATCCCTCTAGGCGTGATGAGCTGAACATCTCAGCAGAGTGGGAGTAGCACAGAAGATCCACAGAAGATAGCGACCATCAACTCCAAACATCACCCCTGGCATGGCCAGAGACACCTGGTCCAGAAAAGATTGATAAGAACGAGAACCTAATTAACATCAGAGACAGAGGGATCAATAAACAATAGGAAACCAAATATGAAGAACTGCACAACTTGGGACCAGTGAACATTGAAAAAATTAATTTCTCTGGGTTTTGAGTGTATAAAATATGTGAAAAATCGAGTAAAATGAATGTGTGATGGGATGATTTTCTCTGCACTACCTGGGTAGTGTGTGGATGAAATTATTTATGTTGCACATCCTGGCCAGAATAAAGTAATGCCTTGATTCTCTAATCCTAAAAATGTTGGAGAGTTTTCATTTTTCCCACAGGTTCGGTGACTCTTGGGTTCCCCATCCTCCAGGACTGGAAGAACAAGAGGTTTCTGTGTAGCCAGGGACTCCCAATGAATTTCTGCTCCATTAATTATTCCAGCCTCCCCCTGGAGCTGGGCACTCTCCTTCTGGAGTCGTAAACCCTGGCAAAAATCCCTTTCCCCAGTTGGTTATTCCACAAAATCCCTCTCTCCTCTGTAAACTTCCAGCTGAGCCAGAGGAAGTTGGTCTGTGCACCAGACAGGGGAAAAAAATAATGTCAATTTTATTTTATGAAGAAAATCAGCATTACGGAAAGAAATATCCAGTCTGCCTGAACCTCATCCTCAGGTGCCCTTTATTTTTCCGTGAGCTGGGAGTAGTGATCCCTACAAAAAATTCCTCCTGCCCTTTGGGACTGCATTAAGTGGTGCCTGAGCAAGTTGCAGCTGCTGCCTTATCAGGAAGATAAAGGTCTGGAGAGGTTGGATGGGAAAGAACTGGGAAAAACTTGGACTCTGCCTGTGCTAGAGGGCAAATTCCTTCAGTTTGTGCCTTTTCCTTGTCCTTGTGTGTCTTGGAATTGAATGGCCATAGCAGGGAATTGGTATCCAAATAAAAATTCTAGGATTTATCACCAAGGACTGGTATCAGAAGCTCCCTCCCATTGGGTCAGTGCCACCCCCTCACTGAGGGGCTCAGCCCACCCAGATTTGGTCACTTTGTGTCCAAAAAATTCCAACATCAGCAGGATGGGCTGGGAACATCCAGGTTTGCAGCCCTTGGCCCTGCAGGATTCCCAATCCCAAATCACAAAACTGTTGTGGAGCTGCTTTAGGATTTATCTCTGTGTTTGAATGATCTCGGTGCTTTCACTCCCCATCCAAAAGGGAATATTCCCAATTTTCAGGCTGGAGATGTCCCTGACGAGGGAAACGTGGAACACCAGTTGGTCCCAGTTTGCCCAGTCTCCAGAAGCATTTTAACTCTTCTGCAGGTGGGACAGACCAAGTCCTGCAAAGCAATATCCCAAAAAATGCCACTGAGCACTGTCCAGGTGACCTGGGGAGGAGGGGACAGGAGATCAGGGACACAGTGCCATGTTCACAACCAGCATCAATGCCATTCATTAATTAATTAAAAATTAAATAGGGAGAACTTCCCCATGGAAAGGGGCCTCAGGCCTAGGAACTGCCCAGGGAAAGTTTGGAATCCCCATCCCTGGAGGTGTCCCAGGAATTCCTGGAGGTGGCACTCAGAGCTCTGGGCTGGGGACAAGGTGGGGATGGGGCACAGCTGGGACCGGACGATCTTGGAGCCTTTTCCAACCTCAGAAATTCTGGGATTCTGTGTTAATGACTCCATTGCAACTGATCAGAGCCAATTTTGGTGTCTACAGTGAAAATTCATGGACACCAGGAGCACAAAAGCTGGAAAACTGCTGGTGATGAGGCTGGATGGGTCTGTCTGGAGAAGGTGAGAGGTTGTTCTGCTCATCCAAGAACCTCCACGTGACACCATTCCCAAGGAGAGGATTCTTCCCTCCAGGAGTAATTCAGGATAGTATTTAGCACCCAGACCTGGAAAAACTCAGCCTGGAAACGAGGTGGAATTTTTAACCAGAAGTGGAATTCTCCACTCAGGTTTTCCATGCTTCTGATGCCACTCAAAGGCCTGAAATCCAGTTTGGATCTGCTGGTGGGAACTCTGGATTTAACAGGAACTTCAGGTAGGAATTTTTGGGAAGAGGCTCTGAGAGGAGAAGGAGAGAATCCATCCCATGGACCACCTCAGCTCATGTGATGGTTTTTAATTTGTCACCTCTGAGCCCAAAAATGGCCCATTTTTAACAAATTTAAATCAGAGGAATTTAAAATAATACAGTAAATATTTTAAAATAAAGACCTGTGACGCATTTAAGGAATCAGGGCTTTGAATGAAGCAAAACTTGAGGAATTTTCTTGGATTTCAGCAATTTCTGATTTTCTGACTGGACAAAGTCAGAACAACAATTTTCCTGAATATTTCAGCTCCTGAGGACTTTCCTTGGATTTCAGCAATACCAAGATCAGAACAATTTCCTGAATATTTCAGCTCTTGGTTAAATGCCTCCATATTGGCAAAATTCCTAAAGGTCTTGGCCAGGTTTCTGATCCTTTAACCTCCAACATTCTGGGTTATTTCCACAACCTCTGGGTTCCAAATAATGAACTTTATTATTAGATAAACACCTGGTTCCTGTTTTTATCCTCGCTCCTCTCTCTGCACCAACTGTAACGTTCCTTAAAATCCCAATTTTCCACTCACTGAAGTGTGGCAGCCACGTCCCATTAAAAGAGTTTTACCAGGAAAATTATCCATGCCTTTAAATAGGTCATGCATACACTTAGCATATGTTACATTATTCTCCACGTGCAGCCAGTCGTGCCGGATAATTGAAAATTTCTGGAGTCACAAGCAAATAAAATCATTCCTCTGATCATTAATGAGCAGGAAGTGTGGGGAAAATGGGAAAAAGAGAAGCAGGGGAATGAAAGGAGAATTAAATTTGGTGGGAAGTTCCAGAAGAGTTGTGCCCAATGGTCATTCCAAGTGCTGATGGAATTGATGTTTAAAAATAAAGGTGCTGTCGTTATCCCTGAGTGCGCAGGGAAGGATTCCTTGGGATCTTCTGCCAGCTGCTTGGGTGGGATGGGGGCTCCAAACCTCCCTGGGCAGCCCCTGCCAAGGCCTGAGCCCCCTTTCCATGGGGAAATTCCTGCTGTGTCCACCCTGAGCCTGCCCTGGCCCAGCCTGAGGCCGTTCCCTCTCCTCCTGTCCCTGTTCCCTGGAGCAGAGCCCGACCCCACTTATAAAAAGGAGGGAGAGGGAATTTTTATATGGACAACCAGCACCAGGACGAGGGGGAATGTTTTAAACTGCCAGAGGGCAGGGATGGATGGGAGATTGGGAATTGGGAATTCCTGGCTGGGCTGGAATTGCCAGAGCAGCTGTGGCTGCCCCTGGATCCCTGGCAGTGCCCAAGGCCAGGTTGGACATTGAGGCTTGGAGCATCCTGGGACAGTGGGAGGTGTCCCTGCCATGGAATGGGTGGGATTGGATGGAATTTAAGATCCTTTCCCACCCAAACCATTCCATGATCCCATGATTCCATGGGCTGGAGTGACACTGAGACAGTCTGGACACATTTCCATGCAGTCCATCCTCATCCCAGCAGCTGAAACTCCACCTGGATTCTATGGGAGCCTGGGAGCTGAGCCAGAGCTGGATCAACTGCTGATGGATATCCCAAATCTGCCCACGGAGCAGAGCCCAGACCTGGCCCCACGCCTGGCAGGAGCGCTGCTGATCCCACAAATAACAGGAATTCCCCTGTGCTGTCCCACATGGATTCATTGTCAGTGATTTCTCCATCTGACTGACCCATGGCTGCTGGTTTGTGCTGCTATGAGATTCAGAGCCATAAAAAAATGACTTTATAAAGCAGGTCTGGGGTGGTGAGCATGAAAACTCTCTTGCCTTTCCCCTTCAGGGAATTGTTTGACATAGCCCCGTTCCCCATTCCACTCCATCTGTATTCCAAAGGGTACCAGCAGAGCAGAAAATCATTTAGGATTTCACAGGATCTTCATTTCTGGAAGGTGCCTCTGAGTTCCCTCATCCATGGCCATGCAGAGAGAAGGTTTTGGAGTGGCAAAAACAATCTGTGTTCACTTCCATGGGGGGATAATCCAGGGAGAGATGTGATTCTGACAGGATTCGTTGAGGAACAACTCCCCGAGAGAATCCCAGGCACTGGGGGAAGAAATCAGAGCCACATTTCAACCAAGTTCCTAAATCAGCTTCCCTAATTAATTTAGGAACTTGCATGGCCTTCATCACCACCGTCACCCGAGTGCTGTTGTTAATGAGTTCATTAAGGTTGATGAGCTTTGTGTGATTTTAGCTGCGAGGGGAAGCTCAGCTGGGGAAACTGAGGCACGAGGCAGAGGGACAGGTTTGGTGTCACACCAGAGCGAGCAAGAAACAAAGCAAGTTCAGGGCCACAAGCGCACAAATTTATTTGTTTTCATCTCTGTGGATTGATGAGCAACATAATTAAACATAATTAATTAGGATTCTCTGCCCCAGGGTGAGGAACGCACTGAAAACCTCCATGTGCATCACAACTCTCAGGAACCAATGCACAAAAATGTTTTATTTTCACATGTTTTGGGGTTTTGGTGGCAATGCGACTGCAGGGATCTGTGAGAAGGTGACAAAAGATTCTCCCATTCCTGTAGAGCCAATTCCAGCAGCTCCAGGTCAAGGCTGAGCACAGCAGCAACACTGGCAGGGCTTTGGGAATAAAAGAATAAAGAAAGGAGGAGAATCCCATGGAGAATCCCAGCCTGGAGCAGGATCCTGGCAGAATTTGTGGAGAGAGGAGCCCAGCCTGGAGCAGGGTCCTGGCAGGACCATGGAGAGAGGAGCCCAGCCTGGAGCAGGGTCCTGGCAGGACCATGGATAGAGGAGCCCAGCCTGGAGCAGGGTCCTGGCAGGACCATGGAGAGCGGATCCCAGGTTTACAAGCAGGATTTGTGACCCTGCAGGGGATCCAGGCTGGAGCAGCCCATTCCTGAAGGAACTCAGGATTTTACAGGGTTTTACACCACCTTCACCTGTGGGGGTGGGAGGTTTCAGTCATTTTCCAGGTGTGAAAGTTCCACTTCCTCCAGAAATTCCCAAGACATGGAATTCTGACTCTTGCCAAAGGAAATTATTATCAGGCCTGAACAATTATACTTTTTTTTTGCCTTTTTATCTCCCAAGCCTCACCCTGCTGGAGTCAGCTCTGATTTCCCATTCCCAGTCGTTTTGGGGTTTTTATTTAAGATTAAAAGAGTTTCGAGGGTGTGAATAAAGTCCTGGCTCCTTGGGAAAATTGTGCAAACAGATGAAGTGGGAAAAGTTCCTAGAAGGAGAAATGTGTGAATTTATCCTGACTGTAAGGAGGGAACTTTATCCTTGGAGATATCCAGAAATAAACTGGCCTGAACTCTGGGTTGCCTCATTTAGCTTTGCACTGCTTTGAGAGGGAGGTTGGGTCCAAGGAATTCCATAAATCCCTTCCAATTGAAATTAAGATCTGATTCTATGAATTTAAAATCTGGTCAAAAACCAGGGATGGCAAAATCTTGATGAAGTTACTTCACATGGGTTTTGGGAAATATTAAATAAATCCATCAAGGATTCATCTTTTCCATGTTCCAGGGCAGATGGAAAAGTCCAAGGCTGGAAGTTTGGAGCAGCCTGGGATAGTGGAAGGTGTCCCTGCCTTTGGGATTTAAAGTCCCTTCCAACTCAAACAAATTTGGGATTCTCTGGAGCCAAACTCCTTGGGACAAGCACCTTTTATATCCCAAATTTCTGCTCTGGAGCTCTTTCTCCAGTTAATTCCCAAAATAAATAGGAGCTTTCCACAGCAGAGCATTCCCTCTCTAAATCCCAGGAAATTCCTGCTCATCACACACAACATTCCAGAGCAGCTGCAAATCAGGGATGTATCCCAGCATCTCCACCTTCAGGAGCAATTCCCTGTGGGGAACAAACTCAAATGTTCTCCTTAAACGAGATAACTTGGATCTGCTCCATTTCCCTTATCTAAGAACCTGTTCTCTTATCTGAAAGATAAAAAGGTGTTGTAATTTAACCGAGATAAAATCAGGATGGAAATTATCCTTTGCTTCCACTGCCTTAATTACTCTTTCCTTCAGAACAAATTTGGAGGCTGAGCAGAATATTGAGTTATCCAATCAGTTTTGGAGCTTCTCAGGCCCTTCCCAGTTCTTTTTTTCTTTTCCTCTTTGGATATTTTAAACCCACTAAGATCTTGAGAGTGGTGTTTTCTCTTGGGGTTTTTTCAGTACCAAAGGAGTGAAAAATGCAGCAAAATGAAAAATGCAGCTTCTCCTCATGCAGCACTTGGAGGTTTGCTTGCTTCTCCTGTCGTGCAGTTTTGGCTGCATCCCTTTCATTCCAGAAGGATGGAGGGTTCCCACTCCTGGATTCCTTCTCCTTACAGAAAAAAAAGAGAAATTCATCCAACATTTGGGTTTTCTCAATTATCTCTAATTTTTAACCCTTTTTATGTGCACACCCACATCACCTGTTGGCCGCTCTTATTTTCCTTTTGTCCTTTCTGAGTGTAAAAGTTGGACTTTCCAGACATTCCCTGCTGGGAATTCTCTGCTCATTCCCAGCTACCTGTGGGGTGTTCCATCTCCTGCTGGGAATATTTTAGGAAGGAATTCTTGGCTGGGAAGATGGTGAGGCCTCAGCTTTCCCAGAGAATCCGTGGCTGATCCTGGATCCCTGTAAGTGTCCAAGGCCAGGCTGGACATTGGGGCTTGGAGCACCCTGGGATAGAGTTTAGAGTAAATCCCACATGATGGGAATGGGATGGGTTAGACTGCTCGTATCCACAAATTCCTTCCTTCCTTGATGAAGGAACCACCCCAAGTGACATTCCAAGCTCCTGGGCATGGCTGATCTCTGGGATGCTCAGCCCTTTGTGGGTTTCCTGCAGGAATTCTTGGACCAGCTGTGGCTCCAGACTTTACCTTCTTCAGATTCTATCCCAAATTCCTGCTGCTTTGGAGAAGGATGTTGAGCACCTCTGCCCCACAAACCACCTCAAAGTGGTGCCTCTTTGACTTCACTGATGGCTGCAAAACCCGAGAAGAATCTGAGATTTCTGAAACAAAACCAAAGCTGAACAATTAAATCGGGACAGAAAATCCTGAGCCCTTTTCCTCTGAAGCCTGGCTCAAATCCTAAATTTAACCCTTTCATCCCAGCAACTGGGTGAAAACTCCCAGTTCCAAGTGAAAATAATCCAAATCATCTCTTGTGGAATAAAGAGTTGACCCATGTGAAATGTGATCTTTAAAATTCCATAATTATCCTCAAATAATTATTGTATGGGAGAGGATATTTTCCTTCTTTCTACTCCCACTTGTGCATATCAGGAGGGAAATCCTCTTTATTTTTCTGCTTTATGAATAATACAGGAATTAGATAAATAATTGATAGGTTGTTAATGAAGTGGCCAAATCTGCATTGCCCTCAAAATTCAAGAATTTGGATGGAATGTCAAAGAGATTGCTAGGATATTTGATATTTTAATTTACTGGGTAATTCCTTGCAGGGGCAGCTCCATGAGATTCCGTATCTCTGGCTCTCAATCACATCCACCACCAATTCCTTCCCCAGTTTCTCCAGGGAAATTGATGGTTGCAAAAATCAAAAATTCCCTTAACGCTGACACTGAGAGTGTCCATCATGGGCTGCTTCTTCCTGCTCACCCCATTGGAAAAATGGGAAAATAAGGCAAAGGATGCTCCAAATGGAGCTTGTTTTCACCCAAGCTGAACTGAAACAGGTTTCCCTTTTGAGCCCAGCTTGCACAGATGAAAAAGAGACATTAAAAAGGAGAAGGAAAAGCCTGACTCATCTGGAACAGGAATAGAAAAAACATCTTGGCTGAAAAGAGATGAAAAAGGAGCAATTAATGTCTGGAATTCACCTGCAAATCTCGTCGCCGCGAGCTATTATTGTTCAAATTATTAGGCAGGTGTGTGAAGTGCCTCATAAACTAAGAGAAATTAAAAGGCAGATTTTGCAGCAAACTCGGCGCTTATTACACAATTACAACCCTGTGTAAGAGCCAGGGGACCTTCCCGTTGATTTCACCCCCACTACACCTCGAGATGCACCTGATCCAAAATTCCAATCTCCATTTTAGACCGTTGGTCTGAATCAGGAAAAATAATTGGATTCAGAGTGCAGGGAGGGTCACTGTCCTTGGTTGTCAAGGTGAGGGCCATACTCGGTGTTTGTCCTTTTGTTGTGGGACAGAAAAGGGTTGAGCAGAAGGTCACAGGCTGTGAAGTCACCATGGGGACCCAGGAGCGGCTGAGGGAGCTGGGAAAGGGCTGGAAAATTCCGGAGGGAGCTGGGAAGGGGCTGGAGAGTTCCTGAGGGAGCTGGGAAGGGGCTGGAGAATTCCTGAGGAGCTGGGAAAGGGCTGGAAAATTCCTGAGGGAGCTGGGAAGGGGCTGGAGAGTTCCTGAGGGAGCTGGGAAGGGGCTCAGCCTGGAGCAAAGGAGGCTCAGGGGGGCCCTTGTGGCTCTGCACAGCTCCTGGCAGGAGGGGACAGCCGGGGGGGTCGGGCTCTGCTCCAGGGAACAGGGACAGGAGGAGAGGGAACGGCCTCATGCTGGGCCAGGGCAGGCTCAGGGTGGGCACAGCAGGAATTTCCCCATGGAAAGGGTGGTTCTTGCTGATTCCAGAGCTGCAAACCAGCAGCAGATCCAAGAGTTCCTGTGGGGCTGGGTGTGGGGTGACCACAAGGGACATTCATGTTCCATGGAATCATGGAATGGTTTGGGAAGGAAGGGAACTTGAAGGTCATTTAATCAAGCCCCTGCCATGGCAGGGACACCTCCCACTGTCCCAGGCTGCTCCAAGCCCCAGTGTCCAACCCAGCCTTGGGCACTGCCAGGGATCCAGGGGCAGCCACAGCTGCTCTGAAAATTCCATTCCCCAGCTGTCCCCTCCTTGCAGGAGTTGTGCAGAGCCACAAGGTCCCATCTCATGAATGGAATTCCAGGCCCCTTCCAACCCCAACCATTCCATGATTTTCCTTGGCAATCCCAGTAATTGGGCTCAGAGTCTCCTTTCTCAGCCATTCCTGAAAAACCTGAATCCTGAATTCCTGCATCCAGAGCAACAAGCCACACAACAAATTCCAGCCACTAAATATGCCACAGACCATTCCCTGACATTATCCTGGGATGTTTTGATCTGGGAAAAAAGGAAACCCCACAGAGAGAGCCAGCCTAAGGCACAGCCTAACATTAAGCTTGGCCTTAGACCCGTGTATATCCCACCAGCAGCACTTATTGTATCATCCATATAAATATTTGGACATCAGGAGGATTCCTCTTCATTCCAAGCAGTCCTGGGGAGCAGAGTTGGGCTGAAAGGATGTTTGATGTAATTTATAATAAATATGAGATTTGAACTGCACCACTGAAGGTAACAAATGTGGCTAACGGGGTCTGTCACACTCTGTTATTTATCCCAAAACTCCATCCGAGGTCGGCCCTAAAAATGGTTCCAATTTCCAGGACAAACTCCAGCTCATCAAGAGAGTGGGAAAAGCACAAGGCAGATGCTGCTGGAACCTCTGGGGGAGCTGAGGCCACTTAAAATGGGCCTTTGGTGGTGATTTGAAATTCCAGCATCTGCCCCAAAAAGGGAAAACCTTGCTGGGATGGACTGAAATCCAGGGGCGAGAATAAAGCTGGGCAGAGCCTGTGCTGGCCTAAAGGAGAGGATTTAGTGTTTGAGCTCCTCATTTGTGCCTCTGCTGGTTTGAAGGGGAAAAATCTGTGAGAAAAGGAAAAATTCCATACATTTCAGATCATGGAAGTTTGGAATGGTTTGGGGCGGGAGAGATCTTAAAACTCATCCTATTCCACCCTCTGGGACACCTTCCACTATTCCAGGCTGCTTCAAGCCCTTCCAGGACACTTCCAGGATTGGGGAATTCACCATTTCCCTCTTCCAGTGCTTCCCCACCTCACTCTGGGATGATTTGTTAATTATCTATAGTCTGTTCCCCCTGCAAACACACCCCAAATCCATCAGAATTACGAGACCAAGTGAATTATTGAGTTTTTACTTCATTTTATTGGAAGTTGAAAAAAGGAGGGAATACAGCACCACAGAACTCACCCACACCACAGAATTACTCAGGATTTTAATGGTGCTTAATGGTCTCCTTCAGTCAAATCTCAATTATTTGTGGACTTGCTCCCAACAGGGAGAGAGAAAATAATTTGCTTCTGATTGGTGCTGGAATAAAATAGAAAAGCTGTCCAAGAGCTCCTGGAAAGAATGGCTGCTGGAATGTGGGAAGCATTAAAACCCCGGAATTTTTGTAATTTGAGTAAGACTAATTCAGATTGATTTGATTTATCTGTGATTAATTTTAAAGTTGGTTTTATTTACCTGCAGTTTGTTCCCTCCTGTTGCAATTTGTTCCCTCCACACCTCTGCGCAATCCTCTGGATTTGAGAATTCCAATGGCTCCTCATTGCTGAGGGGAGGAAAGCACAGTCGGGGATAACACTGCCACTACATCCCACAGGGAAGGGCTGCAGGTGAAATCCTTGGGATCCAAGGGGGTTTTATACCTGTCTTAGATTGGAAGTGCAAGATGTATCTGGGGCTGTGTGTTCCATCCCCATCTGTCAGAGCTGGGGCAGTTCTCTGCTGTTCATGGGGCAGTTTTTTCTTTATCTCTCCCACAGCCAATCCTCCCTCCAGGAGATCTCTTCTGTCCATGGCCACTGAGTGTCCCTGCATGGCTGATAAAATTCCATCATCCCATTGGGAGAGGCTCTGCCCAGGGGAGGAGCCAAGCATTCCTACCTGGATCCAATCTGGGGATTGGGACACCACAGCAGCCTTTGCCCACTGCATTCCCAGAGGAGCAGCTTTCTGCTCCCCTGCATTCCCAGAGCAAGAGCAGGCCCATCTCCAGCAGCCCTGGAGCTTCAGAGGAAAACTCCCCCCTTCTCCAGGATCCCTGCTCCAGCAGAGCCACCCCTGGCACTGCAGGAGGAGCAGCCACCATGGAATGGGACTGTGCCACCCCCTGACCCACAGGGGCTCAGCTCCTCTTCTCTCTCTGGCAGTGGTTTGTTTTGTATTACTGCACTTTTGTTTTTATTTTAAATTTCCCTAGTAAAGAACTGTTATTCCTACTCCCATATCTTTGCCTGAGAGCCCCTTAATTTCAAAATTATAACAATTCAGAGGGAGAGGGTTTGCATTCAAGGGAGGCTCCTGCCTTTCCTAGCAGACACCTGGCTTTCCAAACCAAGACAACAACCAGCCCTGATATTCTGATGGGCCAAACCATTCCAGCTGTGCTCACCCACTGGACAATCCTTGGAATGTGAGGGATGGCGAAAATGAAGCACTTAAAACCAAATCCCAGTGCCTGCTACAAATATTTTCATTTTTCCCTTCTATAAATTAAGAACTACCTGATGCTTGCAGAAATGGGTCACATTTAATTAACCAGGGACAAACGAGACCGCTCAATCTGTTGGGTGGCCACAACAATGGCAACGAAATTTGAATTTTCCATCCTGGAAATCATGGAGAAACCACATTAAAAATGTGCTCCTTCCCCAAGACCGGCTGTTGAACAAACAAGGAGTGGACAAGGATAACTCCAGGATGGCTGGCATTCCAAAAATAACGAGTGTCCTGTGCATGATCAGCAGGAAAATCAGGAGAAAAGGGAATTCTTGTGAAGGTAAAGGAAATGATCAACCCACACCACTCGTGCTGCTGAAGCTGCCGCTGTTGCAGTATGGAAATGAAGCTTGGGAATTCTTTGGAATAAGGCAATCAAAGTGAGTTTATTCCCCAGAATAAAAGGAAATCCCACTGGAGCCTCTCCATTCTTCCTTGTGTATGGCAAAAAATTCCAGGATTTTGTGAAAATCAGCTTTTATCGTGGGTTTGGCGAGATCTGCCTGTGACCAAGGCACCCAACAAGCCCCTGGCTGCATCTCTGTAAGGCATGGATGAATCCCAAATCTCCCGATTCCCTCCAAGGGATTCCCAATCCAGACCCAGAATTCAGGAATCCTCACCTGCTGCTCTCCCACCTCTTTTCCCCATGGATCCCATCCGAGGTGTGGTGGCCCTCTGGACACACTTTGCGAGCCCTGGCTGAGTAAGAGGAGAAATCTCATGGATTTGGGAGCAGGGACAAAACCAGGGATTTATTTTGGGGTTAAAAGTGCTGGATGAGCCTCGTGAGGATTCCTGGTGAAGTGCAGCTGGGGGGGGGTTGTAAGCTCTGAATTTCCCATTCTTTGGGAAATGTTTTCCCACAAGTTCTGGAGATGCTGGAGCCTGACCACAAACCCCAGCCCTGCTCCTGGGAACATCCTGGGACCAGCTGAATTTCACAATTCCCAGTTAAATTATTCCAGCAGGGAGCAACTCCATATTTAACGTCACAGAAAGTGATTTGGGACATGCAGGAAAATCGGCTCTGACTCAGTGAGTTCTTTTAATTCCTCCTTTCTCCTCCCTTTCTAGAGAGATTCCCAGATTTGGGATCACAGCTGAACGTCCTCCAGCAAATCTCAGCAGTAGCTGCAATATTTAAACATTTAAGAACAAATACTTTTTAAAAAAACCCACCTCAGGCAGAAATAATTTGGGCTCTTACCCCACGGAGATTTGTGCACCTGCTTAAATTCAGACTGGGAATTATTTTCCCCAACTCCAGGTGATTTCTTTGTGAAGTTTCCTCCTTGTTTTCCCCTCTGCAGTGCCAAAGGCTGAACTTCCAAGGAATGCTGTCAGTGGTGTGCTAACAACCCGCTAACAGCATCCCTCCTAAGGGCTGTTCCAGCCAGGTAATCATTCCAGCCTTCAGGATCCAAGAACATCTGGCTGTGCCGGGAGGATCTTGGAATCAACCATGGGAAGGCTGGAAATATGGAGAGAAAGGCTTTATGTGTTCGNAGAACATCTGGCTGTGCCGGGAGGATTAACCATGGGAATGGTTAATTCTCTTGGAATTAACCATGGGAAGGCTGGAAATACGGAGAGAAAGGCCCATCCCTTTATGTGTTCTCGATGTTCGACACACAGAGCAGCCAAAAGGGAACGTGGCACTTTTCCCACTGTTTCCATGTGAAGAATTCCGGCTTTCCCTCCCAAACCTGCCCTGGATGGGGCTTTACAGGTGAGGAAAACACTCACAGAGGTAAAAAAAAGTTTTGGAGCGTGGCCACGTTTGTGGTGTAGGGTGGTTTGATGGAGGAGTAAAAAAGGAAAATGGGGGGAAAATCCCTGGGAAGATTTTCCAGGGATCTTCCTGGGAAGAAGGACCAGAGCTCTGGGTTGGGATTGGCACAGTCCAGATGTGGCTCAGATGTTGCTTTGAGGGCACTGGTGTGGCAGGGAAAGGGGGGAAAAGGAGGGGCTGAAGGTAGAAAAAAAAGCCAAAAGGCAGCTGAAGGTTGAAAGTGATGAGCTGAAGGTCATGCTGGGAGTGCAAACTCTGGAGATGTCCCCAAATCCTCCTTGAAATTGAAAACCAGAGAAAAAGGAGCATCAGATGGAGTCAGAGAAACCACCTGAGAGTCCCTTCGGACAGGAGACCAAGCAGTGAAGGGGATGGGATGCAGCCAGAGGCAGGGAGAGTGTCTGGAATGGCACAGGACAGTGTCCCTTGAGGGGGACACGGGATTTGAGCACAACCATGGGGCCACCTCAGCAGGCTGGGGACAGGCTGGGGCCAGTGCTGAGCTCTGGGGCACGGGAAAGGCACAGGGAAGGGCTGTGTCCATCCCTTCTCCCACTTCCCACATTTTCACCAGGCTGGGAATAAGGAACAGCCCCAGCTGGGACGGAATTCAGCTCCCTGCTGGAATTCCAGTGCTGGATTGGATGCCCCGAGCCCTCTGAGGGTGGAAGCACAGCAGAGCAACGCGCTGGATCATCTCACAGAAGTGATGGAAAGGCTCAGCCCCTGTCAGGAGAGCTCTGGAAGAGTCCCAACCTTGTTAGCAGTGTCCTGTGGAGTCACAAAACCCCTGACAGGGCAATTGTCCCTTCCAGAGCTCTGTCACTGTCCTGGCCTGGAGCACGGATCCCTGTTGATGCAGGCAGAGGGAGCTGCATCAATGTCCAAGGTGCCCATGGGTTTGGGGCAATGCTTGGAGAAATCAAGGGAAAAGGGAAGAGGACAGGGGCAGCCTTTTCCACAAAAATCCATGGTTTGTTCTGAGGAATCAGAGAGAGGAGACTTGAACCAGCACAAATCCCACGGGATCCCAAAACGCAGGGACATCAGGCAGGCTGGGAAGGTGCTGGGAGCCAGTCAGGGGTCTCAAGTATTTGAGATTCCTAAAGGGGGAATAACCCGATAGAAACCGAGCGGCCGAGGTGCCTCAGCTGGATCAGACACAGAGAGCAGCTGGTTTGTCACCCCCCTGTGCCCCTCTGTCACTCCAGGGTGGTGACAGCCTCAGCCCCGTGCCCTGGGAGACAGCCTGGAGCAAGCACAGGGGTTTTACCCAGTGGGGGCGGGGGAAGCAGCGGGGCCTGAGCCTGGGGGTGCCCCAAAACCGGGCACAGAGGGAGCGGGGTGGGACGGGGGGACAGCGGGCTCAGAGTCGGGAAGCGCAGCCCGGGACGGAGCCCCCGGGCCGGGAGCGCAGCGCGGGCTCAGGGCGCCCCTCACCGTCCGCACCGCACCGCGCGGCACCGCGCATCCCGGGACAGAGCGGGAGCCGGGACAGAGCAGGACTGGCCCGCGCATCCCGGGATAGAGCGGGACTCGGGACAGAGCGGGACCCGCGACAGAGCGGGATCCGGGGTAGAGCGGGACCGGCCCGCGCATCCCGGGATAGAGCGGGACCCGGGACAGAGCGGGACCCGGGACAGAGCGGGACCGGCCCGCGCATCCCGGGATAGAGCGGGACCCGGGACAGAGCGTGACCCGGGACAGAGCGGGACCGGCCCGCGCATCCCTGGACAGAGCGGTACCCGGGACAGCGGGACCCGGGATAGAGCGGGGCCGCGCCGCGCAACCCTGCTCCGTGCGAGC
>WBNO01021089.1:0-17522 GCA_013400575.1 Peucedramus taeniatus | reverse complement strand
AAAGCAATAATTTTAGACATTAATAATGCAGCTGCCAGAAATCCTTGTAATAAATTCAGCAGGTGAATTTGATATACCAATACAGACAGTAATTCTACTTAAAACTGGATATCCTAGAAGGTGAGCAAAAATAGATAATACATTTGTCAGTGTACTGTATCATCATTAGCTGATACGTTTGACATTTTCATTTAAAGACCTAGTCATCTTGAGTTACTTAATTATAGTTGGCTATCTGGGACTTCAACCTTTGCTCCTTTTTAAGCAAGTTTCTTTTTCTTATGTGCATACAATAATAGTTGTAGTTAGAAGATGGATCTAACTCCAAAGTAAGTAAACACAACATTCTGAAAAAATATTAGCCAACAGTATATGTTTCAAGTAAGAAAGAGATCAGAGTAGCTATGGTAACAAGTGGTAATTTCTGAGAGTTCTTCCTCCCATAAATAGCCAGATTCCAACTGAAAAAATAGTACATTTGAACAGAAAAAAGGATAATGGCCAAAGTGGGACAACACATGGAAACTTGATTAAAAACTGTCAGTTCAGTTTTTCCCACATTAGCTATTTCTGTCACCCCACATGTCGCTATTAAGGGATAATAATCAGTTTGCTTTTCACCATCACTGACAGTAGAATTTACTAGAATTTGTTTTCACTATGTTCACAAAGTAGATCTGTAAATTATTGTATGTGTTATTCAGTTGCAATAGCTCCTAAGAAAATTTCACTGGGTTCTCATTATGTTCATCATCATGGCATCTACAAATTCTTAGTTACTCCAGCTCTGTGCATCCCACTAAACACTTTTGGATTTAAAAATCTGAATCACTAATCCACAGTTGCACCTTTACAAATAGCAACAAAAAAGCTAAGTCTTCATTGTACACAGAAAAGAAAAATAAGAACGGTAGCTCTTTTATAAAGATTACTTACAAGAATCAAGACTATCAAATCAAGAATCCAAAAGTGCCAAAAAGACTAAGCTATTAGGACAAAAGAAGGGGAACAGTAAAAAACATACAAGAAAAAGAGAAACTAAACTCCATTTCAATGGTTTTAGAAAAAGTTCAATATATGTAAATACTGTTCATCCTCTTCCCTGCAGGCAGCTTCACTTACAATCCCAGTACCTCAGTGCTTGCTACAAAAGTCTTTGTAGAGTCTCTTCTGCTCCACTCTCCTCATTTCAAACTAATTTTTTCTTATTTATATAACACAGGTGATGCTCCAGAACTCGTTTTTATAAGTTTAATACTGTTAGAACTCTGTACTGCATGAATTTCAATGGAAATTGGAAAATGCTTGCTTCCTCTCAGAACATTCTTGCTTAAAATAATAAAACTTAAAATTTTAAATTGCAATCATTCACTTTGTGTATCTCAGTTTTGGAATTTTAGTTGAAAACATAACCATTCTATCTTTTGAAAACAGCTGCAAAATTATCACCAAACCATCAAACTAATTTCATATTTGAAAAATTTAGCCCTTATTAGGTCATAGTCATAAAAGTAGCATCATAGGAGGAGGGGGAAAAATCCTAGAATATTATTTCTGTTTGGTAATATTAAAGTATTTTGACACAATTTGAATTTTCAGAGCATGGAAAAAATGTTGATTGCATTTTCATCTAAAGAGAGCAATTTCAAAATGAACTGAAGATAGTTGGAAAGTTGCTATTAATTATTACAATTGCTACTATATAAGGCAATCATCTTAATTAGCATCAAATGAACAAATGAGAAGCACAAATTAACTTCTGGCACAAATTCTGATCTGCAGTGCTGTGTTAAGAATAAAATAATGGATGGATACATTAGTCAAAACTTTTCAGGAATTCCTACAGTGCTTTTTAATTATGTTTGTAGTTATATTTAGCCATAAGTGAACTAAATGTTTTTCTAACAGCTACAGAGGGATGCTGGAACTGATGTTTCCCTGCTTCTTCTTCCTTCAGTTCACCTCTTTGAAACACTCAAAGCTCAGAACACTTCATCGAAGAATGTTGACAAGTTGTGCTCTGCCTTTTGTGTTCTGTGCAAGTTTAACACAATCATATTAAATATTCCCTGCCTTTATTTACCCATATCAAACAACAATGGTGCATGTTACACTGGCTTCAGATTTTAAGGATATAATTTTTTAAAATTGTGCATAACAACATTGCAAAGATCATTCCAAGTTTAACTGCCAATAAATGTTTAAATTAGTTAAAAAGAATCACCAATGCTGTTTCTGTTTAAAATATTTTCTAGGAGAAGTATTTCAAATACTACAAATACTCAACAGTTTTTCAAATTACATACTCACACCTGATTTGAAGGCAAATTATCCTAAACAGAAACACTCTCCTTCTGGAAGCTGATTTTGCTAAGACTTCTGAAGCAAGCCTGACAGACTTTCTGCTAATCTGTCTATCCATATCTACAGTCCTGAACTCTTCAATTACATGCATGATAATCTGCCACAGACATTGAGACTTCTAGGACTTCCTAGATGCTTAAAATTTTATGGGTTTTTTACTCATAAAAACAAACACTCTTCAAAATGTACTTTCTTTGCACTCTGAGTATGGGGATTATAAATTACTGAGCACTCTGCTCAAACTATTTATTCAGCTTCTTCACTGCTCTGTTTCTAGTATTTCATAGGAACAGTATAGCACTCATTCATGGTGACTAGAATACTTACAAGCTTCCACTGCAACAGAGTGGCACTTTTTATGAAGATCCAAACCCCTTGTTATTTTATAGTCAGCCCTTGATTTGTACCAGAATCTCCACACACTCTCTCAGAATTGGGTTTGCTTCATTAAAGGTAAGAAGTAGCCTCAAAGGTGAGCACAACCCCTGAGAAAGGCAATTCCAAAGCTAATGCCCATGGGGAAGTAACTTTGTTAAAGTTTTATTTATTGAGCAAATACACGCAGCACAAGAAATGAACTTGAGGTCTTAGTAAAGAATGAGACAAATAATACTGCATTTAATATTGGTATCTAATATGTGATACATAGAACTACCTTAATTTGTTTTTTTAATGTAAGTGAAGGTGCTTGTACTTGTCGATCTGTTCACGCACCAGTATCAATTCAGTAAAATTATTTTTAAAAGTCTAGTATGAAACCTGGAATGAAATTGTACCTTTACTCAATTTGTGAAAAAAAAAGTGCAAACACATACTCCCCAGTGACATTTTCACAACTTACTTTTCAGACAGAAGGGAGACAATTGTTGATCCTGGTTCAATATAAATTTAAAAGATGAAGACCTCATAAAGGTCACAGACGACTGATTTGCTAAAATTATATAAAAATATATCATAGCCATGAATCTTTGTGAATATGAAAAGCTAATTTTATTCAAGACACTGGCATATTCAAGAGAATGTCAAAGAGAGGCACACCAAATCTAACGTTCAGAATAATATTCAGAGTAATGTTCAAATGACAATATACAACCCACATTCTTATGAGGAAACAGATCTTTTCAAGAAATCTACTAGCTTAGTGGTCAAAACTAATTACTCTCCCCAACAAAAAAAAAAACCCAAACCCTAAGACAACACTAAGAACCCTACACCTCACTGAGAAATTACATGTTTTTATATGCAATGTGGGTAACATTGCAGGGAGTGGTAGCAGGGAGAAGTAAATCTACTCTCAGTGAAAAGGTGGAGAGTTAAAAGAAGAAGCTGAGAATGCAAGAATGCATCGTTCATTGTGCAAGAAAAGAGAGAGAACAAGAAAGGGAATTAAAAAAAAAGTCAAAGCTAAACAAAGATGAAAGATTTTCCCATAAATTTGCTCCAAACATATTGACAAAAAATTATAAACAGTTGCACACATACAAAATGACAGAATGTGAAAAACTTTCATTTCAGAATAGCTAAAAGACCTTATCATTGATAACCTCTAAACACTTTGACTATTGGGGATAACAATTATATTCTTACATGTGCTGTAAAGGACTAAGATAATAATATGGCAGATTAGAAACAACATTAGTCTTTGTTATCAAAGAGAAGGGAAAAAACAATTCTAGGCATTAGAAAAATACCGCATTTTTTTAAAATTCAGATACAAAGGTGCTTACATAAAATAATAAAACAAGACCAGGATTACAACTGTACTACATATACATACAGCCCAAGTTCAAAGCTGTCTGGGTCCCTTTACAGACCTAAAGACAACTAGATTTACTTTAATTTGAATCTGAACTCGAAACACTTTTGACTATATAAAAAGGCAGACAAATTTCTGACAATTTTTAAACTGTTTATTTGTATCCACTATCAGGCATAACTCCACAATAATTTTTGCTTTTACAATTTAAAAAGTAAAGAAAATTAAATAGATAAATCAATATTTTTCTAAGATGGCTCTTTACACATTTTTTTGCAGAATGTATTTTTGGTTCTCCAGACTAAATTTTTGTCTGTTTACTTTAGACAAGATACAGTAAGTTTTATTTTGTTATCTGAGAGTAAAGTGCATATCTGAATATGAATTCTTAGCTCAGGATTATAGGTAAGAAGGGGTGGAAAGCAGAATTAATTCTAATCTAATAAAATGTCATAAACCTTCATAGTAGTGTTCAAAGATATTAAATGCATAATTTTCAATTAGTTTCACAAGTGTTTTTAAATTTCAAGAGTAACCTAAAGGGATTTTTCTTGTAATTAGATGTCTGTTGATAACCACAGGCATAAGAATAGAGTCAAAGCATATGAATACAGTCACTGAAGGCTGTATGTAAGCCCATGTAGTTGTTGCAATTTAGAACAGAGGATAAATAATGAAACTCAGTTAACTTGTTATGCTTTTAGTAGTACATCAAGGATTCCAAAGTATTGTTCAAAGTTTACTATTCTGACTTACAAGTAATTAAAAATATAAAATATTTGACTTTATGCAGTAGTTGTTTATGTATTAGCACCCAATTTTATTTCCTATCAGTTTTGGACGGGAAAAAATACTGTAGGTAAAATCATCAACTCTCATATTCAACTCTTCTAAAAAGAATATTTTTCATTTCATTAACCAGGTATTAAATTAATTCTGTCCAGCAAAGGGCCACAAAGATTATGAAGGGATTGGAGCATCTGTGAGGAAAGGCTGAGAGAGCCTGTTCAGAGAGATGGATCTGGAGGGAGGGTGCGAAGAAGAGGGAGCCAGGCTCTTTGCAGTGCTCAGTGACCAGAGGTGATGGGCACACACTAAAACGCAGGAAGCTTCCGCTGAACATCAGGAAATTTTTTCACTGTGTGGGTGACTAAGCACTGGCAGAGGTTGCCCTAGGGTGTTTCTATCCCTGAATATACCTGGACGTGCGCCTGGACAACAGGCTGTAGGTGGCCCTGCTTGAGCAGGGAGGGTGTGGGCCAGATGACTTCCAAAGGTTTGTTTCAATCTCAACTATTATGTGATTCTGTGAAACACTCAATGACAAGAATAACCATATTGCTATGCTTGAAATTAGCCTTTCATCTTAAAAAAAAAATCAAAACCCAAGTCAAACAAAAAAACAAACAAAAAAGACACTGTCTCCATGAGATACATTTTTTCCAAACACAAAAACTGTGACTGATAGGTCAGTGACTATTATCTGTTCACAATCTACTCAATTAAGATGACAGGTTAAGTGTGTTCACACCTATTTGTTTCAACTTCATTAAACAAAACACTGAATTATATATGGAAACCTCAAGTTTCACCCTAAAAGTAAAATTATTAATCTGCTTCTTGATTACTTTAAGTAATTTGCTCCACAGTTTTTGAAGAAAAAAATGGTGTTCACCTTTCAAATATTAATAGAGATAAATTAAGTTTATGAAGTCAAGTTAATACAGAAACTGTATAATAAATGCGCCCACTGATCTTTGCAAATGGCGCTAACAGAAAAATTATTTTCTATAGGTAAATATTTTTGATGCTGTAGCTGATGCAACTTACAGAGCAAACTTACAAAATGCATACCTCTAAATGCACTAACATCTCCATAATGTACCTGGAGAACAAAGTATCTGCTACCCGTTTCTCCTCCAACCCTGAATCCAACACCTAAGAGAAGGAAAATGTATTGTTTTCAGAAATATTAAAATGTAAGATGATTCACCATCACTGACAATATAAAAAAATGCAAATCACTTTACTGGCTAAGAGTGAAGGGGTAGAAAATTTCAGACGCCACTGAAGAAAACTTTGTCCTGAAACCCAGGAAAACCACCAGCACATGATCCCAAACAGACTAAGGAGCTAGGATCATAACTTAATTATGAATAAGTATCTGCTTTATGCAGAGAACTCTCTCAGCCAAGGAACATTAATACAGATTTTTAAAAAACCAAAAATAAAAATTAAGTCTGATCATCCATGCTGGATTTGGTGGACCTTTCACTTCTCATACAACCTCTGCATGGTACAAACTAATTAACACTAACTTACTAAGAAGACATTGAGAATGAGAAGAGAAAAAGGTCTGCAGTAAAATATTTTTAGATTTAAATAAAAATTATATCCAGAAAAAATCTTGAGTAAATTGTGCACCTATGTTATTTGATGAGAGAAGCAAGCACAGGCACAAAACACAACAGAGAAGCTTGAAACAATTTGAAATAATGAAATTGCAAGTTATGACCATCATCAAAAGGGATTTCTCTAAACCAATTCTACAATGAACATTTTTCAAGAAAAGCATAAAAACCAATTTCTTCGTATTTGGTCAGAGAATCCCACAGTAAAAGGCAAAGCCACCTTATAAATGGGACTGCAGCCTCTCTGCACAAATGAGGCATCTTTAGGAATACTCCGTACAAATCTTGTATTTTTGCATTGCTTACCAACAAGAAAAGTATTAATAGCTGGGGTTTAACAGCAAAACTTCTACACAATCCTCTACATACAAAACTTCTATATTATCTTCCATGTAACAATTTTTTAAACTTGAAATTCTGATAACCAAATCAAATAACATTCATGTTGGTAAGTGTGTAAATAGATTATTAAAAAAAGCATTTTCGTGATACTGTCCCTGGCTATGAAAATGGGCAGTAAAAGATGAAAGAAAAAAATACTTAGAATTCAAGATATTTTCAGATCAAGGCTATACAGATGGTAGATATTTCTAAGACTCTTAGTGGTTATTACAAAGAAGCACTTCACCCTGTTTTCCAGTCATAACATTTTAAGTATTTAATTCAGTGATTTAATTCAGCAGGATTGTCTAGCATACTAGAAAATGGGTGTCCAAGCATGTTGCTCAACTTCATCAAAGCATTAAAAATGAAAAACACATTAAATTGTCAACATATACTTTAAACAGGAAAAATTCAATCTTTCAGTTGAATTTGTTTGTGCTTTCCCAAACAAACAAAAACATTTTAATGTAGTTTGTGTACTACTGAAAGATACATAAATGGTAACCTTCTAGTAAGATATAGTAGGAAATGCAAGATTAATGCTATATAAAAATAAAGAGTATATTATGATACTTATCTCTGCCTCTGCCTTTTTTACCCCCATAGAAACCCATAATGGTACTGCAAACAGAATGACAAAAACCCACAAGTATATTAGCTAGCATAATACATTTCATAGTTTATTAGTTTGATGTTTATACAGTTTCTATCAATTAGACTTAATAAAAATATTATAGGATGTTCCCAGATATGCCAGGCTCTTACTTCCATGTCCTCCTTTTTCCCCTGCCCCTGCACACAAGAACTCCATATTAAAGGGCCAATACCTTTGGGCAGCCTGGTGGGTGGAGCATTTCTTGCCCAAGCATACAAAATGTTAGATTTATCTTGGCATGTTCCTTCATCACAGTCCCTAAAATTATGAGGAAAGAAAAAGGAATATAAATTTTAAAGTTTTGCAATCAGAAGACAGCAGGTGAGTTACATACAAAACCATTAATTTTAAGATCTGTGACTATGTCTTATTGAATGTATGATGATTAAACACAGTTCTTTTAATGTAGATTGCTTTCACAAATAGTGGTATATGTTCCACCTTCTTTTATTTCCCTCCCTTTGTATTAAGGCAGTGTTAGTTCTGATGGGCCCTGTCAGCCTATTAATCAGTGATGGAAAAAATGAAGGAACATTTTATGGTAATGAACTGTATGAAAATTTCTAGCATTAATAACTCAAGTGATACAAAATGACAATGGCTGCCACATTTACACAGAGGAATAGAACTCATGCACAAAGCAGAAAAAAAAACCCCACAAAACTTAAAACTGGTTATTTAAAATTAACTTTAAAATCATTGTAAATAATTGTCAAAAAAGTGATAGGAAGCTGTATATGAACCCACAGATAGAAGGCACTCATGCCATATACTTAATGTGAGCTTGTTGCTTTAATTTAATTCTTATTCCACTGCATGCTTTTTTGTTTTTCAAAATAGAAAAATCACACACGTATGCATACACGCACACACAAAAGAAATGATCACAAAAAAAAATCCCAAACAAACAAACAAAAAAAAAAAAAGCAAAACAAAAACCCAAGGGAAAACAAAAAGAAAAAAGGGTTTGCCAAGTTAACAAGCCACAAGCAGGTCACAAATATTTACAGTAACAGAGAGCATGAGTTGTCCCTAGCCTCTACAGCAAGCACCTTGCAGGTGACACTGAGGGTGAAGAATGAAAGACTCCCAAAGACTGGTAAATTCTAGATACCTTAAATCTGTAAGAACTGGTAAACCTGAGGCAGAGACACTACCAAATCTGTAAATGGCTGGAGACAGTTGTACAGACAGCACAATGTACCTGGACCACATCCAAGAAGGCACTGACTCCTATAAGTGGGTTTAAGCTGCATGATGATACTCATGGATAATCAAACAAGGGCCCCTAAGGAACTTTCCAAACATCCACCTAGAATGCACTTCTTCCTCTTTATCCTGAATTAGGGAAAAGGTTTATTTACAGGGTGTATTTGTACCTTCTTCCAATGGCAAAACAAATATGGCCCTGAGCATGGAGTGTAGAAGGTGTGCAGCATACACAAGTATGACTTTTAGAAAGCTTCAGCCTGAAACTATTCAGACTACATCAACAGACTCAAGCCAGATGCAATGAAGGTTGGTATCCATGCCAGCGTTTCATTCTAAACCAAAATTGTACAGGCCGTGCCCTGATTATCACTGCTTGTAAAATGACACCTAGGAAAACATTTGTATATGTAAGGCATGGTTTCAGTCACCTGAAATTGTGGGGAAGAAAGAGTGCCATACAGCGTGAGGAAGCGTATAAACACAAAAAAAGACCAGGACATCTAGCAGATACAGCTCAATCATGTTTCTGCTGAGAACAGCTAAGCCATATGTGCAAATGATGATTCTTTCCAGGTATCTCTCAGAGATAACCAGCTCTTCTGGCATGTATATCAAACCACCTCAGCAGGATACCATGCATTTCTTTCATTCCAGTGATCTTTATTGCAGCCTAGCTACTGCATTTAATTCTGACTGAAAGCTCTGCCATAATCATGAGAGTATCAAGAGAAAAGGGAACATGTCACTTCTATTTTAGTAGTTATATTCACAACATGTATTTCTAGACCTTCATAACTAACAGTTTGGTCACCTTCCCCATCAAACATGCCCATGTCCCAAAGGACAATCAAAATTTACTTCAAGATAAGTGAAATGTTTTGATGGATGCAGCTGCAACAGAAAATTATGCAGCTTCCTACTGCCACTATACAAAAAACCCAAAAGACTTCATGGCTTTAACGCAGTATTGAGCTGCACAACTTGGGAATGTGCTGAAGCGATTGTTTAGGAGGAATGCCAGAAGGAGCCACAAGCACAGTCACAGCTTTACCACCACACTCTGGGCACAACTATCTTTAATTTATACTACAGTATTTTTAACAACACGTTATTTAGGAAAAAGCCCTGTGCAGGCTACTTCAAACTTTCTTCCAAGAGGTTACCAGAATGGAGGGGGAAGACTGCAGGGGACAAAGATGAACTACAGACACTGGTCTTTCATTTAATTTAAAAAATGGTCAACCATCTCATTTCACCAACAGTGATAATCTTGAAACATTAAGTTTTCAGAAAAAAACCTAGAGGAGATTGCAAAGAAGAGGTAATAAGATAAATAGATTGAAAAGCAGGGAGCTAGTAAAAAGTATAAATTTAACTAACAAAAATCACTGAAATTCCTAGCTTCTTTACATACAAAAAATGAGATTCAAAACCAGATGAGTGACACAGAATACCTTAAAAATGGAATATAGCTGCATATTATACACTACTGTTCTAAAAACTGATTTTGTCTCAAAATTTGGAATTAAGTGGGGTAGGAGAAAGCTTGCTGACTGCTTCTTGGATCTTTGTGTTTTTTGCAAACTCTCCTGGACTTCCCAAAGGCATTCTCCCCGTCTTGCCTAAGCTCAAGGGCTGCTTTTATTAATGGCACTGGGGTTTTGACTGATTACCTAGACTGAAAGTAAAATATTTCACTATGTCAGCAAGGCTATCCCTTTAGCACATTTGCATTGGTTATGGTAACAACTTATTTTCTTTCTTTCTTTCTTTCTTTCTCTATTACACTGCACTCCTGAATACTAATCAATACTTTAAAAAAAGGGTAATTGAGGTGATTGAGTAAGACGAATCATCATTTTTAGCTCTTGAATGTTGCAGAACATTCTGGGGCACTGGCAATGGTAAGAAACTACACCTAAAAATACAATTCTTTCTACTGTCCCCACTCTCCCTCATGCAGTGAAATAAAAGTCCTTCACTGAACTAGTCACGACATCTTTTGCAACCTCTACTGAACTATTAATGTCAAAGGCATCCAAACCCATTCTTTCCTGCTGACAGAAACAACTGTCTGATAGAGGAATCACCAGGTGGTCATCTATGACCTGCACTTATACATTTTTTTGCATAAAATAACTATTTAAAGTTGCCCAGCCTGATCTCAAAATAAAGGCTTTGTCTATGAATCAGCTCATTCACGAGAGATTATTCCAATGTTAGGTTTGATGCAGTGCAAGACTTGTCTTGCAAGGAGACTCACAAATTCTGAATAATTCAACATTTTCTTTTAAACCATTCAAGTGCATTCCTGATTATCTACAGAGAATCTGAACTTTTATCAATCAGTTCAGGCATATTACTTCAATTTCAACAGTTTGTCAGCTCAGGCAAAACTTGTCATAGTGGTTGAACTGTTTTAAATCAATTATGACCAAAGAATAGAAGCAGCTATGCCATTTTTTAATGCATTGGGCAACACCTGAGGCAATGAGCCCTGGGAAATAATTTTTTTTTCCTGTGGAAAGGCCTGTTTATTTCAATAAGGGAGAGCAACCTATAGCATTCGTTCAGATAAAGATTCTACTACATTGCAGTGAAAGTTGAAACCAGCGCAGGTTCCACACAGCTTGACAGCCTTTCGGAAGGCCAGAAATATTTGCAAGAACAGTGTCAAATCAGCTTTGGAAAGATCTTAGTAGAGGCAACAGCCAGGCCAGCTAACCCAGACTGACCGAAGAAATGTTCCTTACTCTCGGGAAACTCCTGCCTGGGACTTCGGGGTTCCCAGCCCGGGAATTCCCCAAGTGTCTTTTTCACAGCCAGGTGGTTTAAGAAGAAGTAAGAGTCGCTTGACCTTCATTCNCATCACCAAGAAAATGGAGACGATGAAGAAGAAGGAAAAAGGACAGTACACGCCCAGATTCCTCCATCTTGACCCCCCTGTACATTTCTAGACCCCCCCGTACACTTCTTATATGAATCCTAATACTCTATTTTTCTACTTAAAAATAAGCTACTTATTTTATTCTACTTTCCCTGGTTTGTAATTCTTCATATAAAGTTGGTAACTGTTTCCAGGGCTCGAGATCAAAAGCAGAGGGATCTTTGGCTCCATTCTAAGCTCTCTGAGCCCCCTGCCAGGGTCTCAGCCCATCCAAGGCAGCAAGAGGGATGTCCTGGTTTCCCACACCTTACCATATTATATCCACTCAACAATTAAAGGTAATAGAAATGAATAGAAGGGGGGGTGGGGACACACACACACACACGCACACACATACACGTTTGTTATTTATGACATTTGTCTTTCAGAGCAACCATTACTTGTGCTGAAGTCCTGCTTCCTGGGAAGTAGCTTGGTGATGAAAAGAAGAGAATAAAATATTTTGTTTTCCTCCACTCCTGCACAACATTTTCTTTTCTTTATTAAACTGCCTTTGCTTTGACTCATGAGTTTTTTTTCCATCCTGAGGAGTGGAGGGATAGAACAGCTTGGTGGGAATCTGGTGTCCAGCAAAGTTCAATCCATCAGAACTAAACTTGTCGTTTGACAGGTAGGTGTCAACTACAGCAATCAAGAACAAAAGCAACATTAGTTGCCACACTGCAAAGGCTGTCATTGGTGAGTCTTCTGTTGGAAGAGTGAAAGTACAACCAGGGAGCTCAAACTACATGAACTCTAGACTCAAAACAGGGATTTCAGTCTGATTCAGAAGTTTGGCTTTTGGCTTTGGATCCATCTCTTCTACAACCTCAGAACATCAGTTAGATGTGACTCAGGCACTGTTTCATAACTTCATCACAACACAAGTTCCTGATCAATCTGTAACAACATAATTCTATCATGTACAAATTATTCTATTAAAACTACTTCCAGAAATATGGAAACAGTACAAGTTCCAAGTACAATCTACACAGTTTTAAATAGGACACTCACCTGTTTTTAAAAGGTCAGAATGGAAAAGTTTTATGTTGGCGTATTGCCATATTAAATTGAATATTAAAGTATTCGAGTATATTCTATCATTTGGGATAAAATAAAAAAGAACACAGAAAAGCTGTCTGCTGGGAAAAGAAATTAATAGGAATTCTATCCTTTCAGTTTTACTTTGGTCTGAACTTGTTAAGCATCTGCTTTTCTTGCACAACTGTGCAAGATTACATTTTCAATATTAGAACTATTGATTGCTAGGTAAACGAGAGATAAGACTTTTGAGGAAAATTTGTTGCACATGTTTAAAATACTAATCAAATCATCTCCTCAAAACAGGCATTCAGAATGTTTTGGGGTATTCTTCCTGAAATTATATTATACTATACTGTAAGTTCTAAATTCCAGATCTAGTTACCTTTTTGGTAAATACTGAAAAGATAAATTATGATTACATGACTCTATCAGAATGCCTTTATTAAAATTGTTCTACTGTTCAGAATAATTCATATAACCTTTGCAGCATCAGCAAAAATACCTCATCTGCTCTCTCATAAAAACCTACAGAAACATTGCAAAATTACTGGATAGATAATGAATTTCCACCCACCTTCATGTTCTCTTCACTTTGCCTCCACACACCTGTTTTACTGGCATTAGGTGCTCCCCTCTGCTCTCACTGCTCAGGCATTTTGAAGAGCAAGTCAACTACCAAATCACTTGATAATCTTCTTCAGCTTAACCTTTGCTCAGTTTCATTCTGAACACCTGCTACATGACTTCGTACAGAGAAAAGCAGCCAACTATAGTTTGATGATGTGATTTCTTGGTATTCAATGCCACTCTCTTTACTATAGCTTCTGCCTCCTCCTTGAAGACACTTAATCAGTCATGAAGAATATGGAGGAGTTAGTTAAAAAAAAAAAAGCACTTTAAGTGTGGAAAGACCTAGGTTGTTATACATTTCTTCTTCATTTCAAATTTTCCTACTTTTCCAAGAGATTCTGACACTGGAATAGGTTTAAGCAATTAACACTGAAAAAGAGTTGGTTAACAACAAAAGCAAGATGCAGCTCTTACCAGTAATTTTCAGTAGAGGAAGGTTCATTACATCCAAAGAGTAACATGTGATGGACTGTGTCCATGCTGGCATGAGGCTTAAAGTCAACTGAAAAAAATATGGCAAAATAAGTAAGCTATCTAATCTCACCATAAGTTACACAACCAAGATCATTTTGTGCCATTTTTCCCTGTAATACTACAAATAAGGCAAGTACATCCCCACCCATTCATTTGCCTTTTGCATTCCACTTACACATGTTCCTTAAATTTTCATTCAACAGCCTTCCTTCTAAGCTAAAACACTGTATGTATCTCATTTATTTATTACGAAAAAGAAACTCTAAGTTCCTAATCAAAACCACTATATTTCCCACAGAAGTTAAATATGATAGTTAATATATCAGTGTATCCCAAACCACAAAATTTTACTGTCACCAGTCTAATCGCAATCTATCTTTGAAATCTGCATTTGTGACTTAATAATACTCTTCTAATTCTTTTGTACTTCATAAAAATACAAATAAGCAGTAAGTTACAGTTAAGAGCAACTAAATCTTATGCATTAGTAATATCATATTCCAGTATTCTACCTGGCTTACATTTTTCCTTCATCCTTCCTGGGACAACAGTTCCAAGAAGGGATTATGACTGAGTCTTACTAATACATCCAATCCTTTGGAACAAAAACCAAGATTTGTTTAAAGTCAGCATGATCTCACTGCCTAAATATTTCTCATTATTAGAAACTTGGATGTGAATGTTCATCTCTCAAATGTCTGTTCTTTAAACTATGCCACAGATAAAACACTGATTTGGCTTCTCAAGTACTTGTGATGCTGTTTAGCAAAGTAAAAATTTTACCAACATCATGGGAGTAATATTGACCACGAATGTATAATGACGGCATTTTTTAAAGCAAACTACATTATTTTATTACTACAGAAAAAAAAATGACAGTTGCAGGGAATGCAATGGTTTTCAACCTTGTACTACAGCAGAAATTCTGAAGAAAAGTTACTCCTGCCATTACATGTACACAGACAGTGAGAAGCTTCCAAGTAACTGTCTTTTAGCTATTAACAGGGGAGATGGTTAAGCTGCAAACCAGCTCCTCCTATTCTGCTCCTGAGGTTTATGGCATTACCTGCATTCAGAAATCAATATTTTAACAAAGAGCTGTGGCAGGGTTCCTGAAATGAATGATGATGTGGGTTATCATCCCAGTTTCATGGGGTAAAAAATATCAAATAGCTTCTAACCTAATTTCTGGAGCTGAAATCTGTCATGGAAAGTAAGGAAAACCAGCCAACAGTTAAAGCATGCAAGTCAAGTTTTAGCTTGAAGATAGGTGGTCAGACTGTAACAAAATGAGCATGCCACAGCTGAGGGCTTGGTTTGGGAAATAAGAGATGTATGTACCCATATGCCCTGAGAAGGTACTTTGAATGATATATATGAATTAAGAACTACAAAAATTGTAAGGATGAAAAAAGTCTAAAGAAGCCAAACATCTTTATTTTTCTACAAGCAAATTCTACTTGTTTCATAGATAAAAACCTTTTCTGTGTTATGGAGACAATTCTTGTTTTGATGTTTTTATCAGTAACAATTAGTAGTGAAATTATGGTTTATGCTTGCATGACAGAGGCAATGTGTCATTCTGTGGAATTCCCACCTTACTTTTCAGATGTTTTGGGTGTTTTAAACTGCTGTTATCAATTGAGAGATTAAATTTCTGAAGGGATTTATAAGCAGTTCACACATGTGAAATTTCATAAACTTTACTGTCAAAATTAATACCTGTAAAAAATGTGCGGTAAGTACCACTTATAAAGACAGCCTTCAATAAGGGTAAAATTGAAGGTTAGGCCTGCTAGCTGGTAAAGCCCCCCCTGTCCTGCTGTTTAATACTGTCTCTATTTCTCTACCACTCTCCCATTGCAAGCATTTATTCTAATGAGTGTTTCAAGAAGTCTTTTATTTGCTCCACATAGTGCCTATTACAATGATATCCTAGAGCATGGATAGGACCTTCAAGCACTATTATAAAACTTATTACAAATACCTTACTAAATGCTATTCTTACCAACAGAAAACAATGCACCAGAGCTAACAAAGCAAAACCAGATTTCTGGCATACACTATCTTAGCTGATATACCTCATCTTTGCTTAAGGAAGCACTGAGAAACCTCACAGTCGGTCTGTGAGCTTAAGACAGCTTTGTATAGGTGGTTACAGTATGGTTCCTGAACAGCTATTTTCTTAGCAGCACACTCAGTTATATAGCTTTCCAAAAAGAAGGTTAAAAGAAACAAACAAAAAAATCCAACTAAAAAAATCCTGTGTTGCAAAAGCCATACAGATTAATTTGGGATTCAAGCCAAATGCAGTACCTGTCACAGAATGAAAATGTGACCAAGGACCTTAAAGATCATCTTGTTTCAACCACCCTGCCATGACAGGCAAACCTCCCACTGTGCTAGGTTTCTAAGACCTCCATCCAATGTGGTCTTGAACACTTCCAGGAATGGGGCAAACACAGCTTCTCTGAGTAATCTGTGCCTGGGCCTCACCACCTCACAGTTAACAATTTTCTTCTAACAGCTAATCTTAACCTACTGCCTTTCCTTTCCCCTTTGTCTTGTCACTCCATGCTCTTTTAAAAAATCTCTCCCCATCGTTCTTGTGGGCTGAAGACCACAATTAGTTCACATAGAAGTTTTCTCCTGAACAACCTCAATTGTCTCAGCCTTTCCCCACGGCAGAGGTGCTCCATCTTTCTGATCATCTTTGTGTTACTGTTCTGGACTTGCTGCAACATTCCCTCACTCCCTGTGCTGGGAACTGTCACTACCAAAGCTTAAGAAATATCAAACAGCAGTTCGATTTTCCTAGTTGACAGCCTCCACATTTTACATTAATGAACAGAATATTACTCAATAGATAATTTTTTTAATGCATGGAGGAGTGATACAAATGATTACTAAAATGACAGCAGCAGCTTTTGTATACATACTAAATTGAAGTCTGACAATTTCTTGATCAAGTGCTACTTAGAACTACAAACTTAAAGAGAAACAGGAATGAACATAACATCAGTTTAACCTTAAACCTTAAATTTAACCTTACTTAAGCTATGTATTTAAAAAACTAACTTCTAAAAAGTTAACCTTTACAAACAACAATTCCATTAAATAAAGTTGATAGATTTTTTTTTCTTAATAATAATGTCCCCTCTATCACAGAATTAGCTTTAAAGAAATTTATCAAGAATTCAGTGTCAGGAGTTTGGCCAATTAGGGAGACATTAGAGGCCTCCAATACAGTGAAGACATCATTGCTTAGAAATAGAAAAGTTTATACATGCCATAACAGAGTAACAAACCTAGAGCTTCTCAGGGTCTTTTACAGATGAAAATAATAAACCATCTAATTACTTCAATGTGTATTGCTGAGTGTAGAAGGCTCAATTTCATTTCTACAGCACAATCTGACAGGGATTTATCATGAGTCAGTAAGAAATAAGCAGGTGAAGATGACAGTCAAGTTTTTTGGCTGAGAGGCCTGCTGTCAAATAAATTTTTGTGAGTGTCTGTAGAGCACCCTTTAGCTCTCTCTATAGTTTAATTATGAAAAACTGATTTTTACCAATGCCTGCACCATTAAAGACTCACCCAAGTTTCTGGTTTAGCTATTTATTCATTAATATTAATCAAACAGGATGCAAAAGAAACCAAAATGAT
>WBNO01021087.1:137-65978 GCA_013400575.1 Peucedramus taeniatus | reverse complement strand
TGTTTGGTGTTTGTTTTTTTTTTTGGGGGTTTTTTGTTTTTTTTTGTTTGTTTTTTTTTTTTTTTTTTTCCCCAATCTTGGGTTGTATTTAGAAATATCTGGTCCAAGACCCAGAAGCAGAACCCCTGTGAATGACCATGTGTGGCCTCACATTTTAAAAAGTATAAAATGCTGGGTTTCTGAGTAGATTTTCCAGATGCAGTTTATTTTTTTTTTTTTCATTGCCAGGTGTTCAGGGTTGTGTGAGTGGCCCTGGTGACATTCCCAGCCCTCAGCTCTGGATGGTTCCCTGTTCCCCTTTCCTCATTCTCCCATATCCTTGCAAGGTTCCTCTGTGTTTTCCAGCTGGATGAGTGTCCCTGGTGTTTTCAGTGGCACCAAGTGACATCAGTTACCCAGTGGAACAGTATTTTACACTGTGACCCATTTTTTGGTTGTGATGGGAGCCTGAGGAGGAGCATGGCAGGAATTCAGTCATGTCTTGGATGGGTTTTTTTGGCAATCCCAGACTGACTTGTGTTGGAAGGGACCTTAAATCCCCTCAGTGCCACCTCTGCCATGGCAGGGACACCTCCCTGTCCCAGGCTGGCCTGGGATACTCCCAGGGCTGGAGCAGCCCCAGTTTCCCTGACCTGGCCCTGGAGAGAGAGAGCTGCCTTTACCAGGGCATTTATGCAAATGACGGCAGAGAACAGGACAATAAATAAAAGCATTTATTTTTCCTCTTGCCCAGGCCATGCTGGGGAAAGGTGTGAGCCCAGAGCACTGGAAATAGAATTTGCAAAGGTCAAAGATTGCTCACAGAATTCATAAATGCCCCTGCTTAACACAAGTGCCCAATTACTCTTCATGAGTAACTTACCAAACACTTCTCATCCTGTGTCAGACAAACTGGGACCTGTTGGAAAAGCCTTTTCTTAGATTTTCAGTTCACCCTCCTGCTCAGATTTCTGCCTTTGGGAGAACAAGTTTTGGGGTTATAAACAACTTTTGTTTGCAGGACGAGTTAAAAATTCTCCTGGTGGCCTGGGCAATGCTGGGCTTGCATTCAATGGTTTTAGGGGTATTTTCCAGCCCAAATGATTCTGATTCCAAGCTGTACCTCCTTGGAACAAAAAGCTTCCTGTGGTTCAAAGGGCAGCTGAGCAAGTTTGTTGGTGAGATGAGGGTTGGTACCAAGGACAGCGGTTCAGGAATTCCCTGCACCCATTTTCGGAGGGGAATGGCTGCAGGTGAGCTTTGCTCAAGGCTTTCATATCTAGTCCTGGTCACTGATCTCAGTGGGACTGAAGCTGAGCTGGTCTGGGGTCCACAAGGAATTCCTCATTTTCCTGAATGAGGAGGAGTAATTTGACCACAAGTTTCTTCTCTTTTTGCATTGGATTGCTGGAGTTTTCCCTGAGCAAGGCCAGCTTTCATTCTCAAAGCATGAGCCACAGCACCTGGATGAGGGGGAGCCTTGGAATGGGTCTGGAGAGGAGGAAAGGCAAGAAGTAGTGACAAAATTGTACTTATTGTTTTTTTATTATTTCTGTTTATGCATATTGGTTAAATATGAGTGACTGTAAAACACAAACAAGTGAAGACAGGTTTGAATGCCAGGGTTCAGGGCTGTAGGGGTCATCTGAGGGCTGGACCTTGAACTCCTTGAGTGTGCCTGGAAGGCAAAGCTGTTAAAGAGCATCGGGAGTGTTTTGTGTTTGTGGGGAGGAGGGAAAGGAACAGGTACAGGTGGCTGTGATCGTGGCAATGCCTTGAAAATCGCCCATTAGTTCTGTCTAATAGGCTTATTCTGAGAATAATGGTTCTGCATATCTTTGGAAGATTCACTCCAAAGTCTCAGCATTTTCCGTGTCTTGCCTGGAGAAAAATCGCTGCGCTTGAAAATCAGGAATTGTCAGTGAGCGTTGTCAAAACAACTTTATTTTATCAAGTCAAGATAATGTTGAGAGAAGTCTATACCCACTTTAATTGCTTTGACATTCAATTAGCAAGACATTCTACTCCTCTCCAATAGAGTGAGCTTCTGTGTGGCTCACAGGAAAACCTGGCTGGAAAAGCACCAGGGGATGTCGTGGGGGCCACGTTCCAGCCCAGCTCCTGCTGGTGGGCTGGACCTGCCCCACTCCCCACACACAGAAATTCCCAAGAAACTCAATCCAGTGCTTAACTCTCCCATGTTGGATTTTTTTTTTTCTCTTCTGCATCTCCCTCGTGGCAATTTAAATCTCTTTTTTTTAAATTCCCTCCCCATCCACCATAAACGTAAAAAACTGATTTTCCTTCCGTCTTCGCTACAGCTGTCGCCACACTTGAAAATTGTTATCGTGTCCTCCCCTAAGTGCTCTTTTTTTAGGATAAACAACCCCAATTCTTTTAATCTCTGCTCAGGTGTCAGGTTTTGCAGGGCTCTGATTAATTCCGTGGCGTTGCTCGAGGTGCATTATGCCGGGTGAATAATGGCCCTTGTCCCCCAGGATAGGTCATTTATACCCATGGCCGGATATTTATTCATTTAATCACTGCCCAGCACCACCAGGAGCCTCAGGAAACGGGGATAATGAAACCTGATCAATAGGTTTGGGGCTTTGGAGGGAGCCTGGGCACTTGTTGCACATGGTGTGGCCTCGGTGGTGCCCAGTGAGTGACCCCAGGAGTGGCAAAACCCTGAGCTGGGGGAGGAAATAGAGGACTTGTGCCATGGTCTGATGTTCAGGCTTCCCAAACTTGGCCTGCAGGGAGCTTTGCTCACCCTGGGAAGCCTTGAAGGATTTTAAAGCTGTATCTAAATCAAGAGGTTTGTGTCGGTGTTGCGGTGGGTGCTGGAGGAGGTTTCAGTTTCAAACTCTGCAGGTTTGCAGGTGCCCAGGAGCTCTGGAGGTGTGCTGGAATTAATGCAAGTGTCACAGACCCCTCCACTGCCTGCCCTTCCTTCCTCTTTCTGTAGGGCCGGCAGCTGAAGGCCACCAAGTTGCAAATATAACAAATTTTGTACCTTCAAAGCCCTGTAATGATGAACCTAAAGAGTGGTGCAGCCCTGCCCTGCTCTCCATGCCCACAGACCTTGCTTGTGCCTGCTCTGGCACGCGGGAAGCAGCTCCAGTGTTCTTGGATTGCAGCTTTCCCTCTCTCCCAAAGGGAAAAAAAGGGGGTAACTGCGTTTTCCTGCTGTGATGTCTTAGAGATTAACTCCACCGATTTACATATTTGAGCTTCCCAACAGGAAGTGGGGCAGAATAGGAGAGGGAGGCTTGGGTGCAGTTTCTGCACTCTGTTCTTTGATACCCTTCATATACTGCTCTGACAAAAGCTGAATTTTAGGATTTTAATTTTAACTTAAATTTAAATTTCAGCTTGAATTTTAGGAGGCTTAATGATTTGCTTGGATTCATTAGAAATTTGATATTTAAAAAAGCTACCACAGTTATCCCAAGGAGCAAAGTCAGTGGGTGAATGTTCTTGTTGTGCTTTTGTTTTTTGATTTTTTATTTTCCAAAATCAGTGAAAACCTGAGAGAAGTGATACAGAGTAGGAGCTAAAATAAAATGCTTGGGTGTGATTTCTCTGTTTCTTGGAACTGAAATATTTGCTAGAACTAAAGTAAACTACTTCAGTACATTTTTTGTTGTTGTTGTTGTTACATAACTTACTTTGAAACTTTTCTCCTGCACATGCAGCAGGGCTGGTTTGTCATGTGGGATCATGGAATGGTTTGGGTTGGAAGGGACCTTAAAGCCCATGGGCAGGGACCCCTCCCACTGTCCCAGGCTGCTCCAAGCCCCAGTGTCCAGCCTGGCCTGGGACATTCCAGGGATCCAGGGGCAGCCACAGCCGCTCTGGGAATTCCAGACCAGGCAGGGATTTCACCCAAATCTCTCAGCAGGCTGGGATTCCTTCTCTCTGATGGCAGGAGGAGGAGTTCTCGTGCTGGGTCAGGATTTCATCACCTGCAGGTCTCCAGCCAGGGCTGCCAAGTGAGAGCCCCACTTGGAGATCTTCAGTTCCATTCTCCCAGCCCTGGGCTGGTTCTGAAAGGTGCCAAGTGCCTGCACTGTGCAAAAAGCAGGGGAGAAGTGAATGAAATGACAGGCTTGCAGAAAATAAAGAGCAGAACTCTTTCTGGAAAACAATATTTTCTGCTCTAGCTCTGCATGTGTTAAATATTTGGTATTTTGAGCTGGAGAAGCCAAATTTGCAAGTGGCAGTTGATACATGTACATATAAAGCATTTGTCTGTCTCCAGAACAAGCCCACAGAGAAGGATGGGGTGAGGCAGCATGAGAGAAGCATCGGGAGAGATCTTCAAATTCCAGAGTCTCTCCTTTTAACCCATAAATATTTACACTCCACTTCTCTCGCAACATCTGTTCCGAACGCGCCAAGGAGTGGCCCTGGAACCGTACATCTGACACTAACACTGAAACTGATAAAGAGTAATAATTAATGGGAAATTTGCAAGAAATTAACGGGCTCATTTGCATGTTGAGGCTGTGCCATTTCAGAGCAGGGCTGTTGTTTGTGTGGCGGGTGGGAAGGTGATCCCAGAGAGCTCCTCCTGCAGTGTGGGGGCACTCCCAGACATTTCCCGGGGTTCAAACTCTCCGTGCCTCCAAACCTGACCTCCTGAAAAGCCACTTGGAGAGGGAGTTGTGCTTTTTTTCCCCTCTTTTGAAATGTGTACAGGGATGGAATGTCTGGGGTGTAAATGAAGTTTTGTTGAGGGAAGATCTGCGGGGCTGGGTGATGCTGCAGTGAGGGAGAGGCTGCACTGAAATGTCCCTGTCCTCAATGAATCCCAAATGCAAAGGCCACATCACAGCCCAGCTACTGTGGCTCTGAGGTGGTCCAAACTTAGTTACTTTAATTTTCTTTTTTTTTTTTTTTTTGAGATTATTTTAATTTATGTGCACTCTTGGAATGTTAGGACATGTGAGCTTCTCCTCTGGCCAGGCTTCCCTTTAGTGCCAAGTGTGAGGGGCAGTGGGAAGAGGGAAAAGCCCAAATGGCCTCAGGGATTTTAATGCAGCCTCATCTCATTGTCTCCAGAGGCTCCAGTGCCCTTGGAGGTGGCAGTCCCCCTGTGCTGGCACTGCTGGGGCACCTCCAGGGCTGGGGACAGCTCTGGGACAAGAGAGACCCTGAGGGGCTGGAGCGGGGCCAGGGAAGGGAACGGGGCCGGGAAGGGGCTGGAGAATTCCTGAGGGAGCTGGGAAGGGGCTGGAGAATTCCTGAGGGAGCTGGGAAGGGGCTGGAGAATTCCTGAGGGAGCTGGGAAGGGGCTGGAGAATTCCCGAGGGAGCTGGGGAGGGGCTCAGCCTGGAGCAAAGGAGGATCCAGAGGGATCTTTTCCCTCTCTGGAATTCCCTGCCAGGAGGGCACAGCCGGGGGGGTCGGGCTCTGCTCGCAGGGAACAGGGACAGGAGGAGAGGGAACGGCCTCAGGCTGGCCCAGGGCAGCTCAGGGGGGACACAGCAGGAATTTCCCCATGGAAAGGGGGCTCAGGGATTGGAACTGCCCAGGGAGGTTTGGAGTGCCCATCCCTGGAGGTGGCACTCAGGGCTCTGGGCTGGGGACATTGGCACAGCAGGGGCTGGATCATCCTGGATGGGTTTTCTGACATGAAGGACTTTGGAATTCTGGAATTTTGGTCTCAGGCTGTTGGAGCCCAGCTGTGGGCCTGGCTGGGCCAGCAGCTCCCTGGAGCTCCTCTCAGGAGGTGTCTCCTGGGGCTCTCCAAAGGGCAGCACCTGGGGGTGGCACCACCCCGAGAGCTCCTGGGGGAACTGGGCTGTTGCTTTGCTTGTTTGGAATATCAAAAGCACAACCAGAAGAAAAGGATGTTGAAGTGGTTGATGCTCTTGTGTTCTCCATAACCCTCATTCCTGTGTGACTGATGCTCTGGGCAGCAGATTTCCCAGCTGCAGTTGTGTGTGGTACTCTCCAGGTAAAGGTACCTCTGAGCTGGAACAAGCACTTCCAGGCTTTATCCTATTTATTTTTAATATTTCCTGTCGTGGCTCAGCTTTGCAGTTGTTTTAATGATAAATTGTGGCCACTGTAAACAGAAGTGCTCCAATCATGGTCTCACTGCACGTGTCTTTCATGGCTGTGCTGCCACAATAATGAGGGATGGGAGATAATGACTTAAGGAAAAAGCTCTGGATTAAGTGGGACAGTAAATTAGGCATTTATCTCTCTCCATTGGAAGCCTGTTTCCAGTTCCCTTTGAGGTCTCAGCTGAGCTCTATTTAAAAGTAAACCACGTCGTATTTCACCAAGCCAGCCCACTCCATAGAAATCAGCATATAAGCACTCACATTAAATTACCATATTACCCAGGAGGTCCTGGTTTTCAGGAAGGTCAGAGTTGAGGTGTATTAGCAAGAAAAAAATAAGGTTATACCATTCCATCATTTTACTGTGCATCCAGAGGGTGGAAATTTCCCACTTCCTCTGTGGCTCTGTTTTGTTTTTTCCCCTCCTGTGGGTTTTAAATTTGGGTAATTTTTGGCCATGGGAAAAGTGGTCTGTACAGAAACCACTCACCTGCATTTCCCCTCGAGGGGAGAGGGCTGTCCTACTCTGAGATCCACTGAGGTGGCTCTGGCCCTGCATTCCCTCAGCATTCCCTGGGAAACTCTGCCCAGGAGGATTATTAGGGCTGCAAAGGGACCCTGGCTCTGTTTAATTTGGGAGGCTGAGCTGCCTAGAGAGGGATTGGAGATTGCAGGGTGGGGGAAACTGTTCCCCACAGGAGCAAATCCACCATCCTGGAGAGACAAGGAGGCTCCTAAAATAGGGAAGGGCTGGGATGGGTTTTGTTACCCACCAAACTGGGCCAGGTTTTGTTACCCACTGTTCTGCTGAGCTGGACTAAAATTGGGCAACATTTTTGGGTGTTCAGTCCATTTTCCAGTCCTGATTTCAGCCTAATTTGGGGGTTGCACCAGGTGAGCTCCAGAGCCCTCTCCCAGCCTGAACTATTCTGGGATTCAGGGATGTCTGCAGTTATTTGGGGGAAAACAGGAGGGAATTGGCTCCTGTGTGTGTGAATCCCTGAGGAGATGCTCTGCCCATCCCTGATTGCTCTGTTCCTGGGGACTTCTGTGAGTTCTCATGTTCAGTGCTTGGATCTGCAGAGGGATGGCACATTTGGCAGCAGTGATTAAGGATATATTTTTTCTGTGCTGGCAGAAGTATCAAAGGATGTCTTTAACCAAGGATTTCTTGGATTTTCCCCTCTGACCACCCTAACTTCATGTTTGAAGGGATCTCAGGGAATGGTCCTTCTTTCCAGGCCTCCCACTGCCAGCTCAGCCCTCTGGCCTTGCTTTCAATAAAAAGCTCATGGCAAGTTCATTCCCAGAAGTTTGTGCTGGAAGTTGATCTCCCAGTTAGTTCCTCCATAGGTCAGAACACCATTAATAAATTGCATTAAGTGTTGAGGCAAAGGTTGGAGAAGGCAGAATCCCAATCAGTATTTTACTTGGCTACAATATTCAATTAAAATATGTAAAAATATATATTTCTGCATATATATTTTCTCTCCGTGATGTTTTCTCGAACAAATTTTCTCTGACTTGCAAAAAGTAATGCAGAAACATATTCTCAACATTACAGAACCACAGCTGAACCCAAGCAGGGTCAAAGGGGCCAACTTTTGAGGTGTCACCACCATGGAAGTTGATAATCAGGAACAGGAGGCTGATACCATGAAAATATCAATGATTCTAATTGCTGCCAATTCAAGTCCTGACCTTCATTTCTAACAAACTTTGCAGATTAATTCAGACCTGAGGTATTTGTACAGGGTGATCTGAACTGGTTTATAGCTTCCAATTTCTCAAGCCCAGGATAATGTCGTGGATGGAACTTTAACTGAGCAGCTCCTGAATGCTGCAGCCACATCTGGACCTGCCCAGGGAGCTCTCTTGGCTCTCCCACGCTGCTGTGGGACAGCCCAGCCCAGCATCCCAGCATCCCTGAGGCTGGAAAAGTTCTGAGGCCAAATCCTTCGTGCCCAATCCCACCCTGTCCGCAGCCCTGAGTGCCACCTGCAGCAATTCCTGGGACACCTCCAGGGATGGGCACTCCAAACCTCCCTGGCCAGTTCCAAAGCCTGACCACCCTTTCCAAGAAGAATTTTTTCCCCCAAGATGCAAAAATGGGACTTTAAGGACTTCCAGGGCTCCTTTCCTGTTGTTGGCGTGAGGGGTTTGGGGCTGTGGGGGAGCACAAAATGTTCCCTGCCAGAGGGGCTGGGGCAGGGACACCTCTGCTGCTGGGGTGGCTTGGATGGACATTCCCTTCTGGGAAAAGCCTCGGGGATTCTGGGGTTCAGGATCCCAGAAATGAGGCTGGAAAAGAGCTCCAAGGTCCTCCAGGCCCAGCTGTGCCCAATGCCCACCCTGTCCCCAGCCAGAGCCCTGAGTGCCACCTCCAGAATCCCTGGGACACCTCCAGGGATGGGCACTCCAAACCTCCCTGGGCAGTTCCAAGGCCTGAGCCCCCTTTCCATGGGGAAATTCCTGCTGTGTCCCCCCTGAGCTGCCCTGGCCCAGGGCAGGGGTGTTCTGCTGCAGCTGGGCTCCTCCCAAGGTGCTCAGAGCCCTGGGCTGAGATTCCAGAGGAATGGGATGGAATGGAATGGAACGGAATTCCAGTGGCATCCAGGTGCTGCCAGCAGCTGATCTGTGTCAGCCTCTTTCCCTCCAGGAGAGGACTCCTCTTCCTCTCTGCATTTCCCGTGCGCCCAAGGCCTGAGCTGCCCGTGTGCCCTGGAATTCCTGAGCTGCCTCTTTGGCAAGATTTACACCCCTAACCTTTCTGCTGGCACCTGGGACTGAACTCTGCTTCTGGAGAGAGGTGATTAAAGCCACCGTGCCCGTTGTGCTTCTCTTTTTGAGAAGGGGAAGGAACGGCTGTGCTGGAGCCAGGGCTGGGCTCTCTGCTCAGCTCAGCAGATTTTTTAATGTCAACAATTAAGAATTGCCATTAAGGAGTATCACAATCAAAGAGTATCTGCAATCCAGGCCGAATTAATGAGGTACACTAAAACCTCCACTGCGTTCCCGTGTTCCTGGAGAGGCTTCTCCCCCTCTTCCTCAGTGAGCCCACCTGTAACCATTGCTGTGCCTCAAAGGTTTTAAATGGAATTATTCAGCTTTTGCTCTAAAGATGAAGAGTAGCAGAGGCAGTGTGCTGGCACTCAGGGTCTGGGTCGTGGATCTGGAGCACAGCACCCAATCCTGCTGCTGTGGTGGCACCTGAGGGGCTTCCCTGGCACTTCCCTGCCTAAGAGACCTCCAGCAATCAGAAAATTTAAATCAAAGGTGGCATTCAAGGTAAAATGTTCAGTGCAGTGGTTTTATTGATTTCTACAGAGTCAGGATTTGGCCTCCGTGCCCTCCCTAATTTCTGCACAGATTGGGATCTCTCTGTTCCCATCCCCAGGACTGCATGTGTGGCACTTCTGCCTTAGGTGACACTTCAGTAACTCAGGTGTAAAGCTTAATTCCTATTTTTATTTAAGAAAATACCAAAGGAGACTCTAGAGGCTTTTTTTTTCCTTTGCATGTGATATTCCAGCAGCTCTGCTTGGCACTGGTGACAAGCAGGACTCAAATCCCACTCCTTCTGGGAGGCTGCTAAAGCAACAATTTCTACCTTGAAATAGTTTTGTGTTGAGTCAAACTGGGTCAGAAAAAAAAATAAAAACCACCCACCAAAACCCAAACAACAACAAGAAGCCCTGACTGCTTTGCCTGTGAGGTGTGAACTGCATTTCCAAATGCATTTGAATTTTTAAATATTTGCTTTTTAGATTCCTGCCTGCACATTTTGCCATCCTTCCTGATGAACACAGAGCAGAGTTTTCCATGTCCTCTCTCTTTGTGCCTTTCTCAGGTGTTTGTCCTGGCAGTGAGTGTCACTCAGGAGTAAATGAGCTCTGGCAGGGAGTTTTAATGCTCAAAAAAAACTGTTTGGTGGATTTATGGGCAGCTTTGTGGTTTGTGCTGCTGAGTTCCTAAGGGAGAGTGACATTTGTGGTGAGGGAGGGGATGATGCTGGTGGGGACAGCCAGGGGAAGGTGGGCTCAGACTTGGGCTCATCTTGAGCATCCTCACTCCGAGGAAGCCGTGGGTTTCACTCCTGGGACACCTCCAGGGATGGGCACTCCAAACCTCCCTGGGCAGTTCCAATGCCTGAGCCCCCTTTCCATGGGGAAATTCCTGCTGTGTCCCCCCTGAGCTGCCCTGGGCCAGCCTGAGGCCGTTCCCTCTCCTCCTGTCCCTGTTCCCTGCGAGCAGAGCCCGACCCCCCCAGCTCCAACCTCACAAAATTCCACAGAACAGCCTGGCTGGGGCATGGACCCAAAAACCTTCATGAAGCAACGCTGGTGTTTGAGTGACCATAATCAGATTTGCATCTGAGTAACCGTAGCCAAATGTTTGGATTTGCAGCAGTGACCAGAGTGTGTGAATGCACACCTTGCTTTCCAGGGAGCCCTGAACTTAATGAAATAGAACTGATTTTTTTTTTTTTTTTTTTAAGTGAACCATGGGCCACAGCACATGGGTGAATCTGGACCCAGGGTGGTGGGAGATGGTTGCAGTCTCATCCCAAAGCTGGCAGACTGGAATGCTTTTTTGAAAGCTAGGAAATACTTATTTTATTATCAAAGGATTTTGGAAAAGGGGAAAAAAAATTTAAATTGTCTTTCAGCCTTAAAAATTGGCTTTTGTTTCATGTGTGGGCAAAGGGAGAACATGTAGCCGAGCTGGTTTTTTTTATTATTATTATTTTTTACTCTCCGGAAAGCACTGGCAGCTGGATTGCTCTGATCAATAAAATTACAGCACGGGAGCAAGTCACAGTTTGTCTGCAGGTTCCAATCCAGCTGGAGGGAGGTAATCAATAACTTTGTTTATAATGACATCTAGCTGGCAGCGTGGGGTTGCTGCTGAGCAGCCTGGCCAGACAGAAGTTGGAGGGAGCAGTGGTGACACTGAACTCACCCTGTGAGGCTGGCACGGCCTGTGCCCCAGCAGGCTGGGATAAAACAGGGAGGGAGGGTGCCCAGGTGTGAGGGGCTTCTTGGAAGAGAAGGGCTTCATTTTGTGATTTTTGGATGCTTCTGAAGAATTCCAGCCCATCCTCTCGTGGTGGTGTTTGTGCCTCCCCTTGCCCTGGCAGTGCAGCCCTGTGACCAGGGAAGGTCCCTTATGGCTCACAGGGAGCTCTTCTGCTCTTGCCTGTTGTTGTCAAAACACTCTGAAGTGTCCACACGCTCCTGGGTCTCCTCTGCTCTGCTTTTCTCAGCCTGTTCTTGGGAGCAGAGTGAAATCCCCATCTCTGTTTGTCTGGAATATGTGAGGGTGCTGGAACAGACGTTTGGGAGTGTTCTGTGCAGAAAGCACTGGCATGATAAGGCTCTTGAAAAAACATTCTGCTTTGAATTATTAGAGCTCTTACAGAAACTTGTAAACAACATGACAACCCCAAAAACTCGGTAGTTTTTATTGACAGTGTGGTTTAAACTCTCAGCCAAACGCAGGGTGTGAGGGGCTGCTGGCCTGGTGTGCCGTGGGTGCTGGGGGCAGCTTTGATCTGCTGCCTCTGACCACGTCTGGGGAAGAGCTTGGGCTGGGCTGTGGGATGATGAGGAGGAGGAGGATGAGGAGGATGAAGCCCAGCCTCTGCCCCTCGCGTGTGCCGTGGCAGTGCTGGAGGGAGGAGCAGAGCAGAGCATCCCGGGGTCACTGTGTGCTCTTGGGCTCCGGCGTTAGCGGCAGCTGCCACCGCCCGCTCCGGGCTGCTCTCAGCGCCCCGCCGGCCCGGCTGATCGCAGCGGCCTTNCGGCCGCAGCTGCAGCCCAGCCCGGCCGGCCCCCGGCGGCTGCCGGGGATGCTGCGGCTCGGGCAGCGGAGCGCGGGGCTCTGACAAGAGATCAATACTGTCCTCCCGGGCGGGAGCGGCTGCCGGCCCTGTCAGAGGGATGTGTGCCGTAATTGGATCAGGGATGCGGGAGCCATCCCAGCCTCCCGTCAGCACTGTCACAGCTGTCAGATGTCATCCCTCCGTACAGCTGTCACCGCGGGAGGGCCGGGGCTCCTTCTCCCTGCTAACCCAATGCAAATGTCCACTTAGCGGATGAATATTGAAGATATTAGACACTTCTCTATGCCTTTATGCAAAATAAAGATCTGTGTCATCTGTGAATTTCATGGAAATAAGTTGCAATTTATTCACTGTGAGAAAAGTGAAGTGAAGCCTGTAAAAATGAGAAATTATTTGGTTCAGGCTATTAAAAAAAAAAAAAAGAATATTTTCCAGAATAAACAAAATATGCAGATTTTCTTCTGAAGACTAAAAACTACCAGCTAAATATATTTTCATGAGAATAGCAGCTTTATCTTAGAATATTTTTCCATGCATATAAAAATTCATCATTTCTAGATATCCTTCTTGCGAGAGACTGATTGGAGTAAACTTTGATTTCTTGGCGGGGATGGCGGGGGCGGGAATCACTATTACAAATTACCGAGAGATACATTCTTAATATTTGTTTCCCGATGGCTCGGTGCCGGGGAGGCTCCGCGGGGCTGCTCTGCCGCTGCCACGGGCGGAGATGGAGCCGCGTCCCTCCGCTCCCACAAAGGCGGCGGCTCCGGCGGCGGCGAGCCGGGAGCGCCCGGCTGTGCCCCGGTTCTGCCCGGTTCCACCTGGTTCTGCCCGGTTCTGCCGCTTCCCGGCCCCCCGGAGCCGGGACACTTTGGGGAGGAAGTGCCCGAGCGATGCGAATGGGAAGGAGCGCGGCGGGGGCTGTCGGGCTCGGTTTCGCTGCCGCTCTCCCCCGTTCCTGCCAGCCCCGCCGTGGCGCGGAGCGGAGCTTCGGGAACCGGCGGGATTTAGGGCAGGAGCAGCGCCGGCGGTGCGCGGTGAGCCGGGCTGTTGTTGTCCCCCGGGCTGGGAGCCGCTCGCCCGCGGCACAGCGGGCTCGGATCTCGCCGATGGCACCGGGCAGGGACGAGCTGCTGCGTTATCGCCTCGGGAACCGAGCGCCGACAGCGGCCCGGGCTGTGCATCCTCCGCCGGTCCCGGCACATCCCTGCCCCTCGGTCCCGGCCCTTCCCGAGCTGGCTGCTCGGCTCGGCCTTATTTAGTTAATTATTCCGTGCCTTTCTCTGCCCAGGCTGCTCCTGTCCAGCGGTGCCAGAGGAGCCTCACCCCGATCTCCACCGGGTCACCCCAGAGCTGGGGGAGCCCCCCTGGGAACCTTCAGCCCTTTCTCCAGCCCACCCCGACAGCTGTGCCAGCTCAGAGCCTCTGCCAGCCTCGTCCTTATGGCCGGGTGTTATTTGCAACACAGGAATAATAATAATAATAATTACAATAATAACAGTGCCAAGTGGAAGCAGCAGCCGTGGTGGTCCAGCAGGGCAAAAGCAGACTCTGAGGGGAACTTCAAGAAGGTGGACTGAATATTAATTTAAAATGCAAAATTGTCATTGGTTTCACCGGCGGCAGGATCAGGAATTAATTGTTTCCTGACTTGTGCTGTTTGGGAAGTTAAGAACTAAGCAGGCTGTGCTTCACTTTTGTTTTTTTCTGGTGGAATGCTGATAGAGCCAGAGGGATAATCCGGGCTCAGGGAAGGTAGGAGGCTGGGGACAAGGGCCCTGCCACGGGTTCATGGCTGCAGCTCTTTTTGGAGCACCCCTGCCTTGGACTGGGTGGCCTCAAAGGTCCTTTGCAGCCTGGAAGACTCTTTGATTCTGTGATCTCCATCTCCACGTGCACCTCTGTGCTCAGCCGTGGTGACAAAGGAAGTGCTTTTTTCCCCCCTTTCCTTTTAAACGTGGTTTATGGCTAATTACATCAGAGATCCCAAACAATCCTTCTTACATTTGCATTAATAAGGTGTCTCACGTGATGCCTACTGAAGGAGGAGTATACATCAAAGGTAGATTAAAGGTTGGTTAGGCATCAAACTATGTTCTGTATGTAAATTTATAGCCGTGATGTGCTGTGCAAAGATAGCTCCCCCTCTATTCCTGTGCTCCTAAATAAAATTAAAAATTCACAACTCTGGTTTATGGGATTTTAAATGAATTTGATCTCTCTTTTGGGCAGGGCAAATAAGTGTTTTGTGATGTATTATTTTACAAAAAAAAAGAAAAAGAAAAAAAAAAGAAAAAAAAAGACGACCATCGTTCTGGCTCATTTACTTTTGCAAGTGAATGATTTAAGATTAACTACAGACTAGTCAGTGCAGTTTAAAAGCTGAAAGCAATTTTCAGCCATAGATGGTAATGCCACATTTAGTCCACAACCGAATGACTCTAAATGACTGAGCTGCAAGGTCTTTGTATATGACCACAGGGCCTGATAAAGCCGTAGGAACACAGTAAAAGCACAAAAATAGTTCCAATTTATTTGGTGCCATCACCTTAATGAGATTAATACAGACGTGTTCATGTGCCTAATTGGTGATTTTGTTTTAACTGGTAATGAAGGATTAAATCTTCAGGCAACAGGCTCCTCGCAGGAAAAGGGATTGGAGAGAAAAGTTTTTAATTATAGAAGGCAGCTAGTGAAATACACCACTGCAGAGTTAATAATGCATCTTTAATAAAATATAGATGTAATATATAATATATGTGTGTTTGTTGTGCCTGCCCTGCCAGGGTGAGTTCAGAGTGTTGCTTTGGCAGAGAGCGGCGGTGCCGAACTCGCCGAGCAGCGTTGGCGTCATTGGGTGCGGAGGAAGGGAGTGTGCTCCTTTCCCACACTCAGGAAAACCCCAAACCCACCGGCTCCCTGGCTTGGGAATGCTCCCCAGCCCTGCTGTATCAGCTGGAGCAGGGTTTGGGGAATGCCCCTCCCAGCCCTGTCCCGGCTCCCGGGAGCTCCAGAGGGGGAAGTTCAGCCGGCGGCTCTGCCCTGCCGGGGCCAGTTGTGAGCAGGGAAATGTTAACACCATTAACCCGCTGCCAAAACACAAACACCCAGCCTGACTCATTAAAATCTAATTACGAGGGGGCAGCTGAGCCTGGGCTCGCTTTTGACTCAGAGGAATCTTGCAAAAGGCACCAAGGCAGAAACCCAGCCCCAGCCCAGTGTGGGCCTGGCACATTCCTCGCAGGGAACAGTTCTGTCTGTCTCCTGAAATGGCTCTTGTGGTCATTTGGGTAAATTTAGGGGGTTTTGGTTTGGTTTTTTTTTTTGATTTTTCCCTTTCCTACACATCAGGCATGGCTGTAGAGCATGGGCCTTATGGCACTCTCTTGAGTTGAACTTTCAGTAGAGACAATGGCTAGGTCTTTAACACCTTTGATTGAAGATACCCTTGCATTTTTTAATTGTTTGTTACTTTAAATTTCACGCGAGGATGGTGGATTTTATCAAGCAAATGGCACTATTTTTTTTTTTTTTAATAAAAGAAAAGTAGCTTCTGAATTTGTCTTGGCAAAAGAGCAGCTCCGTCACCGTGTTTTATCACCACTCCCCTGTTATTTGTAAAAACAAGATCCTCTCAATTTTCTCCTGCTCTCCACGATTTTATTTTGCCACTGAGAGGGGAAAAAAAACCAAAACTCAAACCAAACCCTGAAACATCAACAGCAAAAAAATAGAGAAAAGATGAACCATCAGAGCATCCTGTAGCCAACCAAAGTCCGCGTGCTCGTCCCATCTTTCAGCCTCTGATGATATATTGGGAAGCGCTTTAAGAGGACTCTGGGAAGCTGCAGGATTCTCCCTTCCCGTCGAACGGAGACAGGAATATATTTTACATTCCCTGTCAGGTTGAACTTTAAGCCATCTCGCCCGCTTTCTGTGTAATTTCAGCATCCAGCCCAAATGGCACCACGCTCCGCTCGGTTCCGGCTGCCTGGAGCCGCGGTGCTCCGGCGGCGGCTCCGGCCCCGCGCCGCATCCCGCTGTCCCCGCGGCGTGTCAAGCCATTACAGCGGGGCCCACAATGTCACCCTGGTCTCAATGGTTCGTCAGCTGAAGGATATGGTTAACAAATGTAAACCCAAACTTCAGAGGAGCTGCTTTTCTGTGCTAAGTGATCTGTATTCCCTGTGAATTTACTTTCCCCTAACCCCGTGAAATTAACAGTACTTTCTGACATTCGACCTCCTGACCTCCCATATAATAAGAATTTAAAAAGCACCATGCATGAGTGTGTCTGTGTAATGCAAAACTGGGAAAAATGACCATGTCACCGTTTTATTATACAAAACCTTCTCCATCTCCATTGCATGCTTCATATGTGAGTGCTCGGTTCGGAGTTATTATAAAGAAAAACACAGTTTTAGCCGTAATAACTCACCGCTCCTGACTTTTATAGACAATAAATTGTAGCAAACACACATTGCTGCGGCAGGGCCCCGCACTCCATTAATGCAGATATTTACTGGGATAAGTGTTAAAAATAGGCTGGGGGGAGAGGCCGGAGCGGCGGCGGCTCTGGGGGGCCGAGTGCCGGGGGTGCGGGTGCGTGCACAATGTGTAGGTCTCGAGGTTTAAGAGGCAGAAGCAGAAAAGTGTTATGTGGAAATGATTTTGCAGTTATCAGGCTCAGGGGATGACAGCCTACAAGAGTAAGAACAAGGTGCTATGTGGCTTTTTCTTCACTGTGAAGTAAAGATTGGCAGCTGGAAGTAAGGCTTACAGGCAGACCTGCACACAGGACCTCTTCACCCAGGACTCATAATCACTACTCAAAGGAAAACGCATTTACCAGTAAAAGGCGGCTGTAGCCATCAGAAGTGTGCTTAAAACACCACTTAAATATCACTTTATACGCTATTACTTGCAAACTGTGGCTTGGTATTAAATTATACTTGCATAGGCTTTTGCTTAGGTGCTGATAATGTTTTTGAGGTTGCATTGGTGAAGAAGAATTTAGGCTGCTTTACAAGAGACGTGACTGGAATATCCCCCAGTGCTGACAGTGACAGGGTGAAAAATTGCAGAACTGTACTTTCTTTCCCCATATAGATTGTAATTTTAATTGTCATTGTGGCCCTTCTGTTTTAATTATGGGACTTCTTTGATATATACCAGGACATCGTATTGAATGAAAATATGGTGCTATAATAGTCTCTTTATAATTAATGACCACATGTAGATCTTGGTGCATAAAAGGAAAGGAATAAATGAACAATTTATTTAACTAGGTTTTGGATTTCTTTCTGTCTTCCAGTGAATATAAAATGATCCTGGGGCTTCTGAGGCTGTTTGATGTAAGAACTGCACTGAATAGCTAATAAAATTACATTGGTGTAGATTACTAAACATATTAGGTGGTTTTATTTAAAAATGTTCCCATTACGGATGGTAAATTTCCCCTATTTACCGCGTTAGCCTCCCTGGGCTCCCGATTCCGAAACAAACGAGCGTTTTCTTTCGTTTATTTGCGAAAGCCCTTAAAAAAATTAACGCAGCTCTGGCTGGCGGGGGCAGCAGGGTGGCAGGTGAGCTCTGACGTGGGCTGCAGGTACCAGGCAATTTGTGCATCCTCCACAGGCTGCGAAGGGCCCTTCCTCCCCCCAGTCTCTGCATTTGGAATAGGATGGATTCCCGTTCTATTAATTTCTGGCTCAGTAACTCGTCCTGCGTGTCCAGGCTGACGCAGGGGTGGATGTAGGAAAACAATAAAAATAAAACCGAGTGATAATTTTGGTTTTTCTCCCCCCGATCCAGGGAGGGGAAGCGAGGCGGCCTTCGTGGGGTGCCACGCGCGGGCCCCCGGCTCCGTCCCGCTGCCGTCCATTCCCGCAGAGCGGGCGCCTCGGCGGCTCCCTGAAACGCAGACATGTTTGTCCAGTGTCTGTCAGCGTAAAAGTAGAAAATATCCCCTGACAAGCTTCTGCTAATTTTATTGCGGCGCGGCGCAGCGTGCACGCAGCCGGGGCGGGCGGCGGGGTTCAATCGCCGAGCAGCAGCGAGCGCGATCGGCAGAGACAGCCACTACCCTGGGGTCAGCCGCGACCATGCCACTTCCATGTGATGTCTACTTGGGGTGATGGTGTGTAAATAAACGTGGGGAATTGCAAATCTTGTCATGGCCACGCAGAGCAGCTCAAGCATTTAAAGATGGTTGCCCGCAAACCTGACTGGGAGGTGGTTGCTCTGTGTGGTGGCTGAGGAAAAACTCCCCTCTGCGCCCGAGTCTTCTCCTGGCTGACATCTCGGGGAGCACTGACCCAGCACGGCATCGCTGAAGGGATTAATCACCAAATTGTTTCTCATTTTAGCGGAAAGTAAAGAAACCGAGTGCGCTCCAATATTGGTCTTTTAAAGCCGGGCTCTGCCGGCGCCGGCTTTGTATTTATGTTATCTGACTTGATTTATTTGTTTTTTAAAATGAGGTGAGGAATCTTAATGTCCTACTGTTTAATGAATTTGGGCGCATTAAAGTTCCATGAGGTCTTTTCATTATTATGAACTTTGCTAATGTTAGAAAATAAAATATTATAGAATTCACATTTTCTGCTTATGAAGCTAATTTTATTTAAATACTCCTTACAGTGGTCATTAAAACACACTTAGATTTTGCTGCCTTCGACCAGTCAGATGTATTTTTTGCCAGCTTTACATTTACACATATCTGTTTTTCTGTTACTTTTTCCACATGACAATTACCTTTCATTACAAATTTATAAAATCATTTACATTTGAGCAGTTTAAATGTTTCTGCTGACATTTTGTAACTATTACCCTCTCCTAGAATGGCATATGTTCAGGCAGTTAATAAAAAATTAAATGGAATAGCACTAGACAAGGTGAAGCTTTGTATCAGAGTGTTCTGCACATTTCTGGAAATACCATCTTTGTGTTGCAAACTGTGAAGTGAGGTTAGGGCTGTGCCAATATGTGTATTTGTCAGAACTGTCACAGAGTCCATGAACCAGCCAATCACTCCGCTCTTAATTAGACAGTTACACTGGGCTTTTTAGAAAGCATCCTCATGTAAAATGGTGTCTGAGCTTCCAGAGAGGTGTGGGGAGCACCGGGGGCACGGAGCAGCAGCATCACAACACCTCCTCCCCGGGTGAGGCAGAGTTTGCAGCTGCTGGCTCCTTGTCGAGGGATGGAGACCGTGGATTGCAGGAACCCTCCCAGATTTTAAGCAGGGAATGTTGTCTGAGACTTCTCGAGGCTGCAGGGTGTGGGGGATTTAGGTGTGGGGGTGTGAGTAGCACAAATAAATTATAGCAGCCACTTAGGAGAAATAAAATTAGAGGAAGGTGTGCCTGGGCTTGCCTGGGGACTGCTGGGCAGTGTGTGCCTGTGGGAGGCCGGGGAAGCTGCTCTGAGCCATGCTGTGGCTCTCAAGAACATCTCCTCATAAACCTGACCTGGCTCTGCAAAGATACCCACAGAATATTCCACCAAATGCAGAATCTGTGGCCAGGCTTAGAGTGAAGAGAGCAAAAAATAGGGGTGAGAACAATCCTGCCTGCCTGCTGTGTTTCAGTTTCCTTTTTAGTTCTGGATCAAAAGGCATTTGGGATTTTTTTTTTTTTTAAAACAAACCCCAAAATTACAGTTGTCCATTTCTGACCAAATGTGCAGTTTACAGCTATATCATAATCCTGTGTTTAAACATGAAGTTCACAAAGATCCTTTTTAAAAACACACGTAGATTTGCACTGCTAGGAGGCAGGGTTTGCCTAATAAGTGTGGAGTGGCCAGGAGGGATTATTAGTGTTTGCCACGAAATTCACCTCGGGATACGGCTGGGATAAATTCCTCGGCTCCTTATTTAAGCAAAGCAGGGCAATATTGAATTCAGAATACCAGAGAAATTCCATTTCCTCTCTGGCTATGCCCACACTGCTTTGTTTCCCAGCACAAGTGCTTCGGGGATGTAGGAAATATTCCTGAAAATCCATGATTCCCCCTCTGCCCAGGGCAGGATATTCGCTGTGGGGCAGCTTGGAATGAGCTATTGGTGGCCATCAAAACCTGGAGAGTTGAGCAGAAACAAGGAGTTCTTGTGGGGTCCCCAAAGTGCAGCCCAAGAGGGGGGTTCAGCTCCAGCTCTGCTAGCAGAGGTGTCGGGGGCCAGGCCAGACTTGGAGGAACGGGATGAGGAAATAGTTTGGGGTGACTGGCACGGCTGATCCCGGTGTAAATCGTTATTCCAAAGGCGTCTCCGAGAAGTTTTAACAGTCATAGCAGATTAACCTTGCCTGGGCATTGGGAGGCGAGTCAGCTGATGAATTTACATGCAGCCAGATGAAAATGCTATTTGGAGAGAGATTGAGAGTTTATTTGATTAAATCCCTTTCTCCAATACCTTGACCTCTTTCTTGTGAAATAATCAGAACTGTTTAGCAAGAATATTCTGGCATTAATAATAAATTGCTTTGGAGCAGGTTTTTCCTGCTCTGGACCCAACCCATCGGTGCCCATGCTTTTGGGGGGACGCGGGGATGCCGCCGTGCGGAGCGAGCGCCGCGCGGAAAGGGCTGAAGAAACACATTTTAATTTTTCTTCTGGAATTTACAGTTGGATGGACAATTTACAAGCCAATGTATTATTTAGGAAGTGCATTCTCCTGGCACATCTACCGGCAACTCTTGTTTTTCGTGCCTCGTGGATGGAAATGAGGAGGGAAAGCTGTGCCTGTTGGGTGGGTCACAGGGTCACCGGCACGAAGGGTGGTTGGATCCAGGGGAGGGAAGGCTGAGAGGGGATCTCATCAATCCACACAAATAACTCCAAGGGCAGGCACAGGAGGGTGCCAGAGCCTTTTCAGTGGTGCCCTGTGACAGGACAAGGAGTGATGCCCATAAAATAAAGCACAAGAAGTTCTACCCCACTGCAGGTGGCAGAGCCCTGGCACGGATGGCCAGGGAGGCTCTGGGGACATCCCAGGCCCACCTGGATGTGTTTCTGTGTCACCTGCTCTGGGTGACTCTGCCTGGGCAGGGGGTTGGACTGGGTGATCCAGAGGCTCCTTCCAGCCCTAATGATTACAGGATTCTGTGTCTGATTCTGGAGGGTGTGGAGACTCATTTTATTGTTTGTAACTCTTGTGTCACCTCCATGTCCCCCCTTGGTCCTGCAGTGGCAATGTGAGCCCAAACCTCCCTCTGTGGGAGCAGTGTGGGAGCACAATCAGCTCTGGGTAATTTATTTTGGAAAGGGCATTTGGCAGTCAGGATCTGGAGCCACAGCTGTGATTTTAGAGCATTCCTTGACTTCCAGGTAAGGAGACCAACACGAGCACTAGCAGGAAGGGAGCTCTTACCTGAGCAGCTGTGTGGAGCTGCCTGAGGTGCCCCAACGTTGGTGTCAGAGCTCCTTGAGACACCTCCTGGCACCGGAGGTGCAGTGACAGGATCTTGGCTCCCAACTAAATTTAGCTTCGTTATAATTTGTTTCTTAATAACCCGCACTTCACCGTAATGTGTAAAATGCTCGGCTCCAGAACAGCCCCATGCCAAAGCTGTACAGTAGCTCATTTGCATTGAGCAATTATATTATATTACAATATATTAAGCTGCAGAAAACCTAATCTAACATGATAATTTCAAATCATAATTTACAGTGCTTTACACGGAGCACACAAGGCAGGTTACAATAACACGTTGCCGTTCCACAGCAGCCAGGGAAATTATTTACTCATCTATTATTTCATTTTCCAAAATGTTCTGGGTGCATTTCATCTATTTATTTATTTATTTATTTATTTATTTATTTATTTATTTATTTCTGTCCTTTTTACTGAATTTTATACTGGATAAATAATAATTTTTGCTTATTTATTTCAGTACTATTTATTGAAATTTGGTGACTGGCGTTTCCCCTAATAACAGTTTAGGTGGAATATTTGCATTAAGCAGGGAGTGGTTTCTGGAAAGGAAGGCTGTTCCAGCAAGTGTAGGTTTATCCAGATATTCTTTGCTGCTAAAAACAAAAGGAACGGAGGAGGGCCCCGTGCTTTAAGGACTTTATCCAGGTTGTGACACAGCATTTGATGAATCATTTAATATGCAGCTCGTGACGCAGAGTGTCAACAGCTGGCTCCTGTTGCAGCCTTTGTTTGGATCTGGCTCCCAGATAAACTTCAGGGAGCAGCAGCCTGGAGCTCTCAGTGCTCCCAGTCAGTCCAGTATGGTGAATAAGCTTTGTCAAATGTCTGCTCTTTCAATCCAGCATGAAGAATCCAGAATTTAAAGGAATATAGTCTCCTTAGCTACTGATTTATCAGTTAATGGTTTAATTCTGGTGAAATTTATTCCTCCAGGTAGCAATATTTGATCTGAGTGGGTATTAAATACTGGGACTGAGTTTGCAGCATGAAGGGGAGCAAGGGGCCTGTTTCAAGTTTAGAGAATCCAAATATTTTATATTCAGCATAAAAAGGAGACTGAGGGGAGACCTCATGGTGGTCTTCAACATCCTTATGAGAGGAAGTGCAGAGATAGCTCCAGTCTCTGCTCTGTGACAGGGACAGCCCCAAGAGAACAGCTGGAGCTGGGCCAGGGCAGATTTAGGTTGGATTTTGGGAAAGGCTCCTCCTCCAGAGGGGGCTGGGCACTGCCCAGAGAATGGGCACGGCTCGAGGCTGCCCGAGCTCCAGGAGTGTTTGGACAGCGCTGCCAGGGATGCCCAGGGTGGGATTTTGGGGTGTCTGTGCAGGGACAGGAGCTGGATCCATCATCCTTGTTGGATCAATGATCCCTTCCATCTCAGGATATTCCATGATTCTGTGGTATTGTAAAGACCAGAAGGAGAATCCTTTTTACCTTCAATAACATTAAATTGTGTAAAGTTCCTTGCTGCTCTCATCCCTCCCTCCCCACTCAGAATCATGGAATGGTTTGGGTTGGAGCTCTCATTCCACACCCCCCAGTTTGCAGTCCCTGCAAATCAGTGTTTGGGTGTTGATGTGTCCCATCCATGTCTCAGGGCAGAGCCCAGGAAATGCCTGAAAATAAGAGAACTTCAAGTTTTGCGTTGTTTGGGGTTGTTTTAGCTTTTCTTTTAAAAGCACACTGGTACAGCAATGGTTTGCATTGGAATGGGATCCACCTCTCTGGAGGGGATTTCCTCTGAGAATTAGCCCCTGTTAAGAGTGTCAGGAAGAGAGAGAGCCTCAATTTTGGATGACAGGTCTGTTGTGTAGCAGGAGTGGCTCTGTTCTCTCGAGTTCCTGGTCTGGCCTCGAGGCAGGGCCTGCAGTGAGTGATGCCTGGGCCTCTGTCCTGCTTTCCATAAACAAAACCCCTTTGCATATTTTAATTAAACTGTGCTGGATCACTCTGCACAGGGATATCAGTGCTCCAGCCCTGACATTGCTGTGCTTCCCTCGTTGGGAATATTGATGATGGCACTGTACAGTTGCAAGGGATGTTGTCAGTTCTTGTGGTAATTATGGAATTCCTGAAACTAGAAGTTCCCCTGATATTGTGGGCTGCAAAGGCTGCAGGGTTTATTTGGTGCTTTTGTGAGGAGGATTTTATTTGGCATGACTGTGTCCATAATCGTGGGCTCACCAAGGCATCACTCTGGAAGTCTGGGTGACTGGGAGAGGTCACTGCTCTTCCTGGTGGAAGTGGTGGCTGCTGTCTTTGGCAGAGCTGGATTTTGGAGGACCCAGCTCAATACTAGAGGATTAGTACAAATCAAATCTTAATGTGAAAAATCACCATCTCATCATGAGGCTTTCCAAATTCCCATCTGCTTCATTTTCCAACTCCCACTCTCCAGCTGTGCAGTCAGACCATTAATTACCACTGGTCTTCTCTGTAGCCCCTCTCCCTGACCTGACTGTCCCAGGACATTCTGGCCCTTCTCTCTTCCAAGTTGCCCGTGATGGACAGTGTGAGAGAAGGTCCAGCACTGGATGAGAGTTGGCCTTAATGAACTTAAGGTCTTTTACAACCTTAATGATTCTGTGATTGCTCTCTCCTCATCAACCTCAGATCTTCACTCGTGTACAGCCTGTTCAGAACATTTGAGTTTTCCCCATTTTCTTTCAAAGATTATATTTTTTCCCAGCTTTCTTCTCAGACTTTTGTTTCCCACCTTTCTTTCCCCACAGCGCAGGTTGGTTGTGCCCTGCTTTTCTTTACCCAAATTTTGCTCTGCTGTGTCATCATCAGGTTGGTTGTTCCCTGCTTTTCTTTACCCAAATTTTGCTCTGCTGTGTCATCACGTGGAGCTCCTAGCCCTTGCCATGGTCTAAGCTCATCCTCTGGCCATCCCCTGAACCTGCGTCCCCATCCCTGTGGACCCCTGGAGCTCGACCAAAGCTCACGTTGCAGTTCCAACGGCTGAAATGGGGACAAAGTCTCCGACTCTGCTGGATCCCAAGGCAGTCTCTTAGCACCTGGCAGGAAGAAACGCGATGCATTTTTCCATCTCGCGCTTCCAGGGCTCATCTTGCGCTGAATCCCAATTGCAATCTGCAGCTCGCTGCACACCCGGAGCAAAGGCAGCAAACAACAGCATTTCCATGGAAAGCCTCTGCTCCTGGTGTCCCAGGGAAGTTGTCGCTCTGAGCAGGGAGGGGTGCAGTTTGTCACCTGTTTTTAAACACTTCATGGGTTCCACAGCTGCGGGTTGTAAACCAACCCCACCGTTAAACCGTGTCTCCTGCACTGGTCCTTTCCCTAGGTTCTGTGGAAGAACAAACAGTAGTTAGGGAAATAAATGTGGAAGAAAGGAATAAATCCTGGAATGAGATGCATAGCTAATGAGCTGCATTAACCTCCTAGTACCAGTGGAAGCGCAGAGCAAAGTCAAGGCAAATACTCCGTCCTGCCTGTGACGTTGGTCTGTGATAAAGCTCACAGATGAAGCCAGGGGATGAAAAGATGAGTTATGGTTGAAAAAAAAATGAAAATTTGTCCTTGCCTCCAGAACTGTTCCAATTCCCACTGCTTTTCCAGGGCTTTTAGAGCATTGTTCCCTGAAATGGAAGGTGTCTTTTTTTCCTGATCTTGATCCCTGGAGCTGACTCCCAAGGTCTGTAGGGTCCCCCAGACTCCAGCAGGTTGACTTCCAGCCATAGCAAAGCCCTGGGTGAAAAGTCCTTGAACTTTCTATTCATTGTCTGTCGTCGTCTTTATTAGGTTTAAATTGATTGACTCTGCAATGCCATTACAAGTAGAATATTTCCCAAGTTATTTAGCTGGGCTCTATTTTTCCTGGAGACTCGTGATATATTGGATCCTCAACCCTGACAGAGCTCCTGTTAGATCACAGCTTCTCCTGACTGAGAGATTTTGGGTCATGGCTGCAAAGGTCTCCCTGGTAGTACCTTTGGGTTTGGGAACCTGTTCCATGTGTGCACTTAGGACATGTGAAAATTCAGTGGGACAAAAGAGCGACACATTCTTTTGAGCTGAGTCTCACGGAACAATCGAGGCTGGAAAATACCTCCAAGATAATTATCTGTAATTTTCAGATTGTTAGAGAGACAATGCGAGTGCACCCAGCAGATCCCTGCGGTCAGAGTGGAAATGCCATTGCACAAATAAAGACCTCGGAATACTTTTGTTTGCTCCCAGGGCTCAGACAGCCCCACTTTGGAAATTACTGCTGGCTGTGGGTTGGAGTTACATAAACGACAAGGAGACATTGTCCCCTCTGTGTCCCCAGGCACAGGGGACTGCTGACACTCCAGGCAGGGCTGGGGGCTGAACCAGCTTAAATATCACGGGGTTTTAAATGTCCTGGGCTGTCCTTTCCTGCCTCATGTCCTATCTGCCCTTCCTCACATCTGGGCGACACCTGGGCATTGACAATTCTAAAACAGGCTCTCAGAAGTGATTCAAAGGCATTTCTTTGGGGATTGAAAGCGAGGTAAGGATTTCAGTTGTTCTCTACACTCTCAGATCTCCAGACTCACAGCACCCTTGTAGGCTTTGTGCCATTGGCAGGGAGAGCCCTGCAGGTTCCTGGCTCAGCCGGGGAGCTGCAGGTGGGGATGGGAGGTGCCGAGTGCCTCGGTGTGGGCACACAGATCACTCAAGTCTTGAGGAGCTCAAGTGCTGCTATTTCAACTCAGAGAAGAGAAAAAGAAAAGGTTGATCTTTTTCTCACGCAAATTTTTTTGTATTTCCACGTGTTTGAGGGAGAGAGTCCACGGGATGTAAATATTCCTCTTTTGGCTCGCAGACAAAGCTGACGTGGGGATCATTAAGGATCTCCTGGCATTTTTGTAGCAGGGCAGGTGTTGACATTTATGTCTGAACTGGGGGCAGACATGGGTAATTCCATCATGAGCCATCCTGGGATGTGCCAGGGACTTCCTGATGGTGCCCAGTGCTCCATCCCATGCCAGCATCGGGATCTGCTGGACCTGCTGGATAGAGAAGAGCATCACTGTGGGATTCAGCCCAAATGGTGTGGTCACCTCCAACAGGATGGTGAATGTGTGCTTAGTCTAAATGCTCTCTCTGCCCAGAGGGATTGTGGGCTCCCTGGAAGTGCCCAAGGCCAGGCTGGACTGGGCTTGGAGCACCATGGGATAGTGGAAGGTGTCCCTGCCCATGGCAGGGATGGAATGAGATGGGCTTTAGGGTCCCTCCAGCCCAACCCATTCCAAATCCCAGGAATCTTCTGTGGAAAAGGCCCCAGTGCTGAGGAAATATCACCAGCAGCCTGGCAGCATTGCTGAGGAGCAGAGTCAGCTCCCATTATCGCAACAGCACCGGCATCAGCCCATCTTATCAGCAGGGTGGGTGAGATAATGCCGATAATCTCGAGTTCCCATCGCGGCGACGCGTTGCTAACACCTCACGGAGTTTGGAGGCGGAAGGGCCCATGAGGCAGGGAAAGATATGTACATATATCTGTGTGCAGAGGAGCTCTTACCCTTTATTATGCAGGTATTTTCGGGAGTTTGAAATGCCACCTTTGGAACAGAAGATTCCGATCGCACGCGGAGGGAAGGGGGAGAAGCTGGGGCCCCCTCCTGCTCTCCCAGCTCACTTGAAAGAGCAGGCTGGAGGTAAATTAATTGCCACAACTCTGCTGAGATGAGATCTCAGTCTGGCTGAGGGGCTGGGAGCCTTTCCGGGTGCCATGTGTGATTGAGGGAATCCAGAAAGGCTTTTTCCCATCGGAAGAGCCTGGATTCACAAGTGCTGTCCCTCCCTCCTGCCTTTGGCTCCAGCGACTCGGTGTTAATTGCACCCCCATTCACAGAGTTCCGAGGTGCCCTTTGAGCCGGGCCCTTGGCCCCACTCAGGGCTCTCCCGTGTGAAAGCACACTTGACTGCTGGCTCCTTGGGATAAATTAGGAGTGGTTTTAGGTTTAGGCAGCGATTGAGCCTGGTCTGGGCATGGCTGTGGCTGGGAGCACCTGGCAAAGCCACGCGGTGGGGAAGCACTCGGGAGTTAACAGCCTTTCACCACAGCCTTAAATTGAGATGTTTTTACCCTCTGTTTTCTTTCCCATATTTTATTTTATTCTTCTCTCATAGTTTCCCCATCCCCGCAGTGATCAGCCCTGATATACGAGAGGGATTTTCACTTGAAGGACTGTGCATCTTTAAAATGTCTTCCCTTTATTCTTCCTAGTTCTTACACATGTAATTTCCCCTTTAATTTGACATCATTTAACGGCACATTACACGTCAATGATGTGATCTGTGAATATTTACAATGTTCGTGTCATTTTTATTTTCTAATCCAATTTAAGTAGCTCTGCTTTTTATGACATCATGAATTCTTCAGTCTTTTTAGTCTTTTTGGAACTAATTATTCCATTAGTTCCTTTGAACGGGCTCCGTGTTGTCAGTCATTTTCTCCCCGTTTGATCATCAGACCTTTGCTGCCCTCCTTTGCATCTGCAGCCGGAGCTGGAGGAGGCTGTGCCCACTGCTCGAGCCGTGCCTGAGCCTCACCCCACCCCCAGCACTGCTTTGCTGCTCAAAATAATCCTACAGAAAGTCCTTCAAATGCATCCAGCCGAGCAGCTTCCCCCCGAGCCCGTCCTTGTGTCCTCGCAGGGAATGTTGTGTTGTGCCTTGGTCTCTGGGCTGGACAGGACTCCCTTCCCAGCTCCTGGCTTTTTGCCAGTCCATCTCCCAGGAGCTGGAGCAAGAGTCTGGGTGTGAGGGCACGAACAGGCCAGGAAACACCAAGTGGATCCAGCTCGTGGCCCTATGGCCCACCCCCATCATGGTTTAGGGGAATTTTTAGTGTCTGGCCTTGCTGAATCAACAGGAGATGGGCTCAGCTCGTTGAACATCCAGGCTTGCCAAAGGCTCTCCCAGCCAGCCTGTTCCCATCCCAAGGAGGCTGGAGCGGGGAACAGGCAGGTCCCAGCCCGGCCTCTCCGGCTCCCTTGTTTACTGGGAATGTTAAACATTCCCTCTGTCATGCTAAAGAGCTCTGTTGTCTGTTGCTGCCCTCTGTAGTGATAGAGTAGAGACCACACGGTTCTCTTGTGCAGCAATAATTCTGTTTATTGGCAATTGTGAATGCATTATGGAAATCAGCGTGGCTGCAAACCCAGGACTTTCCCAGTTTTTCCTTCTGTTGCTTCCTTTCATTTAGGATTATCTGATCTTCCCCAAATCGTCAGATTGATGGGTCTTCATGAACTCTTAATTTTTATTTCTTCCCAATTAATGTTTAGAATGTTTCAGGATAACCTTTTGTGACTGACCTGCTTGAAGTGCAGCACCTTAAAAGCTGTAAAAACTCAGAGCTTTTACCCCCAGAAAAGAGAGAGGCTGTTCCTCTGGATTCCACAGCACAATTTTTTCTCTGAAAGGGCAAATTGAGAGAAAATCCCAAGTGCTGCCCATTGTCTCCTTTCCTTGAAACTTTAGATAAAGCAACTTTTTTTTTTTTTTTAATACAGTCAGTTGTAAAATGCAGATTACTCGGGGAATAAAAAGCCAATATTGGCCTGTGTCTGTTGTCTGGCCTCTTCCATTGTTATGCAGATTTCTCCTCAGTGTTTTATGGTGATGAGTGCAATATAAACTGTGATTGCTGAACAAATAATGCTAGAAAATAATGCTGGAATTACCCTGCCTCCCCATGTTGATGTATTTTATTTTATTTTCCTCTTGGTATAAAAATTCAAGTAGTGAACCTTTAAATATTGAAGACTTTATAAAACTTCAAGTAAAATTAGACTGTGTGCTGTAGACAGTAACCCACATGCTTTAGGTGGTGGAGCAGAAGTCCCTCACACTGATTTTGGAGAGGGTTTCACTTAGGGGTGATTGTGGGCTTTGTTTTCATTTTGATATAATGAAAAATAATTAATTTGCAAAAGGTCATCTCTGAAGCTGGCCCTGGCCGTTGTCCAGGTCACACAAAGTGTTGAACATGAGGGAATGGTCCAGTTTGGGAGTGTGGAGTGTGTGGGATGTGATATTTGGGGTGCAGGTGCTTCATTTGAGGTGGTGTTCAATGAAATGGGGAATTTCCACCTGGAGATCAGCAGGACAGAACTGCTTGGACAGGATCATGTGTTAGTGCTGGCTGGAATAGATTTCCATGGGATATTGGGAAGGAATTCTTCCTGGGAGGGTGGGGAGGGGCTGGAATGGAATTCCCAAAGAAGTTGTGGCTGCCCCTGAATCCCTTGAAATGTCCAAGGCCAGGTTGGACAGGTCTTGGAGCAACCTGGGATGGTGGGAGGTGTCCCTGCCTGTGGCAGGGGTGGCACTGGATGGGATTTAAGGTCCCTTCCCACCCAAACCAGTCTGGGAGTCTGGGATCCACTAAAGATGTTGAGGTGTCTGTGGTGTCCATGTGCTGCTGGAGCTTGGGGCTGTCCCTCAGTGCCTGGTGCAGTTCAGGTGGGGAGTTCCTCCATGGGGGTTTGTCGGGGTCCCAGGAGGTCAAAATGACCCCGATATGTGTTAAAGTCTCTTTTTTCCCAGCCCGGCAGCCAAAAAAGGAGTCAGAACTCTTCGTCTGCAGTTTCCAAGGTTGTTCATTTTCTCTTATCTAGTGCATTCTTTTCCTGACCTGCCGTGATCTGCCTGGCAGGCCAGCCAGAGGCACTCTCCCTGCCTTCAGGGTGGTGTTGTCTTTTTATACAATGAACTACGTGTACTTTGTGTACAGTTATTTTCCAATACCTATCACCTATGTTACACAGTCCATCTCTACTCTAAACCAATCCAAAAGTGCCACCATCACCCAGAAGATGGACAGGACATGCCCAAATTCCTCCATCTTGGCCCTCAAACCTCTTTTCCAAAAACCTTAAAATTCTACTTTTCTACTCTATGACAAACTAACTATCACCCAACTTTTCATGGCTTGTAAATCTTCATATAAGGTTGGTCATTTTCTCCATGGGTTGAAATCAAAGGCACAGGGATCCTGGGCTCTGTGCCAAGGTCTCTGAGCCCTCTGCGAGGGGGTCAAACCATCCAGGACAGCCAGAGGGATGTCCTGGGTTCCGGCAGGGGTTCTCCATCCCTCCATCCATCCACCCATCCATCCATCCATCCATCCATCTCCATCCATCATCCATCATCCATTTATCATCCTTCCTTCCTTCCTTCCTTCCATCCATCCATCCCTCCATCCCTCCATCCCTCCATCCCTCCATCCCTCCATCCCTCCATCCCTCCATCCCTCCCAGAGCTAAGGCAGAACAGGGCCTTGTGAGTTAAACCAGAAGAGAGGGAATTCACCTGGGGACTCCAGAGCAACTGGGCTTTCCTTGTTCCCACAGCCCCAGTTTTACGCAAGGTTCATTTTGGACACCCAGGGTTGGAGTGACCCAGCAGGGAGCTTACTCCCTGCCTCTTACACCACTCATTAAATTAACTTTTGTTGTAACAACTCCATGGAGTTCTCCTTGGCAGGGAAGGATGGACATGGAGCAGTAGCCAGAGTTCTCTTCCCACTTCCAAACTGAGCTTCCTCTCATTTCTGTTTGTACTGCACCTGCAACTTCCATATCTGAGCATGGCCAGGATGTCCCTGTAGTCAGCAAATGAGATTTCATGGAATCATCACAGAATCCCAGACTGGTTTGATTTGGAAGGGACCTTAAATCCCATCCCATTCCACACCTCCCACTATCCCAGGTTGCTCCAAGCTCTGTCCAGCCTGGCCATGGGCACTTCCAGGGATCCAGGGGCAGTCACAGCTTTCCTGGGAAAACCTGTGCCAGGGCCTGCCCACCCTCACAGGGAAGGATTTGGCCCCAGTTTCTACTCTGAACCTACACTCAGTTAAATCCATTTGTGTTCCCAAGAGTTAACAATCAAGCAGGACACACAATATTTTACTAAAATACAGTAAGATATTAAAAAAGATCACTTGGACAATTATCCTCAATCTTTGAACATTATTTTTAAAGAGATCCAAAAAATAGCATTGGCAGGTGTGTGAAAGCTAATGATAATCTGAGGAATAAATAACACTCTGCAATAAAAACCCCAGAAAACAATAATTCCAGAGAAATAACTTTCCATATGAAGTAAGTAAAGGAAATAAAGGCAGGAATTGTGGTTATAGCATGGCTAGGTGTTAAATTTATATGCTAATAATTACATATTTGTTGGAAAGGATAGTGGAGTCTGATCACGTAGGGGCAGAAGCAGGAAAATGCATTGTGGAAGGATTTCTTTTAATCCTGCCTGCCCAGCCTGTGTGGATGTGTGTGGTTTGCTCTCCTGGAAGGATCTCCAGGGAAGGAGGGATGCCCCCCACCAGGCAGAGTAGCTCCTTTCCCTTTCAGGAGGTGCCTTTTGAAATATTCCCTGTGCTCAGAAGTTTAAAAGGGAGCCACCAGATCCTAGTGAATTTGTTAATAAATACGGAGAGCACGGCGGACTTTTTTTATTTCTCCACCAAATTGCAGCAGGAGAAGGGAAACCAAACCCCCCAACAAAATTGATTTTTTGTAACTGAGTCACAAAGTCAAAATCTTTATTGGTGACATTGCAAGAATAACCCTGTGCATTACTTCTTCATATGCAAATAGGAAAACTCCACACGTTCTTGTCCTAAAGTGAGGATCTGTAGTTTGTGATGAGGATTTTTAGTTTGTGATGAGGATCTGTAGTTTGTGATGAGGATCTTTAATTTGTGGTGATGGTCTCTAGTTTGTGACCAGGATCTTTAGTTTGTGATGAGGCTTTTTAGTTTGTCATCATTTGGGAGCACTGGAGTGGAACTCCATTAGGTTTGTGGCCGCTCTGCTGCTGGTCAGTGCAGGTTAAGTGGAAGAAGAAATGACTGCAACAATCTGGTGGAAAAAAACTCAGTTTTGTGACATGACCCCAGCTCTGGCTCAAGCCCATCTCTGTGATGGCCAGAACTGCTTCCCTCTGTAACATTCCAGGTGTTTGCACCAGGGGTTATGTCCAAAAAAGGATCAAACCAGCTGGTGGTGCCTCTTTTTTTCCAGTGGGACAAGGAGAACTGTCAAAAGTTGGTTTGGAATACTTAAAACGTAAAGGAAATTTGAAAGTCAGGAGGTTTTTCCATTTGTTTTCTGTGTTATTTTGATGGAAACAGGATACCAGGAGATCTTGAGGCCAAGTGATTTTCAAAAAATTCAGGGACAGCTTGTGCACACACAGTCACTGCTGCAGAGATGCACCCAGACCACTCAGGGTACCCCAATTCTTTAATCTCAGACAGGTTACAGATCATTTCTGCTGTCACAAGCCCAACCCTCAGCATGAGCTGCGATGTGTTTGTATACCTGGGTATCCAGATGTTGCCCTGGGAGGTGCAGTCCTGGTTCTCCTTGGCACACCTCTGCCTGTGCCCAGGTGTTGCTGGTTTTTGCTGGTATTGGGATTTCCCTGGGGTGCTGGTAGTTAGCCAGGCAGGCGAGGGGCTGCAGCACCCCTGGGTGCTCTGGCAGGATCCCGGATGGCTCTGGGATGTGGGATGGGACACTCGGGACCATCCAGGTGCCAGCGCAGGGACACGAACAAGCCCCGGAAGGCTTGAACTCCTCGTGCAGAGAGGATTCCTTGCGGAACCGCAGGGAGCCCTGCAGGCTGTGCCCGCGGGCTCGGGGTGAGGGCACGGCCGGGGAAGCTGCCGGGACGGCTCGGTGCGGTTTTCCCCGGGCTGGAAATGCAGGAAACGCAGCAGATGCAGAGTTGCCGACGCTGCTGGCTGCGGGAGCGCGGGGTGCGGGGCAGGATAATTGAGTGTACCTGTGGCACGGGGCTGTGTCTAATCAGCCGCTGCGGAGGTGGGCAGTGTCAAGTGCCATCCATCTGCTTCCCCTGAGCTCGGCGCACGCAGGAGGAGGGGGAGTGATCAGACAAAGATATATAACCGTGTTGACCACTGAAGTACCTGGTTAACAACTTAATTATCTGAGTTCAGCTATCAGTCAGCAACAAACCCGGACAATTTAGACATCCTTTATAATTTGCTATAAAAATGGCATAATGATAAGGACAGTGTTGCTCGAATTAGAATCTGCATTAAGTGTGTTTAATTTAATTTTTCTAATTATATTTCTAATAGCTTAAATATGTGCACTGATAAAATGGTTAGCCACCTGCATTTAAATGCCACCTGATGCGTTTATTTTGGAACAGTAGCAGATTGATATAATTTGAGCACGAGCTCCTCTGAAAATTCCTTTATTAATGGGTGTTAAATTATTCTTTGTGCTGCACGTGAAGTTCTGGAGCTGCCACTGGGGTGGGAATGGCTGGGAAATGCCTGAAACCTGCACATATTTATTGTATTTTCTGAGCTGGGGATAGGGAGGGGTCTGTTCAATTAAAAATTAAAATTTGCGGTGGCGTTCCATGGTTCTGTGCTCATTAAGTCTCTTTTTTTCTTATATCAAGTGAGTTCATTTTTTTGCATGGAGCATGTGGATTGAGGGTATTCCTGCAGAATTCCATGTTAAGCATCCCCGTGTGATACCAATTTACCAAATTAATTAATAGCCACAAATCTGACTAATTCCATGTTGCAGGTTCAGTGAGAGCTGCCTGTTTGCAAATGTTGGGTGTTTCCTAAATGATTCCTCTCCTGAGGTGAAATTGGGCTTTTTTGCCTAAATCTCCATGTAATATCGAGGCAAATATTAAAAAATTGGTTAGAGAAAAACAAAAAAAAAATCTTGTTCCTTTCCTGGCAGTAAATGAAAATTGACTTTTAAAACAACTCGTGTGCAGCTGATGCTGAGCTGATGTCTCCAGGCCAATTCAAATGTATAATAAATTACAAATAAAAGAATCATTTAGAAACACTACTTTAAAAAATAGCTAAAACAGCTTCACTTCCTGAATTGCATGTGGCAGATATTGTTCACAGGGCTAGGACGGGAACAGAAATCCATAAAATCAATGTTTATTAATTGTTTATTTGCACTCAGAGCTCTGTTTATTTTCTGTGCTTTACCACCAAGCGAGGAGGTTGTGAGAGGAGCAGGAGTGGAGCAGGAACTGGGACAAACTCACCACGGACTTGGTGAGAGCAGAGGATTCCATTTAGAATTTTAATTCCTTGCGTGGAACAAGGTCAGATAAAAAAATACTTTTAACGAGCACCATAAAGGGCACCGGGAAAATGAAAATGATGTGTCCACCAGCCCCACACACCTGAGCTGGGCTGTGCCACTGTGTCCATGAAAACTGGGCAGCTGGGAATCTGGGAATGATGGATGTGAGCTGTGGGTGGAGCTCGGGGCTGTGCTGTCTGCTCGGGATGGGGCTGGGGATGTGGGGATGGAGCAGGGACAGGGACAGGGCTGGAGCAGTGCTGGGGATGTTCCCGGAGGTGCTGAAGGGCTGGAGCAGGGACAGGGATGCTCCCAGAGGTGCTGAAGGGCTGGAGCAGGGACAGGGATGTTCCTGGAGGTGCTGAAGGGCTGGAGCAGGGACAGGGATGCTCCTGGAGGTGCTGAAGGGCTGGAGCAGGGACAGAGATGTTCCTGCAGGTGCTGAAGGGCTGGAGCAGGGACAGGGATGTTCCTGGAGGTGCTGAAGGGCTGCTCCCCATGTCCCCAGCTGTTGGAACCCTGGTTGCTGAGAATTTCAGACTTTCTGTGCTGACAGGCACTGACCCCCAAGAGAACTCTGCATTTGACCTGAGGCCGTGGAGAAGGAATGACAGAACTGGGATTGTGGGTGTGGAGTTTGAATGGAATATGTGGAATATCACATGGTGGGAAACTCAGAGTTTAAGGGTTTAGAATACAGTAATATATATAAAGCAAATGGAGGTTTTAGGGTGGAGGCTGGTCCTTCTTCACCTTCTTCTCTATGGGTTTGGGTGGTTTTGTGTCATTGGATAAAAAAGTTCCCATTGCAGGCACAGGTGGTTGGTTACTGGGTTAAAGGTAAAAATAATTCAGGTGTCATTTCTTAATTGGACAGTTTATCCTTAAAAGGCCTTGTAAAAATGCCTCAATTTTTAGTTTGTTAGAGTGAAGTGCTGCAGAACTCAGGGTTTGTGAGACTGTGACAGAGATAAGAACTAATAAACACCTGAGTCCCAACAAGAAATAACATCTCACACATTTTATCCTGACCCTGGCAAAAAAAGAAGCAAACACTCCACACCCAGCCTTTCCTTACATTTAAATTTTGGCTTGCCACTTTCCCCAGAGAGCTTCTCCCTCTGCCACAGCCTCGGGGACAGTTCCCCTGTGTCCTGTGTTTCACTGGATGATCTGGGATCCTCCTGCTCCTCTGGCTCTGCCCACGTTCCCCCTTCCCTCGTGCCTGTTGCTGGGTGGATTTTAGAGCCATCACCCCCAAACCAACTGATTTTGATCTGGTGTTGAGCTGGTGTTGAAAAAACCCAAAGTGTGCAAATCTCACAGGAAGCACTGTAAACACGAGGAGCACTCCCTTCCCAAAGCCCCCCTGCTGGAGCCATGGGCTCCCTCTGAGCCCCTGGACATCCGTGGGATTCCTTTTATTGACTTGGCTGAGCTTGGATCAGTCAGTGCCACATGCACACAGGGACCCCAGCCCCTGGCATGTGGATGGTTTCCATTTCAGGGCCCTTGATCTCCCGTGGATTCCCTTAACATTTACCTAGAGAGGAGGAGTATTTCCGGTGTCTCGTACCAGAGGTGTGTTCATATTTAAATATTTCTGTTTGGAGACTGGTGCAGGCAGTACCTGTACTGGAGATGTTGGAGTATGGACCCTAATCTCTGATCTGAGCCCACACCTCCAGTCTGAAGCTCCCTGTCCTGTCACTGCCAGCTGTGGTAAATGGGCTCTGCTCTGACAGAGTAAGTTGATGCAAAATAACAAAACTTTCTTGTGTTTTTTGGTGAATTATGCTGAAATGAATGTGCCTGCACAGAAGAGCAGGAGGTTTTGTAGCTGTACATTTACATCTGTAAATGAACTGTGAATTCACTGCGGCTGGGGTGGAGCAGGTGCCTCTCCCTCTGAGGATTCTGCCTGCAGCCCTGTTACTGTTCTGTGATGTCGCTGCTGCTTTTGGCAATACCAGGCTTTGCTGGAAAGACTTTATTTTCTGATGTTTATGTGGATGTCATATGGCCAACAACATCTGTCCTGAGCACATCCTAGCAGGGAGATTTTGAGCCCTTGCCAAAAAGATGGTTTCCATCTCTCGGTGTGGTTACCAGGGTGTTACAAGGGTTAGTATTGACTAATCCAGCTCAGAATCGGAAGGGAGCTGTGGGGAAGCACAGGCTGCTGCAGGCAGCTGCTTCCCCACACACTGGGGACACTTTGCTGCAGAGATCCCTGAGGGAGCTGCTCCTGCCCCTCTGCCCTCCCTGGGAGGCACCTCTGGGGTGACCCTGCCCCTCTGGGTGCCGTGTCCAGCTCGGCTCCTCAGCACAGCAGGGACAGGAGCTCCTGCAGCTGAGCAAGGGCCTGGAGCATCTCTGTGCCCAGGAAAGGCTGAGGGAGCTGGGGCTGCTCAGCCTGGAGAGGAGCCCCAGTGAGAGGGGCCTCAGCCCCGGCTGTCCCCATGTATCCCTAGGTGTCCCCGTGTGTCCCTGTCTGTCCCCATGAGTGTCCCCATGTGCAGGGTGGTCAGAGCAGGCCCAGGCTCTGCTCCTGGCCCGGCGATGGCCCCAGAGCCGCGGGCAGGGCTGAGCCCAGGGGCTCCCGGCACAGGAGGCAGAGATCCAGCCCCGAGCAGAGCCCGGGGAGGGCTGGAGCCTCCTCCGGGGACATCCCAGAGCCACCCGGACACAGCGCGGACACTGCCGTGCCCTGAACCCCAGGCTGGCCCTGCCAGGGCAGGGGTGGCACCGGGGACCCCACAGGCTCTGCCCGCCCGGCCCAGCCGGGACCCAGGCCCTGAGGGAGGCTCTGAGGGAGGCTCTGAGGGAGGCTCTGAGGGAGACCCTGAGGGAACTCTGCAGGAAGCTCTGAGGGAGATCTGAGGGGGTTCTGAGGAAGGCTCTGAGCGGACTCTGAGGGAGCTCTGAGGAAGGTTCTGAGGGAGATCTGAGGGGGCTCTGAGGGAGGCTCTGAGGGAGATCTGAGGGAGCTCTGAGGGAGATCTGAGGGAGCTCTGAGGGAGATCTGAGGGAGCTCTGAGGGAGATCTGAGGGAGCTCTGAGGGAGATCTGAGGGAGCTCTGAGGGAGATCTGAGGGAGCTCTGAGGGAGATCTGAGGGAGCTCTGAGGGAGATCTGAGGGAGCTCTGAGGGAGATCTGAGGGAGCTCTGAGGGAGATCTGAGGGAGCTCTGAGGGAGATCTGAGGGAGCTCTGAGGGAGATCTGAGGGAGCTCTGAGGGAGATCTGAGGGAGCTCTGAGAGAAGCTCTCAGAGAGGCTTTTCTGCAGCTTCTCCTCGGGCCTGCCGCAATTCCCAAGGAGGACATGGAGCTGTGGGAACTCCCTCAGTGCCTTGGGTGATGCTCCCGTTCCTCCTGAATTCCAGGATTGTGCCTGACCCAGAGCCTTCCCTGGCCAGTCCTTCCCTGTCCCTGCTCTCTGGGTGACAAACACTTGGATAATGCTCCATTGTGTACGGCTGAGAGACAAGTGCCATGTGCCAGCACGAGAAAGTGAAATCAGTATTTAATTACTAAATATTCTACATCTAAAATTAAAAAAAAAAAAGCTTAAATAATTCAGTTTGATTTGGTCTAATTAGCCTGATTTCCTAGTATTTAGCCCTAATTATGTGATACATAAGCCCTAATTATGTAGTACGTATACAGTGTGCTCTCTAAAGTTAAAGATCAGAACGGATACTGACTTAAATGATAAAATATGTTAAATTATTAATTATAATTAATCTTACAAAATAGGCATAATTAGTTTAAGTACTTTAGATATTCTACTTAATAGCATTACGCATTATATGCAAGGTTTGAGCGTTTTACAAATACTCTTATCCAAGGAAAATACTGGGGACGGTTGGAGCAGGCACAGGGGCCTGGGCACCCTCAGTGTCCTGCGCTGTCCCATGGGAGATCAGAGCCTGGGAATCTCTGGAAATCTCCTTTAATCCTTCTCAGGTTTATCAGCTGCTGCTGCAGAGCTGGGGAGGGCTCCTGAGCTGGTTGGTCCAGAGCAAAGAAAGGGTTTTTTTCCCAAATCCAGCCCTTTCTGCTCCTACAACCTGCTGTGAGTCACAGCAGCACCCTGGGCCAGGAGAAGGTGTCCTGCCTGTGGAATGGGATGAGCTTGAAGGTCCCTCCCACCCCAACCCATTCGGGGATTCTATGGAATCAATCAGCGCAGTAAAAAAAATTGCAACGTGTTTATAGTTCTTCCATTTCAAAGGTGCTTTCCAACTCGTTTCCCCAATGTGATGTGGGCACAGTTGGGCTGGAATTGCTGGGAAGACTGGGGCTCACCGGGTTTTTTATAGTTCTGCCTCTGATGAGGGCAGGAGTTGGTGGGGTCAGCTTGGCTGTGGGGCTTCAGCGGGGTCTGTGTGGGGAAAATGCAGGAATGGGTGAGGGAAGGAGGGGATTCCAAAATCTCCTGAAAAGGGGGAAGGAAAGAGAGAAAAAACACAAGGGTCATTCTCTTTTCCATCTCAACAATTGCAGGAACAGGGCGTAGGGAAACACTCAAGAACATTTTTATAAACGCATTCAGCCACTCCTGGTGAATTGTGGTTGCACACCCAGCTCGTTGTGGCAGATTGATGGTTCCGCAATGAAATAAACTCCAACAAATGCAGGAATCGCAGTGAACCAAACTAGGCCTTGAAACTATCCCAAGAGAAAAGATATTTTCAAACCCACCACCCCATGACCTTACCTCTCCCCATGACATCACCTGTGTCTGTGACATCATCTGTCCCCGTGACATCACCTGTCCATGACCTCACCTGCCCATGACATCCCCTGTGCCCATGCCAGGAACTCCTGGGCTGTTCCTCAGCCCCAGAGCAGCAGTAACAAATGAGGCAGTTGAAGTGTCCTTTGTTCACAGTTCTGAGCTTTCCAAGCTCTGTTTCTCACCTACTTCAGGGAAAATTCTCTTTCTCCCTGAATGGGAATGGGATTATTCCCAGATTGGGCAAATCAATATTGCTTGGCTGGGTTATTCCACAAACCAGATGTAAACCCAGCAATCTCCTCCATTGACACATTTGCAAATACCTGAAGGAAAAAAAAAAAATAACCCAACAAAAAAAAACAAACCAGAATCAAATGTGCTGACCAAGGCTTAAACCTTTATGGAGGGCCTTTTCCCACCACTTCCAACAGGATGGATTTATTCCCAGAAATATTTCTGCCATCACTTGGACAGCAGTGGGTAGCAGCACATGAGGGGATTTTTCTCTCTCTTCCATGTGTTTATGTACTCTTTAATCCACTGTTTGTTTTAGAAAATGGGCGAATATAACAATTTTTTTTGTTTTATTGAAACCACCTAAGAAAAATTATTTAATACACAAAGGAATTTCTAAATCTTGGTTTAATTTTTTTTTGTGTTCTGCATTACAATACAGAAAAGATCTGTCCTTCTGTCTGACTAATGTTAGTTTGATGATTATACCAATATTAACTGCTTTACTTGAGCAAGCAAAGAAAAAGTAAAATACCAGTCAGAGCAGCTGCTAATTCACCGAGTGTTGTACTCTGGTTATTAAAAATACCCAAAAGATGTACCTTGGTGGTTCAGGCTTTTGAATTAGAAGCAGAATATTAATTTAGGCCTGAAGCATGATTAAACATTGTAAGGCCCCTTAAGAATTTTCACCAAATTTTCTTGGATTTCTCTTTATTGGGTCTTCCTCGACTGTGTTTAGCCGTGTAATTGCTTTGCTCCTTTGTTGATAGGTTAAAGCACAATGTGATTTTCTCCATGTCATAATATTTAAGAGGACGGTTCAATGTTCCGCATGTCTGATGTGCAGCTGAGGCAGCGCAGGGGGAGCAGGCTCGGCCCTTTGGGGGCATTTTTCCCTTCTTCCCTGCTCTTTTCCCTTCTATTTATGACACTCTGCAGAAGCTGCTGGGCTGCAAAGCTGCCTGTGCTGCCCGGGAATTTGGGAGGGGTTTTCTGGAGCAGAGAAACTCCCAATCACAGATAAATGGAAGGAAAAAAAACCAGCTCCTTCTCTGCTCTCCTGTTTTCAGAAGGAATTCAGAACATGACATTTCTCAGGTTTCTCAGGGAGAGCCAAGAGTTAAAATGCAATACTTGAAATTCATTACTCATATGCACCAAAATAATGGTGATTTGGGCATAAAGAAGATTAAAATGTGGAGCAGGAGCTGGATGGAATAAATCAAAATAATCTGGGGTATGACATTGGGCTTGGGATCTTCAGTGGGGCTGAAGCCTGGCCAGACCTTGGGCAAGACTAAAGGGTGACGAGACCCAGACTTGCTGCTCTGGAGCTGGGTTTGGTAACCAGGTGGGAATTGTCCATGGGGGTGTTTCTGATTGCAGAAACAATCTGGGCAGGAGCTGCAGGATCTGGGGTGTCCCAGGCTCAGGGAGACCTCGGTGTTGGGCCTGGGGAAGGAGCAGTCCATGGGTGGGGACCTTCCCTTCCCTGCAGGAAGGCTCCCAAGGGACAGGAGCATCAGCAGAGCCCATGAGATGACACCCAGGGGTCTGGGAGGGTCCATCTCAGCTCCTGGCAGTGGCTGGATTTGGGTGGTCCTCACCAGTGCCTCTGCCAGCCTGGCAGAGCAGCAGCTCTGGGTGTTGTTTCTGGGATCTCAGGAAAGCTGGGATGAGTTATCCAAGCCAAGGAGGGAGCTGACAGGGAAGGGAAGGGCTGAGGGGTGAACTTTGGGCTGGGGGTGCTGTGCCAGAGCCCATGAGGAGGGGCAGCAGGAGGCTGGATCAGGATTTCAGGGGCGGCTCAGCCAGGAATCCATAATGTGTGTGGTGTTCTTGGAGAAAAAGCCCTTCCTAGAAAGGTGTGGGGAGAGTTCTCATTCCCATGAGATTTAAACACGCAGATTGTCAGTGTTACAGAGGAGGCCTCGTTATCGGTGATGAGGGATATGTGTGGATCACTCTGTGCATCTCAGGAGGGGTTTGAAAGGCCCAAATATTTGGCTGTGGTTTGATCATTTATCTCTAATTTATATAAAGTACTACCAAAACTCTAATCCAGCAGCAAAAAATGTTTACAGGGTTTGGAGTGCATTGGTTAGAGATATTCAGACAGGCTGATATCATGGCTGAAGCAGGCAATAATTATCTTTTACATGCATTGATAAAAACCCTCCTCTCCTCAGCTTTTGGAGAGCAACTGTTGGCTAAAAATCCTGCGATTTCCATTTCCCACAAAACAAAATAAAAAAGATAAATGTAATAAAAGGGACTGACCTGCATCCCAGATGTGTCCCAAGGCTTCAACACTTGGTAACAAACTAAAATACATTTTACTGGAGCATGTCCCAGGCAGGTTGAAAAGAACAGCAATGCTGAGCTGAAAGAAATGCTGAATATTGAAATAAAGGCTCAGAGAGAAAATGACCTGGCAATTCATTAATAAAGGATGAATTGTGGCAACCACCAAATAAAAAACATCTGGAGGGACAGCTTAAGGAAAAGCCTGTATTTAAATCCTTTACTGAGGAGGGAGGGAGGAAGGAAGGCTCAAAACACAAATTGTGCGAACCCTCAGTGAGAGGTTCCGTGACTTCTCTTGAAAGAGCAGTGGCCAGGTGTGACCAGTGATGTGCCAGGTGTGACCAGCAGACCCTGAGCCCAGCAGAGGAAGGAACTGGGTGTCTCCCATGGTTGGTAGCCTGGACTGGAGTAACCCTGGTTCCCCACAATCTCCAAATTAGGGTTTCAGGAAGCAGAGGAGTTGGGCTCCGATAATTACAGACAGTCACTGAGGAAAATTGCTGCAGTGCAGACAACCCAGGCAACCCAAAAAATATGTCCTGGTCTAGTTAGCGCAGCTCCACGGGTGCATTAATTAGTGGTGAAACGAGTGCAGGCGTCTGGGGCTCTGATTCAGCAGGGAAATTAAAATCCTTCAGCTCCCAAAGGCAGCAGCTGCTGGAGTTGGAGATCAGTGTCCTCTCCAACTCGAGCTGCTCGTGATTCAAGCCTGGTTCGGTTGCAGTTAAGTCATGAAATACCAGGAATTCTCCTTGAAGTGCTCAGATTATCTCAGTATGTTTAAATCCACCAAGCAATTGAATTTTTAACTTTACAAGGCACAACAGGTTATTTGTTTAAAACCTAATTAGTTGCATTTTTCTATTTAATGCCATATATAATTATGTGATTCCAACCTGAACCAGATTAGCTCATTTCCCTGCAGTTTTCCTGCAGGATCTGGAAGTGTGTTCCCAGCAAGTGTGGCTCTTCACATTCAGGGAATGACAGAGCTCAGAAATACACTCACAGCATCTTTTTCCACAAAGAATCCACAGGCAGGAAACATAATCTGTAAAACTTCCAGAAGGCATCCGTTTCCTTCCAGAAGAGTGTATGGAAGTTTGGAGTTATCAAGGTTTAGCTGTTATTTGAACACTTCTAAAAATCAACATAAATTGTGCCCTGAGTTAGAGAATCCCTCCCCATGGCACACAGGCTTCACCTACACCAGGGGCTTTTCCAGTTTGATAAATTTTATCTGGATTTTCGTTACAGGAAGGAAACACTTTGCTCCTGTTGCAAATAAATCCATTTTAGAGCAAGGATATTTTAAAAAAAATGAGCTAAATTAAGTGAACAAAACAGAGAAATTGATGCTTTGGAGTTCTGGGTGTTGTTTGAATGCAGCATTTTAGCAGAAATTTAAAACCAAAGCACCCTTGCATTGCAATAAATGCACATCCAGCTCTGCCCACAGCCCCTTGGTTGACTTTTCCTTCTGGGAGGTGATTCCTGCCCTGCTGGATGGAATCACTGTTAGCCAGATCATCTCCACAGCAATTCCTGCCAGCTTTGGGCAGGATTCCTTCCTTTTGCAGGTTGTGGGCAGGATGGATTCCTTCCTTCTCCCGGGTTATGGGCAGGATGGATTCCTTCCTTCTCCCGGGTTATGGGCAGGATGCATTCCTGCCTTCTCCAGGTTAAGGGCAGGATGGATTCCTGCCTTCTCCCGGGTTATGGGCAGGATGGATTCCTGCCTTCTCCAGGTTAAGGGCAAGATGGATTCCTGCTTTCTCTCGGGCTGCAGGCAGGATGGATTCCTGCTTTCTCTCGGGTTATGGGCCGCATGGATTCCTGCTTTCTCTCGGGTTATGGGCAGGATGGATTCCTGCCTTCTCCAGGTTAAGGGCAGGATGGATTCCTGCCTTCTCCAGGTTAAGGGCAGGATGGATTCCTGCCTTCTCCGGGGTTATGGGCAGGATGGATTCCTGCTTTCTCTCGGGTTATGGGCAGGATGGATTCTTGCCTTCTCGAGGTTAAGGGCAGGATGGATTCCTGCCTTCTCCCGGGCTGCAGGCAGGATGGATTCCTGCTTTCTCTCGGGTTATGAGCAGGATGGATTCCTGCCTTCTCCCGGGCTGCAGGCAGGGTCGCTGCCTTAGGAGCCGGCGCTTGATTTGCTTCCCACTCCTGGAATGCGAGCGTTAATGAGGAATGCGGGAATAACAATGCCGCTCGCACTGAACCTCTCGCTGTCGGTGTCGCCTTTCCCTTCACGGGTTTTCCATGCGGGGACCGGGGTGAATCACGGGGAGCAGGGGAGAGCTGTGGGCAGAGCTGTTTGCCGGGGGTCGTTTGCGGAATGCTCGGCCGGAATGGCCAGACGCGACTGAGGGAGCTGTGCGCGGCACGGGGGTGATGGTCCGGGCAGCTCTCAGCGGCGCCGGGTGATTATCCCAGCACTTCCCGGCGCGGGAGGCGATGGATGGACGGTGACGGCTCTGCCACTTCGATTAGAGCCGCTCCCGGCTCGGCGCATCCCCAGCATCCCGCGCATCCCGCTCCCTGCCCGTGCCGGGAGCCGAGCGGAGCGGGCTCGGCAGGGGCACGGCCCTGGGCATGAGCCTGCCGTGCCCGGTGCCGGGGAAAGGCCGGGATGTGTCCTGGGAATGAGCCCGGCCGTGCCCGGTGCCAGGGAAAGGCCGGGACGTGTCCTGGAAATGAGCCCGGCCGTGCCCGGTGCCGGGGAAAGGCCGGGATGTGTCCTGGGAATGAGCCCGGCCGTGCCCGGTGCCGGGGAAAGGCCGGGATGTGTCCTGGGAATGAGCCCGGCCGTGCCTGGTGCCGGGGAAAGGCCGGGATGTGTCCTGGGAATGAGCCTGCCGTGCCCGGTGCCAGGGAAAGGCCGGGACGTGTCCCGGAGACAGCGGTGTGAGCATCCCAACAGGATGGAACCCCACAGGATGGGCAGAAATCTGTGGACATTCAGCATTTCAGGTTAGGAAATGTAGGGAAAACCAACCCAACCAAGATCAAGCAGCATTTAGAGGTAGTTTTCTGTGTTTCCTGGCTCACACAACCCCGGTGGCACTGCCTTGGGATACTTTGGGATGATCCGAGTTCATGAATTGAACAAATAGCTGAAGCTGTACACAACTCTAGGAAATCAGTATCGCTGTCCTTTAAACTGGGTTTATTTTAAACTGGGGAAAAATTGGCTTGTTGTCCTCCCTGAACATGAAAAGTAGCAACTAAATATTTTTGCCCACTGGTCCTTTTTATCCTTCTGCGTCACTTTTCAGTCCCATGGGTAGTCTGTGCCTGGGGGTGTGAGGAGCACACACAGGATCTGTGTTTAACGTGGGCTGATTTAATAATTCCCAGTGCTAGGAACCCTTGCCAGTATGGAAATAGGCTCCTCATGGGCTGCCTCTGCCAGCTAGCAGGGAAAAAAGCCCATTTCTGGAAAAATAACCAAAGAGTCTCAGCTGCACCCAGGACTTTTCAGAGTCTCGCGGGGAGAACTCCTCTGCCCATCTGCAGTTTAACTTCCCCAACGACACAGAAATATGAGGCTTATATTAAAAATATCTGGATATTTCTGTGGCAAACTCCCATCACACTGCTCTCTGCCAAGATACTGCAAAGGATGGAGTGAAAATGATGTTGGAATAATTAGTGGATGGAACCAGAGCAGTGAAAGAGCACAATAAAGTCAGAACAACCGCAAACCCCCTGAGCAGAAACCTGGGCTGGGCTCCCCTGGCTCCAGCACCCACGGGGGGTCAGTGCCATTTCTGTCACATAAAATGTGCTTAAACAGCTCCTGTTAAACACATTCAGGGGCTCTGGGAAGTCCCGGGACTGGGAAGGGAATGCTGCTCCTGTCAGGATGTGCCCAGAGGTGTTTGTCATCCCTAAGGAGCAACGAGAGCATCTTGCTCCCAAAATGAAACAGAATTCCAGGATTATTGCTTAAATCGCAGCATAGATACACAACATGTAAAAAAATAATATATATGTGTGTGTGTGTTTGTATTATATATATATGTGTGTTCATATTATACCTATATGTGTGTTATATTAGTGTATTTATACATCTATCATGTATATCATATCTCTATATTTGTATATATCCACCAATAGGTATTAAATGCAGATCCCTGCACATCACATAGGATAAGAAAGGTCTTTTTGAGCACTGAGTAAATATTTAAATATTTTAAAATACTTTCCAAATTCATGTTTAAATACTCCATCATCATATTTGGAAGAAAAAATTAAACCAATTTAAAAGTTCTTCATCCTCTAGACGTAGCCCTTTTGCCCTTTACATTCCCTTTAAAAAAAAAAACCCTTATATAAATATAGTTCTAGAGCATCATGATTGGAATTCCCAGGGGGGATTTTTGTGGCACTCAGAGCAAATGTGGTTGACACTTGTTCTTTGTTACCCTTGGGCTACTGTTTTGATCCTCGACTGAATGGATTTATCCCTGTCAGCACAAGGAATTTCGCACTCTCCTCCTAAGTAAATTCTACAACCCTTTCTCATGTGGAAATGCAGCACCAGAACGTTCAGGTGCCTCTTGTCCCAGGCAGCTTTGGGAATTTAAAGAAGGAATTCCAGAGGTGAGCCCTGGAATCCTGATCCCACTCTCACCATCCAGGGAAACGCGCTGCCGTTGACATCCCTGGTTTATTTTTTTCCCCTTCGTGTGGATGGGAGGCACATGAAACTCTAAACAGCCACGGGGAAATAATTGGTATGAAGCTGGAGAAGCTTAATTTTGATGAAGCAATTAGTGGCTGTTTCCTGATTGCTCTCAGAGCTGTGAAGAGGAGGTGAAGAAGATCGTGCCGCCTCTTTCAATTCCCAGCCCTTCCCCAGCTCCCCAGACCTTTTGCCCTCCTATTGGACACAGCCAAAGTTGCTTTGAATTTTTTCAGAAAGTGTCTTGTGACCATGGATTCTCCAGAAGGTTAAACATAAATTAGTCATAAAGCCAACAAAAGGGAGAGGAAAAGAGGAGGCTCAGCGATTCTCAGCCAAATTTCTCCTTTTCTAACTGCTGGGGGATAACTAGAACCAAGAAAAGCTGAATTCTAATTCCTTTTTCGAATAATAATAGTAGTAGTAATAAAAATAATAATAATAATAGTAGTAATAATCTCTTTGCTGTCATTTCTAACCTCCAGCATTAATGTGCCACGAGCTCTGTAGTGCTGCAGATCTGAGCAGTGTTTAAGACAACAAAGTGCCGTTTGATAGTGGAGCCTTTCTGTGGAGCAGCTCCTCTTCCTGCCTTTGATGGGCGATGCTTTATTTAATCAATTATTCATCAAAGTTCGGGCATTCTTCTTATATATTTAGGGAAAAACTAAAAGATGCCTTTCCTGGCTTTCTTGTTTGAATAAAAGTTTAAATAGAATGTGGAAACAGTCGCTTTTGAAGGGAAAAAATCCCACAGCTTGGAGAGCTCGCGGTGTCGAGCGCCTGAGCAGGATTTGCGTCTTTGGGAAGAGAGAGGAGGGAAAAAATAGATATTCCCAAGTTCTGTCGCTCAGCCAAAGGCACCAGGAGGGTTCTGCCAACCTGCCTGGCTGACACAAAGAGCAGGACCAGGGACCTGCCCGGGCTTTGCCTCGGCCGGGGCTGAGCCCGGGGGGCAGCGGGGCCGGGCCGGGCGGGCTCCGGACACTCCGAGTGGGGCTGGGGAGCATCTTGAGCAGTTGGGAACATTTGGCAGCTTCACATGGAAAAAAATGACTGCTGGGGAAGCTGAGCGGCTGCTAATTAGCAGCACTGAACTGTGGGTAAGGACAGTGGATTTTAATGTGAGAGGAATTCTACAATAACCACCCCGGTGAAGGAAATAGCAGGAAATGCTCCCGAGCTGACCCTCGTGGCAATCTGAGCTGCACGTTGCAATAATCCTGTAAATTACTCGGCTTTTTTATCCAGGAACTTGGAGTTAATTAGTAATTTAACATTCCTCCACGCTATTAAATGTCTTTCTTGCATTATATTATGTTGTTTCATGGTCTTACCTTAACACTAATGGGGTTTAGTTCTATTTTCTCCAAACAGTAACAGTAAAATAAAACCAAGCTGGAAAATTAATTAGTTCTCTTTTACCTTTGATTTACCTGTTAGGAACAATTAAGTGGCAGAGTAGAGGTTTGGAGTGGTACGAGGTTCCCTGGAGATGAATGGATTCCTGGGAAGTGCTGCTGGAGCGGGGCTGAGGATCAGGAGTGGGTGAAGGACTGGGGGCTCTGAGGGGCAACACCGCAGGCTCGGGGCTGAGGGGCCAGGGCAGGAGGGGAGGCAGCCCCTCATCCCTGTGTCCCTTTATCCTTTTATCCTTGTGTCTCTGTATCCCTGTGTCCCCTTGTCCTTTTATCCTTGTGCTCCTGTGTCCTCTCATCCCTGTGTCACTTTATCCTTGTGTCCCTGTATCCCCTGTGTCCTTGTGTCCCTGTATCCCTGTATCCCCTTATCCCTGTGTCCCTTTATCCTTTTATCCCTGTATTCCTATATCCCTGTATCCCTGTCCCTTTATCCTTTTATTCCTGTGCCCTGTGTCCCTGTGTCCCCTCATCCCTGTGTCCCTTTGTCCCTGCATCCCTGTCACCCCTCATTCCTGTGTCCCTTTATTCTTTTATCCTTGTGTCCCCTGATCCCTGTGTCCCTTTATCCTTTTATCCCTGTGTCCCTGTATCCCTATATCTCTGTATCCCTGCATCCCTTTATCCTTTTATCTCTGTGTGCCTGTGTCCCTGTGTCGCTGTGTCCCCTCATCCCTATATCCCTACATCCCTGCATCCCCTCATGCTCAAATACCTGCATCCCTACATCCCTGCATCTCCTCATTCCTATATTCTTGGCATCCCTGGATCTCTGTATCCCTGGGCTCCTGGGAGCAGCTCCATTCTTCAAATCTGGAATTGTGCACAGTCTATTCCTCCTGGTGCCGTCCTTGCAGCTGCAGGAGTCCGGGAGCTCCTTAGGAGTATCCAACACCTGAACTGGGATCTGAGGGAAACTTTGGGACAGAATTCCAGGGGCATCATGTGAAGGAGCCTCTCCTACATTAATCCAGCACAAATTCAAACTTGGGGCGCATTTTTCTCTCCCTGCTTCCTCCACACTCAGTGGCTCAGCTGCAAGGTTTGCTTCCTCGGAAAGACAGCAGAGACCGTGGGTTTGGTTTGATTAAGCCAGGTTTTGGATTTATATTGATTAAGCCAGGTTTGAGATTTGGGTGATTAAGCCAGGTTTTTCAGTGGCATTTTCTACCCCTCTGGTGGTTGGCAGCAGTGGGAGTTGAGGGGATTTCCATTCTCCATGGGATGGCTCTCCATTTCCTATGGGATGGATTTCCATTCCCCATGGGATGGGTTTCTATGCCTTATGGGATGGGTTTTCATGCCCTATGAGATGGGTTTCTATGCCCCATGGGATGGGTTTTCATGCCCTGTGAGATGGGTTTCTATGCTTTATGGGATGGGTTTCCATTCCCCATGGGATGTGCCCCACCCCAGGGTGCTTTGGCGGCCCTGGGAGCGAGGCAGGGCCTGAGGAGCGCTGGGGCAGGGCTTGAATCCCAGACAAAACCCTTCCCAGGGCTGAATCCCAGACAAAACCCTTCCCAAGACTGAATCCCACACAAAACCCTTCCCAGGGCTCTGTCTCCGGGGGCTCCTGCTCACTGCAGCGCCGCTCCCATTTAAAGCCGTCCTTTGCCGCTGGACTGGAGCTGCCATAAAAAATTCATCGGGGCTTGAAGAGATTTGTGCGTCCGTGTCCTGCCCATTGTCAGACAAATTGAAGTGTGCAGGGAAGGCAGAGCCCAGCCCGGGATTTATTTACTCCTCTCGTTCCAATATTGAGAGGAGCCGCTCCGGCCCTTCAAAGGGGACGGTGACAATGCGGTGACACCGGGTCAGCGGCACCGCGGTACCTGCGAGGGGATTGTTCTGCTGCCAGAGAGGAAGTGACTGAAACCTCTTTTTCTCATCACTGTCTGCTCTGATTGATGGCTCGCTGGTCACACTCAACGTGCCCTTTTTAAATAATTCACGATGTCATCACAGCACCAGTTTATAACTGGCCTGTTATTTTTACCTTTGTTCACTCACTAACAGGAGATTCCATAAATTAACTACTCGGGGCTTTGGGAGCGTTAGGGCTGGGAGAAACGTTCCTTTTGCTTTCTCTTTTCTTATTCTAGTTTATATTTTTTTTAAGCTTTCAAAGCCCCCCTGCACACGGCAGCAAAGATTTTTCAAAAGCCACAGGCTCCAGGTGTGATCATTCATTAAAAACCAGCCTAGAAAATCAATAGATTCTTCTTGATGACATTAATTAAAATATAGGGAAATGCCCAAAATAAAGCAGCCGCACTCACCCAGGTTGGGATGAGTTCATCCCTCATATGGGGAGGGCTGCTTTGGACATCACAAATTCCTGCTGGAAGTTCAGGAGGAGAACTGGGCATTAATTGATGCCGAGTGCTGTTCCCTGACTGTGCTGGAAATAATCCAAATAAAGACAGCTCCAATTGGAGCCTTGAATTATTTTAGCAGCAGTTAATGGCTAAAATATTGAATAATGTACTTTGCAAATCAGATTCTATTTGTTTAACTCTGGAACTGGGGCTGGGTCACTCAGATTAGGCGCTGGCTGAGTATTTATCCTCTCTCTCTGGGCTGTGGAAATGTGGCTCCTCATTAATGGATGCCAGGAATAATCTCTGGGATTCCTTTGCCAGGATCTGTCATTAGAGGACTTGGGGCAGTTTTTACATTGTTTCAGTTATTTTTTATGAAACACCTGGGGGTAAATGTCTGATTAATCCAGAAATGGTGATTCCCTCCTTCCTTGCCCCCTTGGGTTGTGTGTGTGCCTGTTCCAGGGGATATCCCTGGGTAGGGACAGCAGATTCCTGAGCAGGGAGGCTTTCCAAAGTTTCTATATTAAAGGGGGCTTAGTAGGTCAGCTATCAGGGAATATGGGATTGGGATGCCCATTTTCCCCCCTTTTTGGGACAGGCAGGGGCAGCCAGCTGGGAACAGCCTAAACAGGAATTTACCCCTGGGCTTTATTCCCTGTGCCACTCTGGATTTGGGCTCCTGACCTGGAGAAATGCAGCAGCTCCTCAGGGCTCAGAGCTGGGATGTGCTCTGAGAACAGGGAGGATTTTCCAGCACCAGAAATCATGGGGGAAAAATCCCTGGGGTGCTGAGCTGTGACCCCAAAGGATGCCCTGGAATGGGCAAGGCACGGAAGGGACGAGCCCAAAACTGCTCTGGAATAAGCTGGGGATGAAAGATCTGGTGATGCCTGGGAGATCTTTTCACCTTTGATTTGCTGTTCAAATCTAGTCAGGATAATACAGCCAAAATATTTGGGGTTTTTATTGTTGTTGTTTTGAGTTCTTTTTTTCTGGGTTTGTTTTTCTTTCTTTTTTTGGTGGTGGTTTTGTGGATTTTTTTTTTTGCTTGTTTGTTTTGGTTTTGTTTTTTTTGTTTCTTTTTATTTTGTTGTTTTGGGTTTTTTTTTCCTCTGGCTTTTTTTGGTTACTGGTTGTGGTTTTGTGGGATTTTTTTTGCTTGGTTTGTTTTTATTTTGTTGCTGTTTTGAGTTCTTTTTTTCTGTTTTGTTGGTTTGGTTTCTTTTTGTTTTGCTTTGTTTTTTGGTTTTTGTTTTTTTTTTTATAATTGGTGGTATTTTTGTGTTGGTTTTTTTTGTTTGTTTGTTTTTATTGCTGTTGTTGTTTTGGCTTCTTTTTTCTGGTGTTTTTCTTTTTTTTTTTTTTATGTTGTTATTGCTGATATTTTTATGGGGTTTTTTTTCTTAGGTTTTGGTTTGTTCTGCTGGGGTTTTTTGTCTCTCTGAGATTTGGTTTCCAAGCCCTTCCCTGATACCTGCCGGGGGCAGAGCTGATGCTCAGCCCCAGGACCCCGTGGGGTAATTAATAAGGAGTCAAGTTCTGAACTAACTGAGACAAATTGGAAAGCTGCGAGTTGGGAGATAAGAGCCAGGGGTGACACTTTATTTGTGCCGGGGTTATCAAATCAGAATAAGCACTTGGAGCAAACAGCAGCATAAAAGACATGAGGGAGGTACAAGAACCCCGCAGTAATTGGGTTTCCCCACACAAATGGGATCCGTGTAGCAAAAGGGTTTCCCTTTGAAGCCGCTGCGCCGAGTTTGGGGTGCACGGTTTCCATTAGCCCCTGCTCGGCTCCAGCCCCTTGCCAGGCAGATAAATGCAGGAAACATCCCAACATTTGATATCCTAATCCCATTTGCTTCTCTTTCCAACAGCCCCAGAGTGGCCAGAAATAAATCACAAAATTGCAAGAGGGATAATACAACACGCGGCGCCTTTCGTGAGAATATAAAAATGAGATTATTTGTTCTTTTTAATATTTTTTTTCAGTATTTGGTTATTGATTTTAAAAAATATAAAAATCCCAGTTTTATGCACCATAGGCTTAGGGAGTTATCTAGAAAAGAAAAACAGATTTTAGTCTTTAAAATTTTGAAATTCCTCCCTATTCAGGGAGGAAAGAATGAAGGGATAAAAGCAAAATAGGGAAATAAAGAATCTGTAGGAAATATATAAAATACAAATAAAGGAGATAAAGAAAATATAAATTGATTTTCTGGGAGCATAAAAAAGAAAATGTGAAGTGTTGACTCTCTAGCTCAGAACTGCACAACTGTTACCGGGTTTAAAATATTCCTGGGTTCTTGGAATGTATTTAATTTTATTTTCCAGCAGGACTTAGAAGGTAAACAATGCTAATGTGTGTGTATATATATAATGTATTACATATAGAATGTATTGTATATATATTATATATATTTATCATATATTATATATATATATATATCTCCCCTGTGGAACCATTGCTGAGGGGACCTTTAGTCCCTTCCACCCCCGTGTGCCAACCACAGGTGACAATTGAAGGATGCCACTACAGCATTTGGTCCCAACACAGCTGGACCCAAGAGGCTTCATCCCCCCTTCCTGTGCTGTCTCAACCCAGAACCTTCTGGAATTTCCACAGAATCCCAGAATCTTTTAGATTGGGAAAAGCCCTCCCAGCCCATGGAGTCCCAGCTGTGCCCAATGCCCACCCTGTCCCCAGCTCAGAGCCCTGAGTGCCACCTCCAGCAATTCCTGGGACACCTCCAGGGATGGGCACTCCAAACCTCCCTGGGCAGTTCCAATCCCTGAGCCCCCTTTCCATGGGGAAATTCCTGCTGTGTCCCCCCTGAGCTGCCCTGGGCCAGCCTGAGGCCGTTCCCTCTCCTCCTGTCCCTGTTCCCTGCGAGCAGAGCCCAGCCCAAGGTCCCACCCTCCTGTCAGAGACTTGTAGAGTTTGGGGTTGTGGTGTCTCCAGGTTTTCTTTAGCCCAGCAGTGAGGGGTTGGGTTTTGTGGGGATTTGTAGGGTTTTGTAGGGTTTTGTAGGATTTGCTCCCTCTCCCCCCTGCTAAGGGTTCCACGGTCTCAAGAATCCCAAAGCCGTGGGGCAGCTCCCAGCTGGCTCCTGGTGAATCCAGGCTCTTCCACTCCTGCCCTGGGTTTGCAGCCCAGGTAGCCCTGGATGCGAGGGAGTGTTCCATTTCCTGGGAATACCATGGGAATACCCATTTCCTGGGAATACCCTCCTGCCCAGGAATCCGCTCGGTTTGGTTGGGTTTCGTTGCCATCCCCCATCAGTCTGCCTCTGCCAACTGTGTCTGGGCAGGCACAGCCTGGTGGCTTTTCCTGAGGACGGGAGGTGGGAATGGGCTGTAGGTGCTGCTTCCTGCAGGGAACACAGAGCTGCTCCTTGGGGACACAGCCCTGGCCTGGCTGCAATCCCAAACTGCAAAGGGGGGAGTCACTCCTGCTTCAGCTCCTGGGACAGAGGGCTGGCTCCCACCAGGGGCAGGAGTTTATTTTTATATATATAGACATCATTTTATTTCATTGTATTTTATTTTCATGGAAACAGGAAGGTGGAGATGCTGGATCAGGGCAAGGGAACAAAGAAACAAACAGCTTCTCTTTAAAGGATTTTTTTCCTTTCCAGCAGGATCTCCCTTCCTGCCTGGGCCTCCCTGAACAAGCCCAGCTGCCAGAGGAGAAAGGCCCCAGGCGTGAGTGCAGGAGGGGATGTTCTCTCAAAGCTGGGCTTTGGCTCAGGTGCTTCTGCAAGAGGAGAAGTCCACATCTGGCTATTCCACTCAGGAAATTATATAAAAACTCTTTTCCACCTTTTTTATCCATCCGCTTCTTAGCAGGGACCAAGCACCCAAGGACTCCCAGCTTAGGCTGAGCTTCCCCCTCTCAGCAGGGAGATGAAGGTGATGATGAGGAGCTCACACCTCGCCTCAGGCAGGGATACCACCAGAGCGCCTGGAATTTGGGAATTTGGGCTCTGCTGCCACTTGCACAAGGTCCTGCTCAGCCTCTGTGGGAGGCAGCACTGCAGATCCACCACGGATCCACTCTGGGCAGTTTGGGATGTGCCCTCCCCATCCTCACAGGGAGAGATCCCTGCTCTGTGAGAAGTTACCCAGTGTGCCCTAAGGAGGGGTTTATCCGCAGTGAAGAGCTCTGGGCAATGAAGTCTAAACAAACTCCTTCCCCTGAAAGGATTTTCAGTTTGCCCAGTGAAGCAGAAAAACCTTCCCTACCCACCAAACCCCCGGAATGCCTTTGGAGCAGACAGGGATGGACAGGGATGGCCTTAACCTTGTCAGCACCCCCTGAGCAGCTGGAAAAGGCCATTTCCTGCTCCTTCTGGGCCTGTCCCACCGTGGGAGCTTCTCCCAGCCTGGAGCAGGCAGCAGTGCTGGGGTGGGATGGCTCCAGGTGCCCAGGGACATCCTGGCTGTCCCCGGACCCGGTGGCAGCAGGAACAAAACCCCCTCGTGCAGGAGAAACGCTCCCGGTGCAGAGGCTTGGTGTGGAAAATCGGGGCTGCAGCACCTGAATCGCCGTCTTTAGTTTATGAAAATTATAATTATTTTGATTTTAGTCCACAGACAGCTTGAAATGTTGCAAAACTCTGCAGGTGCTCTCGGTTATAACAAAACCCCAGAACAGATGGTGCAAGGTACCAGGCCAGCTCAAGGGATTAAACGCAAGGCTTTTGAAATTTAAAATTAAAGCTGGGTGATCTTGGGAAAATGTACCTGCCAAACAAGCTCGCTTAGAAAAAAAAAAGTTCTCCAAGTTCTCCATACAAGCTGATTTAAATTCAAATGAGACAAAAATTGGGCACTTTAAAAGCGCTTAAGAGAGGATTAAAAATCTGCGAGCGGGAAGAAATGGGATGGATGCGAAGCATTGGTTGCGGCGGTGGATTTTTGATGGCCAAAATCACGTTCCGTCTTCGTTTCCTCGGGAGTGCTTCAGTGGCTGGTGGGGAAAGGCTCCGCCGACCTTCCCTGGGCATTGTCCGCTGCTCAGGGCGAGCATCCCGGGCTGGGCGGCCTGGCACGGGGTTGGTGGCAGAAGCCATCCCCCGGTGCCACCGCAGTGGCGCTGGGAGGGACAGGGACAGCGCCCCGCGCGCGGTGCCCGCCCGGAGGCAGCTGGGGACCGGGCTTTGCTCTGCTCTGGGGCTGTAAAATCCACCCGTGGGCTCAGCCAGGGAAGGGTCGGGCCCGGGGACCGTCGGGCAGGGATGGAGCAGCGCGGGGCAGGCGCTCCAGATGTCCCCTTTGTCCCCGCGCTGTCCCCCGCGCGGAGCCGTTCCCGCTCCCCCTGGCACGGGGCATTGTTTTCCGCGTCGGGTTTTGGTTAAATCGCTCTTAATCGCCAGCCCGGTGGGGGCATTGAGGCTCACAATGGGCAGGGAGCCCCCGGGGTGGAAAAGCCGCAATCTGGCCGGCTTTGATGGCCTTGTTGGCCGGAATTTGGGACTCCAGCGAACGCTCCGCCGCAGCTCCTTTGAAAGCAGAAAGGGCTGGCAGAGCCCGCCGCTGCCCGGTGTTTGCTGGAGCCTTTGGTAATGTGCGAGATAACCTATTAATCACAACTTTTATATTCATATGCAAAACGTGCCTGGAGGACAATTTAATCATTTATTACAAGCACTTGCTGTATTTACTTTCCCTTTCCCTCTCCCTTCCCTCTCATTAAGGGAGAGGGAAAAGGGATTCGGCCGGGACGGGCACCGGGAGCCTCCTGGAAAAGGGAAAAGTGCACAAAGTTTCAGCCCGCGCCGTGTTTTGATAGGGATTTGAAAGTCAGCGTGATTAAAGTAATTGAAAGATCCTCTCTTATTTTTCCTGCCCGTTCCTGTCTCGTCTTGTCACGTTAAAGGTTTTTAAGGACTTTAATTAGGTGTGGTGGTTACGGAGCCGACAGAGAGCAGCCCTGTCCACGCCCAGCCCCTTGATGGGAGATGATCACTCTGGCAGGTACAGGCTGGCAAGCTGAACCGATATAAATTAACTAGGAAAGGTTAAATTAGAGTAAAATGAGGATTGTAGACCAATCTAGGAAGCAAAGTCAGTTCTGAGCCGGTGCTGTTCTGCCCGCCGTTCTCAGCCGTGACTGCAGGGAGAACTCGGGATTGGGAAGCTTTTCCATGGGCGTTAATTGTTTCCTTAAAAATAAATTGGGATGTGGAAAGATGAGTCAGGGCTGGGAACTCTCAGGGANCCCTTGATGGGAGATGATCACTCTGGCAGGTACAGGCTGGCAAGCTGAACCGATATAAATTAACTAGGAAAGGTTAAATTAGAGTAAAATGAGGATTGTAGACCAATCTAGGAAGCAAAGTCAGTTCTGAGCCGGTGCTGTTCTGCCCGCCGTTCTCAGCCGTGACTGCAGGGAGAACTCGGGATTGGGAAGCTTTTCCATGGGCGTTAATTGTTTCCTTAAAAATAAATTGGGATGTGGAAAGATGAGTCAGGGCTGGGAACTCTCAGGGAGGACAGTGCGAGGCTTGCACAAAACTTTATTTTCTGAGTGGTGCAGGAAGGTGGATTTTGGGGGATTTGCAGAAAGCAAAGGGGACAAACATTGGGAGGGCTCTGAGTGGGGCAGAGCAGAGGAAACAAAGGGACCGAGGGAGATTCCATGCAGCCACCTGGACCTTCAGCCTGGGCCTGTGTCCCTGAGTGTCACTGTCCTGTGCCCATAGCCCACTGTGTCATTTTCCTGTGCCCATGGCCCAGTGTGTCACTGTCGTGTACCCCTGTGTGTCACTGTCCTGTGCCCATGGCCCTGTGTGTCACTGTCCTGTGTCCCTGTGTGTCACTGTCCTGTGCCCATGGCCCAGTGTGTCACTGTCCTGGGTCACTGTGTGTCACTGTCCTGTGCCCATGGCCCTGTGTGTCACTGTCCTGGGCCCATGGCCCTGTGTGTCACTGTCCTGTACCCCTGTGTGTCACTGTCCTGTGCCCATGGCCCTGTGTGTCACTGTCCTGTGTCCCTGTGTGTCACTGTCCTGTGCCCATGGCCCTGTGTGTCACTGTCCTGTGTCCCTGTGTGTCACTGTCCTGTGCCCATGGCCCAGTGTGTCACTGTCCTGTATCCCTGTGTGTCACTGTCCTGTGCCCCTCCATGTCACTGTCCTGTGTCCTCATGTGTCACTGTCCTGTTCCCATGGTCACAGCCCCAGGGGGCTCTCTGGGCCCGTTTCCCCACCCTGTCCCCATTCCCAGCCACCATTCCCAGGCACAGTGCTGGCAATTTGTCCCAGAGCATCCCAGCTCTGAGCCTTGGCTGGGGCTCGCCTTCAGCACCTTTGGAGTCAACACATGGGTTTGGGATGAGCCTTGGGGTGCTTTTCAGTGGTCAGGACCAAATAAAATGGCAGTGTGATAGCAATGCAGAAGTGTTAATTTTAAAATATTTTAGTTAGTTTTTATTATATTTAAAATATTCTACAGCACACAGCAAGACAGGACCACCTCTGGATGGTCCTCGATCACTTTTTAAACTCTCCTGTAGGTCTGCTGAACAATGCAAACAAACAGAGATGGATCCTATTCTTTATCTGAATTAAAAAAACAACACTCCTTGTTGTGTTTTATCAGGATGTCTATTTGGCTGGGTATTCAATTACAGGGTTCATTAAATCAAGATCGCTGTAGCCATATTTCATCTTTTCATTGCACTGAGACACTGGGGGGGTGGGTCCATGCTCGGTACAGGAGGCTGAGTTGTTGCTTGCAGTCCAGAAATGACATTTGCCACCTCAAACTGGTGGGAGTTTGCAGAATTCCCAAAATTAGAGCCTCACGTGTTGCCAGCACATCCGTAACTGGGATTGCTGGTTCCACACACTCTTTTACCCAGCCATAATAGCCAGGAAAAGTGGCTTTAATTTGTCTGACAGTCTTTAATCTCCCTCTTTGTTGGAGCGTTTGGTGTTGAAGTATTTTTTCAAGGACTTGGTGGTTGCTATAGATATTTTTCTCCATAACAAGGATTACATTGCATTAATCCTACAAAAAGATACCGTAATTAATTTGAAAATTGCTCCAGAGTCGAGAAGTATTTAAAACCTTAATTAGGCCTAACCTTGTTTTCTCTCCCAGCTCGTCAGGTGCAGGCTCTGAGGAGGGGAAGGTCCCCGTGCCGTGTCCCCTGGCCGCTGTCCCCGCGCGCCGCCGGGAGCCGCGGAGGGAAGCGGTTCCTTAAAGCTCGGGAGAAATGCAGCGCATTTATCAGCTCTGAGTGGATATCATTGTGTTTATAACAGAGTGGAGGCACCATGCAATTTTGCTCTTGAAATTGGTTTATATAGATGACTGGTTGCTGTGAAGTGTGTGTCAGAGTTGCATGCAGCCCTTATGAAGTAGTACAATTGTCATCGCTTCTTACATGGTTGTTGAGGAGAGCTGAGAGCCCGGCTCAGTCAGCTGTTGAATAGATAACCCAACACACTTAACGTGGCATACATTGTAAAGAATTACATGCCTGCTACAATGAGCTCTGGGCCTCTGCTCGAGATAATAATCCTGGTGGGTGTACCACGTGTGGCGGCTGTCTGATCGCTCAGATATGACTGACGAAACATAAAGAAAAATGTCAGGCGGCTGCGAGGAAAATGCTGCTGGAAGTTTGTTTAAGGTTCACGGCCACGGCTGCGCTCCCGCGTTAACCCCGGCTCTGCCGCGGACCCGGCAGCTCCGTCTGGGGTGGGGTGGGGTTTGTCAGCTGCGATAAAGGCTCTGCCTGTCCCTCCCCGTCGTGGTGGCCTTGTCGAGCAAAGTCCCGGTGTCACCTCACATTTGCCAAACGCCAGCGCGGAGGGCGAGCGCTCGCGACTTCTTAAGTGCCGTGGCACAACTCATTGTGGGGAAGGGAAGGGCAGCCCGGATAATCGAGCTGGCAATATGGACTGGGCCGCAGCAGCAGTAATTAACAGCGCTGGCACATTAATGAGAGAAAGAGAGAAACAAATAGAGAGCAGCCGCTGCAGAGGGGCTCAGACGCTGCGCAGATGAACGGAGGAGACTCGCGGACGGGGCCTTGAGGCGCCCCGCGGTTGATCTGCTGCAGCAGAACCTGTGCTCTGCACACCTCACCTGGGACACCTTCCACCCCTCTGCTGCTCCTGCAGGGTGGGATGGAGCAGCCCTGGGTGTGGGACCGTGGAAAGGACAGGGCAGAGTGCTGGAAGGGCCCCTGGGCATCTCCCTTTGGAGCTGTACGAGTCTGATGGAGCCCGTCTGGGCTGGGAGGGCTGGGAGGTTCTTGCCCTGTGGGAAAGCACAGGAAGGGTTTGGATGGAAGGAGGGAGGTGAGGGAGACCCTGTAATTTGTAATTTGCAATTTCTGGTATTGTTCAACCCACAGCTGTGTCCTGTGGGATGGGAGATGTCCAGCACACCCTTCCCATGCACGTGGAGGGAAATGCCAGGGCCAGCTGTTCCCTGGTGGATTATTTCTCTCCATTTCTTCTTTTCCATACATGGAAGTCTTTTACCTATATTTTTATTTAATTCCCAATTTGTTTCCTTGAGGGAAGGTGAGAAGGGGTGGGATTATCCCTCAGTAACCTCCAGAAGTGAAGTGTGGCTCAGGAAATGGGTTTGGACCTTTGGGGAGCAGCATCCCCACAGAGCAGGGACAGGAGTCAGAGGTGATGGGGTTCATCTCCCTCCCCCTGAACTCATCCATAACATTTGAGCAGCCTGGGACAGGGAGGTGTCCCTGCCCATGGAAAGAGGTGGAATGAGATGAACTTCAAGATCCTTTCCAACCCAAGCCAGTCTGGAATTCTGTGATTGAGTTCTACAGCTTTTCCAACAACTTGAGCCTGGTGTTTCTTGCCCCCCCCCGAGCCCAAGACACCCTGCATTTGGGATATTTTCCTGTCAGTGCAGCAAAATTTGGCTTCTTCAGATAAGAAAAATTCAAGCCTCTCCTACAACCCCAAGTCTTTTCTAGATCTTTATTGTTGGGATGTAGCCAGTCTTAATTATGGCCATAACCTGGCCCTAATTCTTGCTGTTCTGCTCCTTTGCCCCCTCCCATCCCAAACACTTTTATTTTTATCTTTTTGATAAAGTCTCCATAAAGAAATCCTGTTTCAGGAGCTGTAGCTGAAAATGCCTTGCAGTGAAGCTGCCAATCCAGCATTTTTTGGTAAAAGCTGAAGTAGTCTTAAATTGGCCACTTATTTGGCCCAGGAAAGGGTTCAGAGCTCATCCCAAGAGGGGAAAAAATCTCAAGAAAAGAAAAATCCAAACAACCTCTTGCTTAAACCCTAAACTCACAGAAAAACAGAGGCTGAGGGAAATGATTAATGCTAAATAATAGAAATACAGGAGCAGAATGGATCATTTTCCATCTAAGGAATGGAATTCACACAGGTGCTGGAGTTTTCCTTCCCGTGCCGTGGATTCCCATCCCCTAAACAGCCAAACTGGGGCTTTCTGGTTTGGATTCTGGGATTGGCCCTCTGGAGGCTCCTGTCTGCTCTCTGAATCCCCAAAGTGGGATCAGTACAAGGGCTGCACTTCGGTGCTGGGCTGGAAAATGCTCCTTGTGTCTTTTCCTTGGAAATCTCGCAGGAACTCAGAACTCTGACGGAATTCCCTCTCTCTCCCCACAGCCACGTGTTTGTGCATTTTGGTATAAACCCCCTCCCAGTGGATCCCGTTCAGATCCCAGGCTAAGGGTGCAGCGTGTGCAGCAGGAATTGCAGCCTTGTTTCACTGTCCATTGCTGCCTTTTGCTTGTGGTGCTCAAATTCCCACTCCTGCTCTGCAACCCAGCCCCAACCAGGCAGAAGAGTTGGGAAAACAGAGTTTTATACCAAGTCCTCCAATTATTTGCTCATTTCCGAATACAGAACAGGCACTTAGCATGGTTATTTAGGGTTTTTTTGCTTTTCTTCCACCAAAACCTCGATGATTTGCATGGAGCTTGTCTTGGAGGTGATCCCGTGAGTGAGGGTGGGAGGAGCCTGAGATCCCATTCCAGGGGCACATCCCGGATTTTCTGCTGCTGCTGGCAAGGTTGTGGTGCCCAGCCCCAGGTGTGAGAAGCTTTGCCCTGCAGAGAGCTCATGGAGCTGTGGGATGTTCAGGATCCCTCCTGCTTGGAGCACCCAGGGTGATGCTGTTCAGGAGATTTGGGACAGGGAGAAATGATCAAATGAGGAACACTCTGCAGAATTGCACTGAATGTCTGCCTGTAGGTGCAGAACATTCATATTTAGGAGAGCTGCCCCCTTTGTTCCCTTCACAAGGGACACGGGGCCCTCATGCCCTGGTTTTTATATTTATATGTTCATATTTATGACATATTGCTGAATTGCTTGAGATTTTAGAACACAGAGCATTTCCAAAGCTGGGCCTGAGTGTCAGAAAATGGGATCCCACAGCAGGGCAGAGGGTTCTTGGTCACTCACCTGATTTTCCATCTGATAATGGGTTCATGCTTAAATCTGACAAGTTGTGGGGTTCCAAGTACTTGATTCTAAGTTCCCTCCAATCTTCCTCCCTTTTCTGCCTGCAATTTCCCTTTCCACATTTTCTGTGCTGCTTTTCTCACTGTCCTGATCCCCCAGAGCAGAGCAGACGTGTCTGGTGTCAGGATTCTGGCTGCAGCCCTGCCCTGCATGGTGACACACACATTTATTCCATCTTTCCCCTCTTCCCTCTCCCACTGACAGTCCCTTGTCCTGTTCATCCTCTCAGAGGGTTGAGTTCTGTTTGAAGTATGGACAGATGGAATTTCAGAGTCCCTGTCCCCACTCTGGGTGAGTGGGGAGCAGGGATTGTGGGGCTGCTCCAGGGAACCCTTTGTGCCTCACCTCTCCCTCCCGGGAGAGAATTCTGGAGGATTCAATCCCTGAATGGGATTGGAATTCAATCCCTGAAAGGCAAAGCTGCCTGAACCCAAGGCCCTGCTCACCAAATCCTGGGATCACTGAGGCTGGAAAACCCTCCAGGATTGCTGGATCCAAGCTGTGACTGATTCCCCCTTTGTCAGCCCTGAATGCCACATCCAGGGATTCCTTGGAAAACTCCAGGGCTGGAATTTTGTCTGGCGCAATGCTGCAGGATGCAGAGGGAAAACTGAGACCTCTGAAATCTGGGAAAATACAGAGGGTTTGTTCTAATTTTTAATTTTTTTTTCACCTTAAGTGGTTTGGGAACTATTTTTTTTTTTCCCCAGGTAAAGTAGTTTTATTTCAATAACTGCAAGCAGCTCTGTTTGTGTCCTTCAGGCAGAAATCCCCACCGCGACCACGTTGCTGTGCTAATGGAAATAAAAGGTGAGAGAACTAAAAATAAAAATAAAAATACTTCAGGTGTCTACACTTGAATTCAATTAATGCCTCCATCTTAGTCTATCAAACACTTGACAGAGCCACAATAAGAGGAAATATAGGATGTAAGTGCCCAAACAAAGTGGCCAGCAGACAGAAATCACCCCCTCTTCATGCAAACGCTCAGAGAATCAAACAATCGCTTTTATTTTCTCCATTTACTGGAGAAATAATACCAGATACACCCATAACACCAAACCCAGCCAGGTGATGTTCCCTCTGCTGCTGAGAGGAGAAGCTGGGGGCCCATCTTGGTGAGCCCAGCATTCTCCTCCTGGCCCTGTTTTCACAGAGCTGGGATTTGCTCTGAGCATCCAAAGGAAACCACTGAATTATGTGATTTTTTTTTTAAGTGTGAATCCCTGGGGATAAGTTAGAAAATGCTTCAGTGCTTTTTAAAATAGCATTTTGCTCGAGTGCTGGCTTGGCTGGCGCTGCGGAGCAGAGATTTTATTTATTTAATTAATTGTTTGTTTGTTTATTTATTTTAAGACCCAAAGATTTTTCTTTTCTCTTTTCTTTTCTTTTCTTTTCTTCTCTTCTCTTCTCTTCTCTTTTCTTTTCTTTTCTTTTCTTTTCTTTTCTTTTCTTTTCTTTTCTTTTCTTTTCTTTTCTTTTCTTTTCTTTTCTTTTCTTTTCTTTTCTTTTCTTTTCTTTTCTTTTCTTTTCTTTTCTTTTCTTTTCTTTTCTTTTCTTTTCTTTTCTTTTCTTTTCTTTTCTTTTCTTTTCTTTTCTTTTCTTTTCTTTTCTTTTCTTTTCTTTTCTTTTCTTTTCTTTTCTTTTCTTTTCTTTTCTTTTCTTTTCTTTTCTTTTCTTTTCTTTTCTTTTCTTTTCTTTTCTTTTCTTTTCTTTTCTTTTCTTTTCTTTTCTTTTCTTTTCTTTTCTTTTCTTTTCTTTTCTTTTCTTTTCTTTTCTTTTCTTTTCTTTTCTTTTCTTTTCTTTTCTTTTCTTTTCTTTTCTTTTCTTTTCTTTTCTTTTCTTTTCTTTTCTTTTCTTTTCTTTTCTTTTCTTTTCTTTTCTTTTCTTTTCTTTTCTTTTCTTTTCTTTTCTTTTCTTTTCTTTTCTTTTCTTTTCTTTTCTTTTCTTTTCTTTTCTTTTCTTTTCTTTTCTTTTCTTTTCTTTTCTTTTCTTTTCTTTTCTTTTCTTTTCTTTTCTTTTCTTTTCTTTTCTTTTCTTTTCTTTTCTTTTCTTTTCTGATCCAGGGATGGGTTTCTGCCCCTGCAACGCTTTCTCTGTGTCTTCCCATTGTTGAAAGTACTTTGGTTCCCTCAGTTTTGCTCTCACTGGGCATTCTCTGTTAGACAAACCTCAGCTCTTGAAGAATACTAAAATTGGTTCATTGTTTTCCTCTCTGATGTTCCTGGGGCTCCAGGGAGCACATGGGCTGAAATGAGGGACAGGGATCCCTGGGAGGTGCCTGGAGCTGGGAGAAATCCCCACAACCAGGATCCCTTTGTGCACATCAATCCCAGGTTTGGGTGGAAAGGACCTAAAATCCCCTCCCATCCACCCCATGGTGGGCAGGGGCATCTCCCACTGTCCCAGTGCTCCCCTGGCCTTGGGCACTCCAGGGATCCACAGCCAGGACATTTCTCTCGAGATTACTTGGAACATGCAGAAAATGTGTGACCCCAAATATTTCTGTTTGCAGATGGGAAAGTGTCAGGCAGAGGAGCTGGAGCTCCTGCTGCCCAACCTTGGGACATCCTGGAAACAACTCTGGAGTTAAGGCTCGGAGTGGCCCCTTAAATGAACTGTCACATTTTGGGGACACCCTGGGCTGGGCAGGGACAAGGGCAGAGGGCTCAGGGTGGGCTCTGCCAGGCTCAGCTCTCCCCACCCAAAATCTCTGATCCTGCCCAGGATGAGCACAAAGGGCTGATCTTCACCTCTGCACTGATATCCAAGTCTGGGTTTCTTCCCCTGGTCCCAGAAAAGCCAAAATCCTTATTTTAATTCTCAATTCTCAAGAGTCCCATGAATTAATATAACAAAATCACCCTAAATTATTTACTGTTATAATCCCAAATTTTTTTTTACAAAAACTTCATTTTGGTGGGAAATTGTGATTTCATTGCACAGAAAAAGGCATCATGGAGGGGTGATAAAAATATCTCTGACAATACTGTGTGCTGTGAAGAAAGGCACCAGTTTTCCTGTGTGGAAAGGCCAAGTTTGAGCCCAGAAGGGCTGAGGGTCCCTGGGCAGCCCTGCCGGGGGTGGCTCCATTCAGGGTCACCCCCTGGACACCTTTGGAGCATCATTCCATGGTACCCACAGGCTCAAGGGGTTTCCCTCTCCACCACTTTTAGAGACACAATATTTGTGAGGAAAACGTGGCCTTATCCTCAGAAGCCTCAATCCCAGTTTGAATTTCCAGGAAATGAATCAGTGTTTGCAGCTGGCACGGGATGTTTCTTACCTGCTACTCACAATTCTCATTTTTAGGGGTCATTTTGCAGCAGGGTCCTTTGTCATGGAAAGACCAGGTAGTTTGAAATAGTTCTTTCCCATGGAAAACCCACCATTAAATCCTTTTTAGCTTGGGATATTTGTCCACCTTATTCCTCACTCCTGCGTCATTAATTTAAATATCTCCAGTAATCTAAGCTTGTAAAAAATAAATTGTACAAACATTTTGAAAACCCAAATCTTTATGCACCTGTGGCCACTGGTTTCTAGCAAGGTGTTACAATAATTTACCCCATTACCCTAACGAGTTCCTGATGCACCCAAAGGGAAGTTGCCAGGAGATTTGGTTACACCCAGAACCGTGGGGCATTTCCCTGGTGATTCATCAATACATGGAGAGTGTGGAAAACACGCTCAGCCTCTTGTGGGAATGTAAAAAGTTTAATAAGGACAACAGGAGACAAGGTCACAGAGCAAAGGTTATTGCAGCTGGATGTATCTTGGCACTCAGCTGAGAATACACTTCTTATTTTGGAAATACTTTCTATGTACTATTTTTATTATATTAGCTTATTATATATTTATAAATCATTGTGTGTAGTAAACTTTTTCTAAACTATTTTATATATTCTAAGAACTGTTTAGTATGGTTCTCCTTCAGTTTTACTTCTTTAGAGTCTGTATTCTTTGGTTGTGTTTTTACTCTATTTTTATTCTTCTAGTGTTTGGGGTTTGCTCTGCACTGCCTTTAGATGGTGAGTGCTGACAGTTGGTATATTTGTAGCAGGTGTTTTTTTAATATGTTTATTGGATGCTATCTAAGTAGGTATTGTAACACAAGTATACTTAGATACTTATTTTATACTTATATATAACTTATAT
>WBNO01021081.1:0-13762 GCA_013400575.1 Peucedramus taeniatus | reverse complement strand
GGCTGAGCCGGGCTTGGGGGGCTGAGCCGGGCTTGGGGGCTGAGCTGGCTTGGGGAACTAAGCCGGGCTTGAGGGCTGAGCCGGGCTTGAAGGGCTGAGCTGAGTTTGGGGGCTGAGCCGTCTTGGGGGGCTGAGTTGTCTTGGAGGGGCTGAGCTGGCTTGGGGGACTGAGCCGGGCTTAGGGGCTGGGCTGTTTTGGGGGCTGAGCCGGGCCGGGATGCTGCGTGGGAAAACCATTCCCGAGCGGCAGCGAGCGCGGGGGGCGCGGAGGGGAGGGGGTTTCTCTCCCTCGCAGCCGCCGCTCGGCTCCCGGTGCGGCTCCATCCCCTGGCAGAGGAGCCGCCGCTCCCCGGAGCCTCGGCGTGAAGTTCCAGCCAGAACTTCCCGCGAGGGTTTTGTTTTGTTGGTTTTATTTTTATTTATTTTTTTCCCCTTAACCTTGGCTGTTTATCGCCCAAAAAATATTTTTGGAAGCGCGTTTTAATAACCTCGGAAATGGTGGCAGCGCCGCGTTTTGCAGGAGTTTGGGCGAACACGTGGAGGGAGGCGAGTGGTCCTCGTGGTGTGGCTGAGGGGGAGGGGGGGACACGGGGCCAGGGGGGACCTTGAGGGGCCCCAAGAGAGACCCGAACAGGGACTCGCAGCCAGCCTCGCGTCCAGGATGTGTCGCAAATAAATAACCCGGGCTGGCTCAAGGCTGAGGATTGAAGGGAGGACTCGGGGCTCGGTGACAGCTCCGGGGATCAGCTGATGATTTACGTTGTCACCGATGCTCGGGCAGTGATGTAACGAGTCAGCTCCGGGTGTGTGATCCACGCACCGCGAGTGGGGCTGAGACGGGACAATCCCCCAGGAATCCTTTAAAAATCTCCTTTAAACCACTCGGTGTTAAAGATTTGTGGGTTTAGGGGAGCACCAGTGAATCCACACCGTGAGAATCCCCCAGGAATCCTTTAAAAATCTCCTTTAAACCACTCGGTGTTAAAGATTTGTGGGTTTAGGGGAGCACCAGTGAATCCACACCGTGAGAATCCCTCAGGAATCCTTAAAAAACCTTCTTTAAAGCGCTCGGTGTTGAGGATTTGTGGGTTTAGGGGTGCTCTGGCTGGCGAGAAGGTCTCGGGGCAGCCCTGAGTCGGGTCCTGGTCCCCCCAGGCTGTGCCCGGGGACGGGGGGACAATGGGGGACAGTGGGGGATTGGGGACAGCGCGTGGGGACCTCGCTGGGCTCTGCCACAGCTCCGGCAGTGCTGGGTCAGCAGCGGAGCCTCTGCCAGCCCCTCGCATATGTTGGGAGGAGCAGGGGAGGAAAATGCAGAATTCCTGCTGTCAGCTCCTTCCCAAAGCTCCGGCTCTCGGCCGCACCAAACCCGCCGGGGCTTTTTGGGATTCCCAAACTTTGAACTCCTCGAGTTTGAACACACTCGAGTGTGTTCGGTGCTGGCTGTGAAAAAGCCGGGATGTGTTTGGGATTTTGGAGAAAAAGGGATTTGTGAAGTCCCCGCTGGGGACTGACAGCCCTGCCAGGCAGGCAGGAGGGAATATTTGGGATATTTGGAGCTCGGGAGTGTTGTGGGGAGGTTACTCAGAGCCTTGCAGCCTCCAAAAGTGTGGGAACAATAATTGTTCAGGCTCCAGGAGCTCGGGTACAATCCCTTCTTCGGGGATGGATGGATTGAGCCGTCCTGCCAAGGCTTTATAAATCAAATTACGCCGCCCTCGGGGCCTCGGTGGAGCACTGCACAGGTCATCTTTTCCAGTTAGGAGGTGGAAAGCTGCTGTGGAGCATCCCTGGAGCCTGGCTGCGAGCTGAGTGTGGTTCCTGGTGCCTCAGGGATGCAGAATTTGCTGCTTAAATCAGCCTGGGTGACCCGTGAGGGACAGCAGTGCCGGGGGCTGGGGCAGGAGGAGGTGGTGGCACCTGAACCCAGCTTCTCCTGTGCCCTGAGAAGCTGCTGGGAGCTGTTCTCTGCTCCTGGAGCTCTGGGAGGAGGGATTTTAGTGCTGCTCTGTCCCTTCAGCATGACCCAGCTCCAGAATTGATCCCTGCGCATGACCCAGCTCCAGAATTCCCTCTGGTGTGAGATTTCAGAAGGAAATACAAAGTTCACCCTGCCAGAGGATGGAGGAACCACACTGCTGCTCTGTCCTGGAGCCCTGGGATTGCAGCTGCTCCTTCCCTTGAGTTTTTGGGGTGCACAGGCAGGGCTGGAGGGAGCAGCCCCCCTGGGATTGCAGCTGCTCCTTCCCCTGAGTTTTTGGGGGTGCACAAGCAGGGCTGGAGGGAGCAGCCCCCCAGGAAATGGGGTTTGAGCTCTCAGGTCCACCTGAGGCTGCTGCTCCCCTGGGGTTTGCTGGGATGTGGGATCAGCTGTGCCCCAGGAAATGCAGTTTTTCCCAGGGGTTTGCAGCCCTGGGGCTGGAGCCCTCCTCAGTCCCTTCTGCTGGGGGGGCCAGGAGCATGGAGAGCCCCCACAAGGAGCCCTGAGCACCCTGAGGACTCCTCTTGCCTGGAATCAGCTGGCAAAGATTCCCAGGAGCCCCTGATGGGGTGTGGGGCTGCTCCTGCAGGGATGGGAGAGCTGGGAGGAGCAGCCTGGGCTCGGCCATACGAGGGAAAGGTGAAATTTTGGGGAAATCCCCAAACTGGGGCACTGCCAGCTCCAGGGGAGAGCTCTGTGCACCTGCATTTCACTTTCCTTCCCCATTTTGTTGCATTTCAGGCTCGAATTGTGAGGTTCAAGCCCTGCCCAAGTTGGTGACAAAAGCACCAGAGTGACCCAGATTGGTGTTGGGATTTTTTTTTTTTTTCATTCAAAATCAGCATTTTTGTTTCTTGTTGAAAATTTGGCTTGGGGGCAGCCCTGGGCTGATCCCAGTGGTGTGGGCAGAGATGAGGAGGGCACTGGGGAAGCTGGAGCTGTGCTGGAGCCCTGGGCAGGCTCCTCTCAGCGTGATCCACCCCATTTCTGCAGGGCTGAGGAGATGGGACCCTTTTATTCTCCTCTCACAGCCCCTGTGCGTGTCACCAGCTCCCAGGGACGGCCCTGTTCTGTCCCTGCCCCTAATTCCCATCTCCTGGGGGTTTCTGGAGCTCTCAGGACACTTTAATGTCACTGGCACCTTTTGTTGCTCAGAGAGCAGCGCGGGATGAGCTCCTTGGGGATGCAGAACTCCCCGAGGCTGGCCCTGCTCCCTGCAGGAGAGGGGAGCTGGAGGCTGCTCGGGATAATCCTCACCTCCTCCACATCCTCACCTCGTCCCCTCGGGGCTTTGGGTTTCTAATGATCAGTTCTGCAAGTCTGAGCTGGCCTGATTATCATTTTTCTTCTTGATGTGAGGGATTTGGAAAACGCTCCCTGAGGTGGGGAAAAAAAAAACCAAACCAACCCTGTGCTGGGAGCTGGAGAGATCCTGCTGCAACGGGAACGGGAGCTGGGGGTTCCTAAATCCATGTGGGAGGGACAGGGGAAGCTGTGCTGCAGGATTGGCTCTGGAATTGCCCATCCTGCTCCTCTGGAGATCAGCCCAAACCTCTCCTGGGCAGGAGCCAGGACGTGCCCTGGGTGCTCTGAAAGGAAATTTGGGACATTGCAAGGCTCGTTTCACACCCTGCTGGAGTGGAGCCTGCCCTGGGCTGTGCCAGGGCCGTGCTGGGGACACAGGGACCAGGCTGTGACATCAGGGCTGTGACATCAGGGCTGCTTTTCCTGCCCTTTGGAGGGGTTTGGCATCATCAGGACAGGCTGAATCCAGGGGGTGCCTCATTTTGGGTGCTCCCCGAGGGTTCTGTGTCTCAGCAAATCATCCAGGGCCTCCCTGCGTGCTGAGCTGGGTCCCCCAACTCCACCTGGGGCCTGGCACTGGCAGCAGCAATGCCACGGTCCCCTCACGCCAGGGCCAGCAGGGCTGGTGCCACCTTGGGCTGGTGGCATGTGCAGGGGCACAGTTGCGCCATTAACCCACGGCTGGAGGCAGGAATGTTTCCCCGGGGTGACAATTTTAGTGCTCATTAAGGACATGACACCTCCCCAGTGAGTGTTTCACTCTGGTGATGAGCGTGCTCCCCTGCCGGGCGGGGGGTTCTGCACAGGAGGCGTTTTGGGGATGCTCTGGGAGGTTTCCCCATCGCTGCTGGTGCCTCTGCCTCTCTCCACACCCCGGAGGGAGCAGCCTCGGAGCTGCTCCTCTCTCATTTGCCAGGCGCTTTTCCTGCCGTGACTGTGCACATCTCTCCCGGCTCCCTCCCTCCTTCCCTCCCCCAGAAATCCCACGGCTCTGCTGTCAGAGGACCAGCCGTAGTCACAGCTTGGAAAATATTGTCTGCTCCTGCCCGGGCTGGGCTGGGCACCGGGAGGCTCCGGCAGGGCCGGAGGAACCGGGAGCTGCAGGAGAGGCACGGGAGAGGCACAGGAGAGGCAGGAGAGGTGCAGGAGAGAGGAGAGGTGCAGGAGAGGTTCAGGAGGTGCAGGAGAGGAAGGAGAGGTGCAGAAGAGGTAGGAGGTGCAGGAGAGACAGAAGAGGTGCAGGAGAGGTGCAGGAGGTGCAGGAGAGGGGCAGGAGGTGCAGGAGAGGGGCAGGAGGTGCAGGAGAGACAGGAGAGGTGCAGGAGGCGCAGGAGAGGCACAGGAGGCGCAGGAGAGGCGCAGGAGGCGCAGGAGAGGCGCAGGAGGTGCAGGAGAGGCGCAGGAGGTGCAGGAGAGGTGCAGGAGGTGCAGGAGAGGTGCAGGAGAGACAGGAGAGGTGCAGGAGGTGCAGGAGAGGTGCAGGAGGTGCCCTTGGCCCGTTTGCTCCAGCGGGAGCAGCAAGCAGGACATGGAGGGCCAGGTCACTGTGGGGCTGCAGATGGACGAGGGCAGTGGCAGGGCCAGGGCAGTGACAGAGCCCCAGGGCCAGTGGCAGGGCCAGGGCAGTGACAGAGCCCCAGGGCCAGTGGCAGGGCCAGGGCAGTGACAGGCCCCCAGGGACAGTGACAAGGCCATGGCCAGGCTGTCCTGGCAGGGCAGGAGGGTCTGGTTGGCAGCTGGTTCTCCCCCACTCCTCAGAACCATCTCCAGCCTGGCTGGGGGTGTGCAGCAGGGATGGGGGGGTTTCCTTGCTGGGCGCTGCTCAGACCCACATCCCCCAGTTACTGCTAATTACCGCTAATTACCAACTGCCACCACCCCGGGCTGTGACAGGGACCCGCCTGTGCCACTCGCTGTCGGCTGTGCTGCTCCAGCCCCATCTCTCTGCTCGTTCCAGTGCTTCACTGTCTGCTCCTGCTTCCCTCCCTCCTTCCTTCTTTCCTTCCCTCCCTCCTTCCTTCCTGCCTTCCCTCTTGGCAGCCCCGGGGCCACGCGGTGCCAGCCCGGGCGCTGCTCGCTGCCAGAGCCGGGAGGGGACAGATCCCGGCCCTGGGAGGGGACAGATCCCACCCTGGGAGGTGACAGATCCCATTCCTGGGAGGGGACAGATCCCATCTCTCAGAGGGGACAGATCCCATCCCTGGGATGGGACAGATCCCATCTCTCAGAGGGGACAGATCCCATCCCTGGGAGGGGACAGATCCCATCTCTCAGAGGGGACAGATCCCATCCCTGGGAGGGGACAGATCCCATCTCTCAGAGGGGACAGATCCCATCTCTCAGAGGGGACTCATCCCGACCCTCGGCTGCTCCGGGCAGCAGGGATGGAGCTGCCAGAACAGGGCACAGGGCAGCAGAGGGAGGTGCAGAGGCTCCCCTGCTCTCCCTGGAAGATGCAGGAGACATTTTTCCCTGACTCTGTCCTGTCTCTCCCTCCCCAGGCTGGCCCAGTCCCTGCTGGCCCTGTTTGCCTCGTCCCTGGCCATCTCGCTGGTGTTTGCCATCATCCCACTGTGCCACAACGTGGTGCTGCTGGCCGTGGTCATGGCCGTGGCCGGGCTGGCCATGGGCTGCATCGACACCATCTCCAACATGCAGCTGGTCAAGATCTACCAGAAGGACTCTGCCATCTTCCTGCAGGTCAGAGCGGGGCCCTCACCACCCCTGGGCAGGTTTAGGACAGGTTTTAGGACGAATTTCCTCCTGGAAAGGGTGGTTGGGAATTGGGAAGGTGGCATCACCATCCCTGGAAAGCCTGGCTGTGGCATTGTGGGGCCCTCACTGCCCTGGACAGCTTTAGGATGGATTTTAGGAGGAACTTCCTTCTGGAAAGGGTGGTTGGGAATTGGGAAGGTGGCATCTCCATCCCTGGCTGTGGAACTGTGGGGTCCTCACCACCCTGGGCAGGTTTAGGATGGATTTCAGGAGGAATTTCCTCCTGGAAAGGGTGGTTGGACATTGGGAGGGTGGAGGCATCGTCCCTGGAGGTGTCTGTGGGAAGTGGCACTCAGGTCTGGTGACAAGGTGCTGTCAGGTCACAGGTTGAACTCGATGACCTCAAAAATCTTTTCCAACCTAATGAATTCTGTGATTCCGAGGAGGAGGAGGAGGAGCTGGGGGCTCTGCCCACCTCCTGCTCCAGCGTGTCACCCCCTGCAGGCCCTGCACTTCTTCGTGGGTTTCGGGGCGCTGCTGAGCCCCCTGATCGCCGACCCCTTCCTGTCGGACACCAACTGCATCCTGGCCAACGGCACGGCCAACGCCTCCAGCAACCTCCCGCACATCCGCAAGTCCCTGGTGCCACACCACCCGGGCAACCTGTCCCACTACGACCTGCCCATGAAGGGCATGGTGGTGACACGCGTGTCCTACGCCTTCTGGATCATGGCCCTCATCAACGTGAGTGCTGAGGCTGGGAATATCCACTGGGATCATGTGCTAACAAACCTTGACTCTTCGTGGCAGGGAGAATGGTGCTCTGACTCCATGTGATCAGAAGGTTATTTTATTGTTTTATGATATTATATTATGTTAAAGAAACTATACTAAACTATACTAAAGAATAGAGAAGGATACTTACAGAAGGCTAAAAAGATAATAATGGAAACTCGTGACTCTTTCCAGAGTCCCCACACAGCCTGAGTTATTATTGGTCACTGATTGAAAATAATTAACACCAGAGTCCAATCAGGCTCATTAATTCAGGTAAACAAATTCTTAACCCATTCCACATGAGCAAAACACAGAAGCCAATGAGATAAGGATTGGTTTCCATCTCTGGGGCCTCTCTCTGCCTTTTTAGCTTCTCAGGATAAAAATCCTGAGCTAAAGAATTCTATTCAGTGAAATGTAAAGAGTGCAGGATCATCCCTGCTCCGCAGATTTGCGGGGTTTGTGGTGTTTGGGGGGTCCTGGCAATGGGGTGAGGCACAGGGAAGGGTCATTTGTTGCCAAATCCCGTTTTTATCAGGGTGTTTCGCTGCTGGATGTGCTGGGATCCATTGTGGGATCTGTCCGAGCTCTCTGGGAGCAGTTGGTACCTCCAGCACCTCTCAGACATGAATGGAGCAACAAACTCTGCTCAGATCCAGAGCTTTTCCTTCCTGCTCAGCTGGGGATGGCCTGGCAGGAGGGGATTTGCAGGGATATTCCCAGGAAAGGGCCCATCAGTGACCTGGATGATGGGACAGAAGTGACCAGGGCCTCTCTCCAGTGATTATTTCCCCTGGAGGTCACAGCAGGTGTAAAAGTCCCTCCTTTGAGGGGGACAGGAGGGATCTGGTGTCCCTTTTGCCCACCTGAGGAGCAGGAAAATGGGTGATCCATTTGGATCTGGCAGCTCCTTCCCTCTGGAATTCAGCTCTCAGAGCTCGGGGATGTGCACATTCACCTTCTCCTGTTCCTGGCCACCAAAGCAGCCCTTGGTTTGTCACCCCTCCACCCCACCAGGCAAAGGGAGCTGCAGTTCCTTCCCCTGGGCTCTTCCCATTTATTAAATTATTAAAATACCCCCATTTTCCCCCATCCAGGGGTTTTCAGGCCCTCCCAGCTCCCTGTGGGAGGAGCTCGGGCAGGTGCTGGGATGAGTTTCTGGGCGGAGTTACCCAAAAAAGGCCCAGCCTGGGAGGAGAGGCAGCTTTAATTACCTCCAGCTCTGGCTGTGCCACGGGAAATGTGCTTTTAATTACTCCCGAGCCAGCGGATCCTCAGCAAACCCATTTGGTTTGGAAGCAGAGTTCCACACCTGCTTTGAACACGAGGATGTGTCTGATTTTGGGAATTCCCAGAGCCCTCTCTGTCCCCAGCAGGGTCCTGAGGGTATTTTTGGGGTAGGATGGCACCGCGGGCTGTGGGTTTGTGCATCAGGACACGCTCAAGTGCTGCACGCAGGGGCAGGGGGGTGGAATACAGAATTCCCAGGATTCCCACAGGCTGTGGAGGAACACCAGGAATGTGGAAAGGAGGCTGGGAGACTGATGGGTTTTGGGATAAGGGTTAAATAACAAACACACAGTGGGCAGTTGGATGGGTTCAGCTCCCGAGCCAAGCTGTGATTGTCTTTCCCAAATCCACACGGAGGGAACTGATTTTATTTAAATTTTAAATTAATTTAATTTTAATTTTATTTAAACCACCCCAACCCGCTGGAGATGCTGGGAGCAGCTCAGCTCCAAAGTGCTGACCCTTCTCAAGGTAGAAACAGCAGAGGAAGGTGATGGGAAGGGGTTTTTAAACCTCCAGGGACGCGGATGAAAAGAGTTAACAACAGAGATGGAAACCAGGAGCAGCAGCTTGGTTCTAAAATGGCCAAATCCCACATTTCCAGCCTGGTTTTTGTGTGGATTCTGACAAGGCACGAGCTGAAATGATTCATTTCGAGCTCTTGCTTTTGTTTAGAGTGGAAATGTCTCAATCTGACTCTGGCACAAGTGCTCTGTGCCGAGCTGACAGCGGAGCTGTGCCGATGTTTTTGAAGCGAAATGGGTTTGCTTTGGGAAAATGAAGCAGCTCAGCATAATCAAAACAAAGCGCTTGGATCGCTCCCAGCCAAAAATCTTTCATTCGCCGAGAAAAATTTTTTGCCTTTTCATCCCGATTTTGGAACAAAACCCCCATATTTTAGAGTTCAGCTCTCCCACAGAATGGAAATTTCATCGCCCAGCCCGTTGCAAGGGGGAAATCAGGGAAATGCTCCTGGGAGAGGGAGGTGTTTGTCAGGAAGGTGCTGATCCAGGGGAAGTGAGGGACACTCCATTGTGGGGATACAATGGCAGGGAAGGATCCCGGATTCCTGGGGAACGATCCTGGATTCCTGCAGAAAGCAGCGGGAGGGAAGGAGGGAGCTGCAATATCCCCACGCTGAGCTGGGGGATGCAGCAGCTTGAGGAGGTTTTGAGGATGGATAAAAGCTGCCAGGTGAGGGAGGGAGCAGCTCGGGGAATTTGGGAAGTTTTGGGTGCAGGGAATTGAGGGTTCTGCTTGGTCAGGTGAGGGAGGGAGCAGCTCTGGGAATTTGGGAAGTTTTGGGTGCAAGGAATTGGGGGTTCTGCTTGGTACCTGGTGGGGTTCTGGTGTCCTTTTTCCCCTTGGGAAAAGAAAATCTTCCTGCCAAAAAAAAAAAAAATCCAAAAAAGTAGCAAAAAATATGCTGGGAAGGAATCCTGGGAGAAAATGGCACCAAAATCTGGCTGTCCAGGAGGGATGGGCAGGGATGGGATGGGGTGGCCACAGCCAGGGCTGAGACCTCCTAAAACTGTTCCAGCCTGGTTAAAGCAAAAACGACCTGGTGGATTTAAAGGTGAGGGTGTGGAGAGCAGGGAAAACCCCACAGTGGGACTGGGAACTGGGGAATCCCAAATTGGGGCCTGGGGATACACCCAGAGTTGTACTGGGAATTGGGGAATCCCAGACTGGGCCCAGAGATAAACCCAGAGTGGGACTGGGAACTGGGGAATCCCAGACTGGGGGCCAGGAATACACCCAGAGTGGGACTGGGAATTGGGGAATCCCAGACTGGGGGCCAGGAATACACCCAGAGTTGAACTGGGAATTGGGGAATCCCAGACTGGGCCCTTGTCCTGGAGACTGGGAGTGCCCAGGGCCGTTATCTGCACAGCCAGGCCCTCTGAGGAGGAGGGTGGGAATATTTTTGCTAAATCTGCAATTCAGAAGAATGAAATCTGGTCCTGACCTCCGGAAGGATCAGAACTATCAAGCAAATGCGTTTTTCTTCCATGGGACCGAACTCACTGTTCCTATTCCCATTGTTCCCAGAACAATGCAGGCCTCATAAATGAATTCAGGCGTGAGGGGCGGGGAGTGAGGCTGGGGGGGGAAATTCTCCATACATTTAAATCATGCCACGAGCCAACAAAAGGCAGGAAATTTGGAGCTGGAGCTCACACTTGCTCCCAGACATGTAGAAAACAAGGGAATGAGCTGTCACTTAGGATTTCCTGGCTTTCTCCCCCAGTTGGTTGCAGTGTAAACACCGCTGGGCTGTGCTGGGAGGAGACGGGAGAGCTTCGCTCGCTCCCCTCCGTTTCCTCACCCGAAAAAAAAAGGAAAAAAGAAAAGGAAAAATAGAAAGGGAAAAAAAAAAAACATTCCCTGTGGAATTGGAGGCACCACAGAGTCGTGGGTGTGTGCTGGGAGCGGGCTCATCCCATGGGGTCACCGTGCTGCCCCATGGATGTGGGGTGGGACTGCGGGGATTGGGGTTGGATCTGGAGCATCCCTGGATGCACAGAGGACCCCGGAGCTGTGGCTGGACCCTCCCTGCTCGGCTCAGCCTGTGCCAAGGGGCTGCTGGAGGTCGCTGGGCTGTCCCTGTTGGCCTGGGAACCACGGGCTGCTCTCTCAGGAGGTGCTGAGCAACCCCTGCTAATGGCTGGGGACGGGGCTGGGAGCAGCTCCCTCTTCCCTGCGGCAGAATTCCGACTGCTCCGCTCCCACGGGCAGCAGCTGCTCTGAGGTTCCACTCTTTGGGCAGGAGCAGCCCAGGGCTGGACCCCAGAACGTGTGGGGTTTGTAGGGCTGGCACTTTTGGGGGGTTTGTCTCTGCGTCCCTGTGCCCGTTTCCAGGTGAATGCTGGAGCCTGGGGCTGGCTGGGGATGCCCCAGCGGATCAGGAGACTTCTCTCCCAGTTTTCTCCCAGTTTTTCCCTCTCTCCTGTCCCACCCAGCCTCCATCCCTCCCTCACCATCCCCTTGTCCCATCCCCATCTCTCCTTGCTCTGAAATTCCCTTCAGCACCTCCCCTGCGGAATCTGAGCCCAGCACCTCAAAACGCTGCTGCTGGGCCAGCCAGGCTGTGGTTTTGGGGTGGCTTTGGGGAGGTTTTGGGGTGGCTTTGGGGAGGTTCTGGGGTGGCTTTGGGGTGGTTTTGGGGCGGTTTTGTGGTGGTTTTGGGGAGGTTCTGGAGTGGCTTTGGGGTGGTTTTGGGGCTGTGGCTTTGTGGCGGTTTTGGGGTGGTTTTGTGGCAGTTTTAGGGCTGTTTTGTGTCAGTTTTGGGGCTGTGGTTTTGGGGCGGTTTTGGGGTGTTTTTGTGGCGGTTTTGGGGCTGTGATTTTGGGACAGTTTTGTGGCAGTTTTGGGGCTGTGGTTTTGTGGCGGTTTTGTGGTGTTTTTGTGGCAGTTTTAGGGCTGTTTTGTGGCAGTTTTGGGGGTGTGATTTTGGGGCAGTTTTGTGGCAGTTTTGGGGGTGTGATTTTGGGGCTGTGGTTTTGTGGCAGTTTTGGGGCTGTGGTTTTGTGGCAGTTTTGGGGCTGTGGTTTTGGGGCGGTTTTGTGGTGTTTTTGTGGCGGTTTTGGCCCGTTCAGGTGCTCACCCCCCTGTGTCCCCTGCCCAGCTGCCGGTGCCCATCGCTGTGTTCTTCCTGCTCTACAAGGAGCGGATGGTGCCCTGCCTCAACGGCAGCAGCCACCCGCTGCTGTCAGCTGACGAGCTGGCCCTGGAGACACGGCCCGGGGACAAGGACGAGCTCTCCACCGCTGGCCAGAGACCCCACGTGGCTGCAGGTGAGCTGCAGCTGCCTCTCTGATGGATTTTGGGGAGAATAAAGCCAGATTTGAGCGTGGCTGGGTGTAACGGGAGATCCGGCGCTGCTGTTTGAGGAGGAAACAAAGGGTGCAAAGGGATCTCACGCAGGAATACCCAAACAATCCATTTGGTGCCCTCAAATTCGATGGAATCTTGAGCAGAGGTTGGTATCCCAATCCCAATGAGGCCTCCAAGCTGTGTTTTTCCATTCCATGTTTCTCCAAGCCATCCTAAAGCCAGCCCTGAGCCCCTCCACCCTTTAGGGACACGTGGCAGTTGTTCCCCTTCATTCCCTCCTGGTTTTGGATCATATTTCTTACTGATTATTCAGTTTAAAAGCAGTTATTGTGCTGCACACGCTGATTTTTATAGGAAAGGAATAAGAAATAACAATTTTCCCCTCTCTGCTTGAGGGGAAAAGCGAAATCCAGCAATAATTTGCTCTTGACCTCATGGCTGCACCCTGCCTTAGGGACAATGGTGACATTGTTCTTTCCTACCAGGACAGACGTGTCAGAGTCAATTCTTTGGGCAAACAGTGAATCTCAGAAGTAAATATGGTTTAGGAGCATGGGGAGTGTTCCGTGTTATTCCTGGAAAGATGGCTTTGCCCCTGGGCAATAAAAGAAAATTTCAGGGAGTTCTCCAAGGGCAGGAATATCCCTTAGCCAAGGAATGGGAGCTCTCCTGGGCAGGGATCTGCTGTGGGGTGGCTCCAGGGATGAGGGGATTTGGGCCATGAGTGCCCTGCTGGAGTTTTTATTGCCTGTGAGAGCGGGGCCAGAAGTGGGGAGCCCCAAAATGGGAAAAGGAGCATGAGCAGCTGCAGTAAGAGAAGTGGCAGGAGAACCAGGATTTTGGGGTGTGGAGAGCCAGGATTTTGGGGTGTGGAGAACCCCAGATTTTGGGGTGTGGAGAGCCAGGATTTTGGGGTGAGGAGAACCCTGGATCCTGGGGTGTGGGGAGCCCAGGATTTTGGGATGTGAAGAGCCAGGATTTTGGGGTGAGGAGAGCCAGGATTTTGGGGTGAGGAGAACCCTGGATCCTGGGGGGTGGGGAGCCCGGGATTTTGGGATGTGAAGAGCCAGGATTTTGGGGTGAGGAGAGCCAGGATTTTGGGGTGAGGAGAACCCTGGATCCTGGGGTGTGGGGAGCCCAGGATTTTGGGATGTGAAGAGCCAGGATTTTGGGGTGAGGAGAGCCAGGATTTTGGGGTGAGGAGAGCTAGGATTTTGGGGTGGGGAGAACCCTGTATCCGGGGGTGAGGAGAGCCAGGATTTTGGGGTGTGGAGAGCCCAGGATCCCTGGGGGTGTGGGCAGCAGGTATCCCAAAAAACCAGGATCCCAGGGTGTGGGCAGATCCCATTTCCTTCTGGAAGCTTAGGGGAGATAAAGGTGAGGTGGAGCCCCCGAGCTCAGCAGTGCCCCACGTTCAGGGTCCTGGTTGGGTCTGTCCTGCAGCTGCCCCACAAAGCAAACCCCACTGAGGGCTGGCAGCCACCCAGCCCGGGGGGACGTTCTGCTCAGGTTTGCTTTGCATTGTTCTCCACCAGGTCACGAGGATTTGTTCAGCTGCTGCCAAAGCAAGAACTTCCGAGGGGTTTCCTTCACCTATTTCGCCGTGCACATCACCGGGGCTCTGGTTCTCTTCATGACTGACGGGATCGTGGTGAGCTCAGTTGCCCAAATCTCTGGATTTTTTTTTCCTTCCAAACCCCTGTGACAACCCCCTCAGGGGTTAATGGTGAGAGGGGTTAGACAGGTATGGGAATTTCCCAAGCTCCCCATCTCCAAGGATAAGCAACCCTGAGCTCTAAATGTGATGTTGGGAGAGTGTGGAACTCCAGGGCAGGAGCATGAGCAGCTGCAGTAAGA
>WBNO01021079.1:59456-75596 GCA_013400575.1 Peucedramus taeniatus | reverse complement strand
AAAAAAAAAAAGAGCCACTTTAAGGCAGTGACATCTTACTAGAAAAGTTACCATTAAAATTGCATTAGCTTGACTTGATTTCCGTCATTCTGTCCTTCTTCTGATGAAGAGTTTATGAATTTCAGACATCAATTCAATTCTACAATGAATGTCCTGTATTTTCAATTGATGCTTTCTCATAAATACATAGGCTAAGGAAAAAAAAATTAAGCTACAAACATCCAAAAACTGTTTAAATTACACAATTTGTAATACCACCACACAATTTTTAAACATCATACAATTAAGCATTTATTCAACCTTTTACTTCTTGCAATATGTAATAGTAGAGGGGAATGAGCATTCCTTGCCAACTGGCAAACCAATAGGCACTTCAACAGCTAACAGGGGTGATAATTTTTCCTTTAGCCTGAACACCACAAAAAAAAATTTTAGAAGCAGACTATTTCTTTCATAGGTAAAAATATACTCCAATATTACCAGTAAAAATGAATGTCCATAAACCAGAAAAAGTTACAAATTAAATACCTCCCTCTCTCCACTCAAGCTATACCACCAACTTCAAAGTATAACTGGCCCCTCCAAACAAGGGTCTTCTTCAAAAGCATCACTGTCCATATTAATCAGATATCCTCTTTCTCCTCTGCCCAGTTATCTGAGTCTACTTGAGAAACAACAAATAATCTCTCATTTCTTATCCTTTCAAATGAGTTTTGTGCCTGAGAAGCTGGGGGTCTCAACCATTTACTTAGAAGCATAGTAGATACTCCACAGAAAATGTGCAACAGACATGACACTGGCTTGAAAACCTTCCAATATAATTCTGGTTGTTACATTAGTAATAGTAATAACTGCAATCATAATATTAAAAGTGATGATGATGATAAACTGCAGTAAAAGACCAAGGGATTACTTTGTTCAATCTTAGAGTATGCAAGTATAGCAACACTAGTCTATGAATAAATTTCAAAGTGGTTTTATTTTGTAAGTCTACCATCAGGAAAAAGTTTTTCAATTTTAGAGGAAAAAACTGGACTGACTGCTTGTTAAAGCCAGATTACATAAATTTAAATACTTCATGCAAATAAGAACAAGACCAATTCTGGAAATAGAAGAAACTGTGTTTACATTTAATTTCCAGGTATTTGTAACAAGATATTAATCACATTTTTTCCCCAAATAGGGGAAATCCAATAGGGGTTTTTTAAAAGTGGGCTGTAGTGCTAACAGATTTCATACATATCCAATACAAGCAAGAAGCAAACTTAGAACATTTGATGACACTTTCAGTGGTATTTACTTTTCAGTTCCAGTTCTCTGAGCAAAATGTTGCCACTGCAACTGGTTTACTCTCCTTTTAATTAAAAGGTAGACTGCATAGCTAATAAAGGAAAAATATTTAGAATATTAATTACACCCAACAGCAATATTTAAGCTCTCCTGTCATAACCATAGGGCAAGACAATTTTAAAACACGTTGCAGCAGGAGGAGATACTGTTTCAGGAGTCAAAAGGCACGCAGACTCAGGCTTACAACAGCCTTTAGATGCAGGCTCATAAAACAAATTCCCCACTGATAAATATTTAGACAGGCAGGTCTGTGACCTGAAACTTCCTTAGATATCTATACCCTGCAGGGATGAGAACCCAGATGCATGTCCCTCTCTCTAGCATGCTCTGCTATTTGCCTTCTGAATTTGTCTTTGCAGCAGTACAGTTTCAAAAGGAGATTTACAGAGCACCTCTCTTTCCATTCCATTTCAAAACCTTGGTGATCAGCACAGTCTTGTGGGTATAATGAAATATACACTTATTTCTCTCTGGCAGAGCAGACCCATTCCCAACATTCAGCATGAAATCATCATGTTCTTTATGGAGAAAGCTGACTGTCCCAGTTCAGTTTCTCAGATCATCAACTCTTCTAGCTACATCTGTAACACTACTTTGGTAAATCACCGTGCAATTGCAAAAAGGACATACGTGCACAAAAAATAGATCACTGCCTGAATCAGTTCCGCATATGCTTGGCCTGGGATATTTTACGTTCTTGTTCCAGCCCCACAAAGCCTTTCAACTGTACTAAAGGCTTCTTTAGACACTGCTGTAACAGTGTAGTGTCAGGGATTAGCTGTACCACTTCCTCAGCTGGTCAAATCCAAGATAAGCCTGCACATTCTTCAAGTTGCTTTGTAAGAAGCTACCTTGAATATAAGAACAAACAGCTAAGCCACTGGTAGAGTCTAATTACTTGGACTTGTTTGTTTGGCTTTTATTCCTGCTGAATTCTTTAAAATTAGACAATCACAGAATGGATTAGGTTGAAAGGGAACACAGAGGATTATGTAGTCCAACCTCCCTATTCAAGCAGGGTCATCCTGGAGCAGGATTGCATCCAGATGGTTCCTGAATATCTCCAGTGAGGGATACTCCACCACCTCTCTGGACAATCTGTCACAAACCAGTGCATGGTCACCCACACAGTAAAGAAGTTCTTTCTCATATTCAAGTGGAACTTCCTGTGTTCCAGTTTATGCTGGTTGCCTCTCGTCCTATTGCTAGGCACCACTGAGAAGCACCTGGCTCCATCCTCTTGGCATCCTCCTTTCAGGTACAGATAAACATTGTTGAGGGCTCCTCTCAGTCACCTCTTGATGCTGAACAGGCCCAACTCCCTCAGCCTCTCTCTTAGGAAAGATGCTCCAAAAGACATCCTTACTATCTCAGTGCATGATACTTTTCACTACCTAAACCATATCAACAAATTATAGTCAATTACATAAATGAGATACTTAGCATCCATAACAGTGAAAAGAACAGTCATTTCCACAAATATTGGGGAGTCCTAATTCTTGAAAAGAAGTGCTTGCAGATCATGATTTTTAGCTAAAGACGCAGCATCCTACATTGACTTTTATCCTGTGGTTCATGTGTGGCATTGAGTTCAACAAAGCAAAAGGGATGAGAATTCCTGCTCAGGGCATCCTTCAGTGACTGTCTCTTTTAATCCCATTTTATAAACAGTTCTAAGAGTCTAATTACAATCTGCCACCATACGGCAAGTATCTCAACAAAAATGAAAAGCCTTTTAAAATTCAATTCCTTTAACAACAGTCTGCTTTTTTAATATCATTGAGAGAGCATTGTGATAGGCACAGTGATTTTAGGAGCATTTTCTCTGCACACAAGATGCAAAATACCATTGAGACATTCTTCCACTTCAAATCAGACTGAAGCAGTGACATACACACAAGCTGACCCAAACACCTCTTCAATATATTAAGAAATATATAATCAGCTCTATTTTAATAACACCACCACTAAAAACTGTAATTGCACCATCATAACCAAACATTTTTTCTTTTTTTTTTTCTTTCACCTTAAGGATTAGTCTGTAACAAATCCTCTCTGTAGGTACAGAAGGCGTTGCTGACCCAGTTCAGTTCCAGCTCTGCAGTGGCCACATCCAACCAAGCAATAGCTCCACATCTGGCAGCTGGTTTATACTTTGCTTGAAATCAGCTTTCAACCATATGAGAGCGTGAAGACATCCACCAGTCATGGGCTGAGCTTACTGATCTTGGTGTTCTAGGTAACTTTTGCAAAGATGATCTACTCACACACCAGCAAGCTGATAAAATTTATGAGTAACCCAATGACTACAATAAGAAAGATCCCTCTGATGGTTCTACCTTATACAAAACAGACTATTGCAAATGCCACAACAGACTGGCAGTAATGGTAATAGACAGAGCTTTTCACTTTATTATTTAGATAGAGCAGTGACTCTGACATTGAATTTGTATTTTATTTTGTTATAATAGAGTTCATGGCACAAAGAGTGTGAAATACATTAAAGAATTAGGCTCTTCAAACAGATATGAAACACTGAGTATGGAAGAGCTGACTACTTGGTACACCGAAGTTTCATGGACATTTTATTTCACTTCTTTTTCTGACATGCAAGTCAAAAATCACAACTGAATTACATCTTCCATGGTACAGTATAACTTGAATACATTAAAACAAATCAAGGCAACAAGATCAAGAATTCCAAGAACTAAATCAGGTATGTTATTTATTTCAAGAGGATTTAAGAAAGACTGAATAGCACTTGATAGCCTGTAAGACACATAAGCAACGTACAATCCTCAGGTTTTTACTCCCTAAAATGTTATGTAGAATTACCTTAACAGCAGTTCTTTGGGTAGTTTTTTGTTAATAAGGGCTTCATCATTATTTGAGAAAACCTAGAAACAGAAAGAAGAAACACTATTTTACAAACAAACAAGAAAAACATATTTTAAAAACGATATTCACCTTCTTCTCACGATATTCACTAAGGTGCTTAATTCTTTTCAATTACTGTTAATATCAAGTTTTCATTGACAATGTTAGTTGTCAATACTATACAATTATTTCAATGTACAAAACAAAGCCACAACCCCACATACACCTGTTCTTCTCTAGTGCTAAGATTTAACCACATAGAAATTGTGAAGCAACTTAATAATCATGAAACAAGCACACTTACACTGCAGGAAGTATTTTAAACAGTAGGGAAACTTCAAGTAATAGCAAGACATGTACAAACACACAATGGCTGCACAGTCCTAAAACCATCCAATTACAAACAAACAAACAAACAAAACCAAAAAAACTCCAAACAAACAAACAAACAAACAAAAACCACACACAACCTGGACAGGTCTCCAGTTACTCAGGTCCCTCCTTTCACTGTCTACAGTGCAAATACTTTGGCCCAGGCATGTGAATATGGATAAAATATAAATATCTGCACATTTCAAGAATGTAGTGCCACAGATAGGGCAGCAACTGCTATATAAACAAAGTAAGCAGGTCAAGAAATGCTACAAGAAAAACTGAAAACACCTCTCACCTAATCTATTATTAATACATATCCTAAGAGCAGAAAAAAAGAGAGACAAAAATAAAACACCCAAGGAAAAAAGCAGATAATAATAAGGTTATATAGTCAACAGCTAAACAGAAAGACTAAAACAAAGATGTTGATCAGATTTACAACTTAGTCCAAATATTTAGATTTGAGAAATTTTACCAGAGGAACACAGCACTAAGCAAAACAGAAGGTGAAATGGAATTTAAGGAGCCATGGCAAAGGCTGGAAGATGTCAAAGTTACAAGCAATCATTTCCTGTGTAAAGGGAAGAGCTTTAGGGAGTTCATTTGCTGTCCATAATACCATAAACGAAAACTAGAAAGAAGGATCCAAAACAGATGAGTTTTCTGAACACTGAAAGGTAAACATGAAAATCTCACAAAACATTAAAACAACTGGAAGAAATCTTCTCCCTTTATTAAGCATATGCTGTTCTTGACATCATGGTATTGTTCATCCTACTATCCACACACATCGAATACTTGGAAACTATTTGCTTTGCTTCTTATTTAAAAAAAGTGAAAAAAGAAAGAAGGTCCATAAAAGCAAAGAAAGAAAAAAAAACCCCGAATATAAGCTCGGCTTTATCTTCATAAAGGAAGGGAGACAGCAAAAATTACACATCTGGGAATTTTGAAAATATCTCCGCAAAAAATACTGTAAGATTTGAAAACTTGAAACTCCTTTTGGCTGCTGCCAAGAACCTTTTTTCTCTTCCAGTACATCCTAGACTGATTTCAAGTTTAACTGCATACTACTCTTTCAAATTTGACACAGATTTCTTCACCCACTACCTCTGTGCACGGCTATCCACACATCTAAAAACAATAAAGTTGTCAACTTTCAATAGGACTGACAAGTTTAATCAAGCTTCCTTTTCCAGCAACTGGAGCAGCACATTTATTCACAGACTGGAGACTACAGATATTTGAAGCATAAAACAACCATGAACATATTTCAATAGGACAATTCTAGCTCCTTCAGAAGAGAGGCGTTGGCTTTAAGCAGTTCCACATAGCTGACCATAGGCTCAGTTTTGCTCTGGTTGTTTTATATCTAATACCTATTGCTGCTGATATTTTCAGCCTTTAGGCTGAAATATACCATGTACATCAATGACATTTTTAGAACTGGTTAACTGCTTCTGACTTTGACAACTCATACGTTTATGAATTATCCACGTGTGCCATTTTTATATTATATGCTACTCAAAATTTGCAGCGTAGCTGCATAAAATCCCCAAATACAAAGACAAATCCATGCACAAGGAAAAGGGATGCGATTGAACATATATAATAAATGTTACTCTAAAACTAGTTTTATATTTCCTATAAACACAAGACGAGTTACAGAAGATCTCTACACTCTAAAAGAATTGAAAGAACAATTAATACAAATAAAAATCCATAAGCGAAAAGTATAATTCCTTATTACTTCAATTTTGAGCCATTTCTTACATTCCTTAACTGACCTCTCTTGGTAATATCTTCGCTGTACTTCTGGAACATTGGTTATGAGCTAAAAAGGGAGTATTTTCTTTTAAAATTACCTGATAGTTTCTTACATTTAATTTCTTTAGCAACTACATTTTAAAAAATCTCTTTATTATATAAACAAAGCACCTGTTGTGTAAATCTGTGAAACCAAGAAAGGATAATTTCCCCGTTTGAATTACCTTTCCGTATTATTAAACATACTAATTGCCACTAGTCCTAGAACATAACTTCTTGGTACACCACACTTAGCATGCCACCACTGAAAGCAGCACATTAATCTCTTCTGGTATAACAGCTAATGATAAGGGTCTTCTGTTTTCACCAGAATTAATAGGATGAAAAAAATCTTTTCTGATAAAGTTATTTCAAGATCAAAATAAGGTTATACTACCAATTTTGGTGACAGTCCTTATATTTTCTTTTAAGCATGCAATTTCAGTTGTCATTCAATCCTCTATTTAAGAGGACTATTTTCTTAACAGATGAAACAGTTTTGGTAGCAGCTCATCCATTATGGCTCAGTTCCACTGAGATATTTATGTATCTAATTTCCACTGAAATCAGAGTAGATAAGGACTTTCAACCTGTCAACTTCTCAAATCAAAAGTTATTAAAAACCCAGACTCTCAAAAATAGCCTTGCTTAGTAGCATACTAAAGGAATTATGGGCAAAAGTAGGTTTGTGGAAGGTGAGGTGTGAAAGACTAAGGAGCATCTGCAAAAGGCATATATACTGAAAACAAGGCTGAAGTATTTATCAATTCAGGGAAAAAAAACCATCATTGGGTCATTTTCACCAAAGGAGACAACAGGCTAGAATTAAATCTACTTATTTCCTTCCCTTCTATGGTTGACAGAGCACACATCCTATTTAAATTGTAAATACAGCCATATGTATAAAGCATCAAGTCTTTCATGTTTTCATGGGTTTTTTTTACTTTTTTTACTTTTTTTTTTTTTACTTTTTTATTTTTACTTTTTATTAAGTATTATTCATGCAGTAATAGACACGGTAAAACCAAATTTTAGAGGAAAATCCTGAGAAAATAAAATTACAGTTTTATTCAGTGCCTTGATGTGTAGATTTTTGTTGCCAAACACAAAACCCAGCAGCTTGCTGCACATCTTTCCTCCTATATTGAGACTAATTGTAGCCTGTGCAATTTTATTTCTGCCATGGTATTGAAAGCACCTGGTGCTATAGTGGTAGGAAAACCACCAAATTGGCTTTGCTACCCAGAGCAGCTCACAAGCAAACTAAAGTAATGAATGGCATCCAGAAAGCTCTCTATTTAAATACACCACAAAAATGGAGAAGGAAAAAGAGGCAAAACTACCTTCCTTTACCATAAATTTCAGATTATCCCATGTTACACTCTAGTATAAGTGTATACAATTCTCTAATGCTCAGGGAATTGCTGCTAGCTAGGGCTTCCTCCAGAAATGTACAATCAATGCATCAGACAGGCAGAATCATTTAACACCATGCAAGTGGCAAAACGTATCTAGGCAACAAAAGGAGTGTTAGACAGGATATACATTGCCAACAGAACTGAAGTAAGTGACACTGAAGACACAACAGCCGATGACACAGGACTGCTGCTAAACTAGAACCCATGGTAAAGCTTTCTGTATAATCAATAAAAATTATAATGCACCAAAATGAACCTTGAAATGCAATCCCATCTTGAACCAAGCTTGCCTACAGCAGCGACAGACTGGCAAAATTTTTTATTTCAACACACAGACACTGTCTGCCCTCCAGGCTCTTGTTCCTATGCTCCAGCTGTTCACCCTGCTCTGGCTCAGGCTATGCCTTTGTCTATTTTAAAATTCAGCCTTCCTGGCCTGCTCTGGTTGCTAACATTTTCTTCCCTTTGGACACACTACTAGAGCCGAGGGCATGATCTTCAGTAGCCTTACAGCTTCCTCCTTGCTGCCAGAAACCCCTGGATCTTTTGCACTGGTCTTTCCTTGGGGTATTTTCTCTTCTAATGCTGTGATGACAAGCTGACTGAACAAAAGCAACACCTCATATCAAATACTTCTGTTCTTATTGTGCTGGTCATCTTAAAGAGTTAAGGCTCACCTTCAGAAAAGATCAAATGCACCTGAGCATATCTCTCTGTTTTTCATTAATGTTTTCCAGTTACCTAAGGCTGCTTATAAGGGCCATAATGCTTTTAAAATTTCCCCAGAATAAGTGCTGTTTAACATAATAAAACCTTCCAGACAGAAGCAGCTGGCCACACTGCCCACTTAGCTGCTTGATTCTCTTCCAGAAGAGCCATCATTCTTCTTTTGCCAGCACTGGTATTCATATCACATCATTCACATTTTACTGGAGGGCATCAGCCTGGCTCTCAAGGCCCTGTTCTTACTGGGTGACAGAACAAGGTCACTTGTGAACTTCAGAGCTGATGTCCACAGCTGCACAACTCTACCTCGAGGCCTCTAGCCTTTCCAACTGAAGTGCCTCCCAGTGCAGAGCAGGAAGTGCTTGGAGGTTGCCTTTCCTGCTGCCTCGAGCACAGTAGCCCATTGTTTGTTGCTCAAACACCTCTCATGACCCTTTCCTGTGTGTTTTTCTGAAGGGCAGTCACCTAATGCCAATAACATATTTGGAAATCACCACTCAAGCCTTTTAAAGAGTACAGCTTCATTCCTGCAAGCAGCCAGGGTATTAAGGTGTAACAGGTTAACCTGACCTGTTAGCTGAGATGCCCATACCCTAATGCAAGACTCAGCCTCTTCTACTAAGTCACCAAAGAGACAGCAATCCTCTGACTCCAGTGGGATAGCTCCTAGTTTTGCTTGTTAGAAAGGGGAAATACAATGGTTTGCAGATTAGTGATTGACCTAATTACTTGCAGGCCTAAAATTCAGTTGAAAGATAACATTTTATCAATACTTGCTATCATGTAACTGGTGTTTGGTAGCCAGCACGGCAGAAAACATTATGTTCAATCCAATACCTCCCTAAAAGAAAGAGGCATTACATTTTATTAGCAAAAAAGGTTTGCAAGCTCTGCTTTCCCTACACTACTCTGAGGTAGGAGCTACATGTAAGACTAACCATTCAGGGGCACGCAGCTCACATTTGCCTTTCAACGTATCTAGTTCTAAGCACTACCAGAAATGGCAGAACGAACCTAAACCACACAGAAAAATAAACTACTCCTTACCTAATCTTCCATGACTAGAGACTAGTTCAGATCAGGAAACAAAAAAAAATCCAACAACTTCCATATAAACACTAAGAAACTTGGAAAAAGTTGTTAATTGTATCCCCATATATTCTTTAAACATATGCAGAGAGACAGCTGAAAAAACAGGTTTGACAAAGTATTGTCCTCATCATCTGCTAGTCATATGCTGATTGGAAAATCTTTGCTTCAATTTGCTTTCTCTTAAAAAAATAATGGCTGAACATTTCCTTTTTCAGATAATTATCCATTACTTGTCTTTTAAGATTCTACCCTTCCAAACAGTACAGGATGATGCATTCAGATATAATTCCTAAAAAACCTAAATTAAAATAAAGCATTTAATTAGCAGTCCAATGTATAAAGTGCTTTGAAGTGGAATACGGGGAAACCCGTATTTATAAGCTTGGAATGCAACAGACCCATTAATTAATGGGAGAATGGAAGAAAATTAAAATCAGATGGACGAAGCAGTTGTTGCCTGTAACCCATCACAAGGGTACAAAGTAGCCCCTCACAATTTTGATTACACATCATACAGATTCTGTATTTCTTGACCAGGTAAATGACAAATCCCTCTTTAAGCATCAAGCAGAGTCTCAAACGGAATTTGCAAAAGCTTAAGTTCAAAACACCTGAGAAAGACTATTTTCTTTGACCACTGAAGTAACTTTGGGACTCTAAGCAAAAATACTGGAGAAGATTCTAAGGTAGCTTCCATCCCAACATCCACAAGGACTGTGCGCTCAAATTACTAACTGTGTAATCACAAAAATAATCCAGCTGGTGTCATGCCATTTTGTAGAATCATGCTATAAATACATGTTCTCAAAGGCATTCAGAACATGATATGTTTCTGAACAAAATCAGTCCAAGAGAAAAGTTAGTGTCCGTTCATTTCAATGTAGCAACATTTGCCTAGGGATAGCCATGTAGTTTCAGCCATCCAAATTTAATCCACATCACAGATTCAGAGCCCTTAGGAGAATACCTATCAAAACTTCTCTGAATCCCCACTTCTACCTATAGCTGTTTTTACTGACATACATATGGCTAAGTTTTATTCCCAGTCTTCAGCATCACCACACAAACTAACAGGCTGATGGCACGACAACAGACCTGAAGTCCTCCTGGAATGTTCACACGGAGATTCTTCTGCAAGTCCATTTCCCCAGGAGTTTGCACCATTCTAATCTGAACTGACAGAGTCCTCCCTCCAGTCACGCAATCCCACATCCAGAAGGGCAATTCTTCTTATTGCACTTAGCTCAAACTGTAAATGAAATCACAGCTTAAGTACTGACTGCATGGTTGGAGCAGTCAGAACCCTTGTTCTAGGCACCTATGAAACAGAAATTTTGAGTACGAACTCTCCCCCTCCATAATTGCTCTTCAAAAACACATTTGAGACATAAAAGGTATGGCTTATTACAGGAATGGTTCTATAGTTTCTACAAAGCCATTTCAAAGCAGTGCTCGATCTGCCTCATAAACACTATGCCAGAACTGAGGTTTTTCCTATTACTGAGCATGAAATCTTTACTATGAAGTGCAAATCTTCTCTGCAAGGCAAATATCCCTAGAAAATGAACAAGAAAAAAATCTGCTTTGTGGCTACATATGCCATATATGTAGTGCATAATTAATAAAAACTACCATACATGTAATGCATTATTAATAAAAGTTTTCAATTATAAGAGACAAAATCAGGTACCTCTTCATCATTACAATCAGTAATTACACTTGACTTCAAAGGAAATAGGATCACAGTAGCATTTCCAAAACATCTTTTTCAAACTGCTTCAAGAAAGGTAATAGGTTGCAATTTAGAAGAGAAACTGGACATTCAGTATTTGCCAAAATGTACATTTCTTGAATTTCTGCAGAACTAAAATTATCTTGATACTTTTGTTCCAGAAGTAGTTCTGAAAATAGTCTATAATCTACAAGCACACTTAGACATTTTGCCCCTTAATATTTATATAACTACCATGTAACATCAAGCTATGATATGGAAATGCCTTTTCTCTGTGAAGCTCTGACCTCAATTTCAACCTCTGAAGACAGACAAACTTGACATACTGGTAGAGTTTCACATTTATGCAGATTTGATTATGCCCTTGTCTCCTTGATTTAAATTTACAGAACATACTGGGTAACCAGCTGAACAGCAATCAAATCCAATGAAAACCAAATTTACTCTTTTCTTCTGCCTATCAAGGAGAACATAGAGAAACAATGGAATAGAAAAAGAAGAGTATAACAAGAATTAAGGCAAATATTTTGAGTGCTGCAGCTTGATACCAAATATTGAGTACTTTCTTGTGGGCTACACAGCGAGTTCATAGTTCCAAACAGTCATAAATGTGCAAGTCCAGAAAAGGGCAAATTTCCAGTCTTCCTCTAGCAGTGGTTCCTCCAACACAAAGATAAAAACCCAGGGGGAATCCCTCAAGAAACTGGCTGTAGTTGATTTTGTCAGCTGAGGTGCCCTTGTGTCAACTATTGCTGCGTTTCCATTACCTCCCTGTACCCAACAGAAATTATTTTATTCCATTTAAACACTTACATTCGTGCTGTAGTTTTGTTTGGATAGGTTTTGTCCTGTTTTGGCTCAGGTGGGTGGGGGTGGATGCATAACAGGGAGGTCATTTGAGACAGCAAAAATTAAGCATTTACAGATCCTGTGCTTACTTTTCCTTGACCAGGTATATAACAAATCCCTCCTTAAGTATCAAACACTCAAATGTAAGTTGCAAAAGCCTAAGTTCAAAACACCTGAGAAATATACTTTCCTTTGACCACTCAGGTAACTCTGAGACTCTACAGAGACATACTGAAATAGAATCTAAGGCAGCTTCCACCACAAAATGATTCACAGGGACTGCACTTGCATTATAATTAATTTTGTCACAAAAATAATCCATTTGGTTTCACACAGTGTTGTAGAATTGCACTCTATACACAGATTTTCAGACATTCATAGTACAGCACTTTTTTTGAAAATTAGGATGAGAAAAATGTTTGATCTTTACAAAGCATTTGTTCTTCAGTCCCAAGAACAAATAGTTTAAGCTTTGAGAGAAATGCAAGTAATTTCTTGATCTTGAAAAAAATGGAACTGACAGAGGAGATACCAGTATGTAGTGAATTTTATCATTATACACTTTTAATGTCTCATGTATATGTTTTTCTGCATTTTTAAGACTGCAAATCTAATTTTCACCATATAGAAGATACTCTGTGTTTACAATCTTCCTTCTCAGAAGCTTTACAAAGAATGAGAATGTCCCACTCTGCATTAGAAGTTCAAGTGAGAAAGTTGTTTTGTAAAAGCTCAGGGGAACATCTGGACTCAAGCTCTATCACATTCACATCAAGTCACCCAAAATACACAGGTCAAGTATGATGAGAAATTATAACAGTTCTTGCATTGTCCTAAAATACATGGAGGGGTTAAAAACAAAAAAAAAAAGAAAAAGGAAAAAAAAAAAGCAGAGATCTATGGAGAATATGGATCACCTTCCTAAAAAGATTATTAGAAAGAATGCAAGTGGATGTTGTGGATACTGTCTAAACTAGCTTGAGGGAGAACTCCTTGGTGTCACAATTTCATCTGGTTTTGTCCTACTTATCATATCCCACTTATGTGCATTTCTAATTCAGTAGAAAGACTACCAGAATTACCAGCTGATAACAATTTACATTAAATTAATGCAGTTATTCTGACTTCCAAATGATTAAACAGCTGAAGCAGTGTCAATGTGTAGTCTCCTGCTAGGATTCAGATCAATACTGTCACAATGCCAAAACTAGTACTACTTTTCTACACCTACTTAAAAATAGTTGCCATGCTTCACAGAAGACCTGACTTTTATTAGCAGCTTTCCACATCTGCTAGCCCCATGCTATCCCTCATTTTAACTAGGATGACCAAATATTCCAGTCTGTTGTCAAAATAAGCAAGCAGTAAGCTAACAGTCCTTCTGATTTTTAGGAACATTGATATTCCCTGTACTAAAAGGTCTGGTGTTAATTGTTCAAAATTTATTCTATGAAGCTATGAAGAATTAAGAAGGAAAGAACAATTTGAATAGGACTAACCCTATAAGACAGAAAAATTCATGTACAAGTATGCATTGAATAAAATATTTGAAAAATTTTAAAATAATTCCAAAAATGGTGGTAAACAGCTTAACAGCTGTCAAGTGCAACTAAGAAGCTGCCCAATATAAGAATCTGCAGAGCAGATGGTATAATTTCTGAGATTTCCCCAGTGCAATTACAGCACCAATGCTGCTTTGCAGATTCTATGTCTGCTGAGTTTAGACTGCTAAAGGTATCTCTTTGGGAATGTCAAAATGGACCACAAAGAAAACATTCATGCCTGGAATTTGGTGAATGGACAATATTTATTTATAGAATAAGAAAATCATTAAGAATGAAAAACATCTCCAAGACTGAGTCCAGCCTCTGTCCGAATATCCCCATACGGTCAATTAAACCATAGCTCTAAGTGCCACAGTAGTTTCCTGAACACCTCCACGGATGGTGACTCTGCCATCTCCCTGGGAAGCTCATTCCAATGCTTAACAACCCTTTCAGTGAAGAAATGTTACCGTATGTCCAACGTGAACCTCCCCTGGTGCAGTTTATAAACATTTGGTTAGTTGTTTTTCAGTCTGTAATTTATCTTAAATTTAGAACATGAGATAAATCCATTTTATTCAACTGACTTAAGATACTGCATCTTCTCTGATGGAATATTAATGTGAAGCAGAACATGTCACTGAGTCACAATCACTCCACCATGGTACACCACAGCCTAATCACAGAGGTTTACTCCTCTTTGTAGCAACAGATATATCATAAGACCTTTGCAAAGCAAACCCAAACTGAATCTACACAGAAGCATACCGCAATCATGCAGTCTATCCATATTTTTATTCCACCTCACATTTTAGTTTTCAAGGTTGGTTTGTTTGAGTTCAGAACATGCAGGCTACAATTGGGAAGGAACAGAAAGCAATGTGCAGGGGAAGAAAGAGACAGTATGAACAAGCTTTCATGCAAAGGAAGAAAAGTTGCAGCACCATGGGAATATAGTTCTTCCCTTTGTGAGGCTGAGCGCTCCCTCCGCCTCCCCAGAACCTGATCCAGAAAACCTACTATCATTACACACACATAAATATATGCATGAAGTGATTGCCTTTAAACACTGTGTACTTCCCCATGTGGGAAAGGCCAGCAACTGTGCCTTCTTGCTGCATCTATCATTGTAACTATCACTGTGAAGCAGTAGGGCATCAGACAATTAAGTTGTAATTGAAAACAGGGCTCAAACCAATCATCTTTCCAAACATGCTGTGCCTGTCCCTACACACTCCCCCTTATGTGCCTTGTCATCTTCCTTTCACAAACATCTGATGCATCTCTGCCCTGCCACTCGTGGCAAACACATACTGTGTCACATTCCCACATGCTCTCCCCACAGAGCAAACCACAGCCGCTCTTCTTCATCCACTGCAACCCTCCTCACACATGTGCTCTGTGTCATGCCGTCCCCACATACAGGTGAAACAAACCTTGCACTCACCACACTCACTTCTCAAATCTATTATAAATGCATCCGTGCACACACATCACAACATCACAGCTGTGCGTGCTCACATACACAAGCTACTGCAGCTCTGTACGCACAAGATACCATACCCTGTATCTGCTACGTATGCATAGGACTACAGATAATCCTTGCCACACCCATACCATACATGCCTTTAAAAATATCCACAGATTATGCCACACCCAATATTCACTATATATACACACAGGAACAAGCCCATACCAGACAGCAGCAGGCAGACACAACTACATACATACGATGCCATGTCATGGCCCTGCACACAATGTCACATCTCCGCTACAACACAAACACACCATACCCGAAGCCCAAATCACAGCAGAGACACACAGATATAGCATTACACTCACTGTGTATCTGCTATCTGCACACATCCCAGGCCACACCCTGACTCACGGCACATGCATAAGGATACAGCACAGCGCCCAAACCCAGCATCCCGTGCATCCACACGGTGACACCCCATCCCTGCCCTGTGCACCGACACACGCCCTGGCTTTTCCTCTTGACTTTATAAGGGAGACGACACACCTTCATCATTCCCCAGCCGCCCTACACACCCATATAAACACACCATCCCTCCTGTGTTATCCAGGCGGACAACACACCTGACTCGCGTCACACGCCAGGCAGAGCCCTGCCATGGCTGCTCCGGCGCTACACGGGAGGAGGAAGAGGAAGCAAGGCGCCCGTCACACCTCACCACAGACACGCAGGCATGTGCTACAGCAAGGGACAGCGCGGCCCCACCTGCTTCGGGCAGGCACGCAGACAGAGGGGCAGACAGACACTCTCCTTTCCCTTCGTCTACAGCGTGGGTGGGCGCAGCCCCGCGCCGGGCCTCACGCCCAGCCCCGCATCCGCCCCCGCGCTCCCCCG
>WBNO01021079.1:23492-59450 GCA_013400575.1 Peucedramus taeniatus | reverse complement strand
CCCCGCGCCGCCTCCCGGGGGAAGGCGCTGGTGTCCAGCGGGAGCGGCCCCGAGCGCGGGAGAGGGGCGAGGGCCAGGGCCGCTGCCGACTCTGCCGGGGATCTGCGGGTGCTGCCAGCGCAGGTGGGGGCTGCACCCTGCGCCTCCCGTCTGCAGCCTGGCGTTGGATTTGTATTTGGCACAGTGACCTCCTGGAGACACAGAATCATGGAATCGAGGAGGCTGGAAGAGATCATCAGGTTCAACCATCAGCCCAGAGCTACCACTGAAAACCCTAAATCGCTAGACCACATCACCCAGCGCCAGGTCCAGACACCTCTTAGACACCTCCAGGGATGGCGACTCCACCGCCTCCCTGTGCAGCCTATTTCAATGCCTGACCACACGTAACACTGATTTTTTTATTTTCTAATATCTAATCTAAATCTCTGTGGTCTCAGCTTCAGGCCATGATATCTGATGATCCCACTGCAAGGAGATAGAAGAGGCCAGCTCCAACCTGGGTACAATCTCCCCTAAGGTGGTTGTGGAGAGCAATGAAAAGTTCTGCCCGAGATGCTACCATGGCCACCACGGGGGCTGCAGTTTGCAACCACAACTGTAAATGACCAGGGGACGATAACATCCTAAATCAGTACGGAAAAATCCACAAAAGCCAGTCTGTCAGCCAGCCAAGAGTTTTCAGGCAATGCGTGCTGTCAGTAAGAGCATGACTTGCTTCTGCAAACACTCTCTGCGTAAAACCACTGTCAAAGCCAAATACAACATTGTTAGTAGCGCACTTACGGGTCACATCTGTTCAGCAGTCACAATACCCCATGCAAAAGTGAGGAGATGGGAAAAATGATGAGGAAAAAATTGCCCCAGCTGGTATTGTTTTCTGTTGATTCAGTCCTTCAGGTTTCTAAGAATCGTAAGTGGTTGTTGCAGAGGAGCAGGAGTTTGCTATTTGGAACGGGCTGCGTTCATTCCTTTAAGGAATGAAACATTCTGGTTTGATTAACAGTAAAAAATAGTTTCTTATGAAAGTGTCCTTTCTCAGAACCCGTACGGAAATAGTTGGTACATGCACATATCATTTGTTGGCACATCTCTGAATCTGCTGTCTTCTACTCTCCAGATTTTGGAGAATGACTTGGTTGATACAACCAATCTGGTTTGTATAGTAGAGAAGAAAGCCTCAGAAATGTGAAATATGTATAAACAATTTAGACATGTTCAGCTGAATTGCAGAAGGCCCAGACTAGCAGTTTCTAATTTCTATCAGTTCACATTTAAAAAAATAAAAAGATTACTACCCCATGATACATTTAAAAAAAAAAATCATATGGCAAATGTCTGGACTGTATTGTAAGAATAGTGACAAATTTCCCTATCACTACAGTAAAAAGAAAGAAATCTAGGGAATTAGAACCAGTTATAGTTGCAGCAACCTGAAGGAAAAAAAAGACCTTATTTTGGAAAAAGAAGGGGCATTACAAAACATCCACCATCTTCGATGATGAGGAATTCAGTATAATTAGCTAAATTTGGTTGTGTTTTTGCAAGAAACTGTCAGAAGGAGTGAATTGTTTTGAAATAGATTTGAATCAATATTTTATGTATAAAAAGACTATATAAAGAAAGGTTCCTTGTTTCATCCCACAAGAAGGAAAAGACAGCCATACATTTGCCACCTATGTATATACCTAGGATGTGAGAGACAGAAATCCAGCCTTTTGGGTCTGGACCTCACTACTGACTTTTTGGACTCCTTTTTGTCTGTATTGTGGTATCACCTGAAAATTCAAGGAAATTTTAATCAAAAAACCCTGTGAGCTGAAAAAGTCCATCAGCTGGGACAACCCTAATCTCATAACTAGAAAGTAATTTTATATAAGAGTTTTAAATGTAAGAGTAAATTTATTTCCATTACCTCACTATCTAGGGGATCCCCAATGCAGCACCTGGGCAGAGGTACCCAAGCAGAGATACAGACACTGTTAAATTCAATCCATGCTAGGGGATCACTGGGCTGCTATTCACTCAGGGTCATCAAGAGTTATTCCCAGCTGCAAAATCAATTCAGCAATTTACAGTCCTCCTTGCTAGTTTTCTGCATTTAACCCATTCCTTCCAACACTGACAAAGTGGCACAGTGCATCCTCAACCACCTCACTCCTAGATCCTGAGAAGCATGTAACTTACTGCTAGGCAGGGCAACCATTCAGAGGGGCCTTCACAAGCTGCAAAAATTGTAACCTCAAATGCTGATGGGAATCTCAGGACACTAAGCAAAGGCAAATACCAAATCCTGCATCTATGATGAGGTATCCCTCTGCAAGAGCAGAGGCTGTGGCAGCTCTGTCCATCTCTGGTGGACAATGAGCTGAACATGAGTCAGAAATGAGCTCTGGCAGCAACAAAAAACTGTATTAGCAAGGGAGTAGCTTGGAGGCTGAGAGAAGTAATTATATCCACCTATTCAACACCCATGAGACTGCATCTGAAGTGCTGTGAGCAGGTCTGGATCCTCATCATCAGACAGATGTTGACAAAACGGGAAGAATCAGGTGTAAGAGCACTACAGAGTTTGGCAGGCTATGCCAAGCAAGGGGAGACCTGGTGTTCATTTAATCTAGACAAGACATCCAGGTGGGATCTAATTGCAAGCTTCTGCTACCTAAAATGGAAGTTATAGAGAAGATGAAGCCAGACTGTTGTAGTGTGCTTTTATGTTTTGTAATAGTTTGTCTTTGTATTTTTTCTGTTTTTCCCCAAGTGGTTTACCCTGATTGTGCCCCCTCCCTCTACCTGTGTAATCCTTCTTCTTGGATGAAGTCATCCCCCAAACCTCCGCCCGGGCCTCTGCCAGTCACTCAGGGTGCCATCCCTTCCATCTAGAACTTTTGGTCCAGGGTGTCGGGTAATTGATCAGAGGCCAGGGGTCCCTCCCCAGGGGTCACCCTATATGGTATCCCAAATGTCCATTCCCCCAGTTTCCATCCCCTTACTTTCCTTATTGGTCAAATGAATGTTATCTACTTTTGTTTCCACCTCCCTTTAAATGTTACCTTGGCACAAACCCCAAGGCTCTGGGCAGGAGGATCCCCTGAGGTATGGGGCTCCCCCCGAGCTCCTGAAGAAAACCTTGGATTAACTCCCTGTGAGAGTCGGCTCCTTTCATCTCTCCCCATTGTCACCAGCGTCTCCTCTGCAGCAGGTGATCAGCCTAGCTGCCTTCTGGACCCCTGGGGCACAGGAAAGTGTCCCCCCGCTGTCCCCCCTGTGTCCACTATGTTGGGGCTGGCCGGGGTGCCCTGAGTGGCACATAGAAGGACACAGAGGAGCGGGGACACCAGACTGTCCTTGAAGATGTCCTGTGAAAGACTGAGATAACAGTTGCATGTTGCAAAAAGGGAAATTCCAACGGGATATAAGAAGGTTTGTGACAATAAGAGTGGCTGTGCACTAGAACATGGATCAGACAGACAGTGGTGTCTCCAATGCTGGAGATTTTCAACACTTGGCTGGACAAGGTCATGAGTAACCTGCACTTACTTACTTACAGGACTTACAGGAAGCCTTCTGAATATCAACCAGACAGTATTTTCAGGCACAGATAATTGATATGTGAAAGCTTTGTGTTTAAGACATTGCCATAACAGCCATTTTTTCCTAGATTTGATAGGCCAAAGTTGGTTCTTCTTTTGTGTTCTCATTGTTCTAGAAAAATTCAAAGTGGTGTTTTTAGACTCAGTTTTGTGTAAGTGAATCTTTGCTGCAGAAAATTTTTTTATGCAAAAAAAGAACAAAAATTCAGCCAAAGTCTTTGAACTTTACCACAGTCACTTAAATAATAATAATGACTTGACAAATTTTGACAGTTGTCATCTGTGTGAGAGACTGATAAGCCATGGCATCAGTCCTGTAAGTGTCTGTGTGATTGGTTACCCTCACCTACTGATACAGTTCAATAAGCACAAAACCAGAGGGCTGCTACAGAGGTTCCCCCATAACCAGGTCCAAAATTTTCTCACTATGTACTTCTTCTAACATGGTATATTTAAACTGCATTTCAGAGCCCGCTTTCATTTGCCATGCAGAAGGATCTCTGCTCAGGTGTTTTTAATTTGATTTCCAGTTTAACTAAGAGGTGTTGAAATTTCTGTCCCATTTGCCCTTAGAAAATATTTGTTTGGGAGAACTAATTTGATAAAAGTTTGGAAAGTTAACTTGAGTTCCAGAGAAGGACATAGTACATATGTTTAGCTGCTGTTGCATATGTCTATCAACAGTACCGACGGCACAGACATTTGGTAGCAGTTTGACCATGTATGGTTTCCCCAGCAGCCTAGCATAGTTGGCTTGGAGCTATGTTAAAAAAAAAATGAAGCAAAATTAGAGGTATAAAAAGTCACTGTAATAAGATTTGTGTGGTTGCAAATAAAAATAAAGCTTAGGTTCACGAGTAGAGTGGTATTTTATTGCATGTCCTAATGTTCTGTCTGTGTCATAATAAATGCATAATAAAACTTACTGTTTAATACTCCTTTGAATTAGTTCCCATGTGAATATATTAGGGTGGCAGAAGCAGTGATGGAATAGGATACCCTTCACAAAGTAAAATAAAAAATAAAACCCTTTGTTCATACACTGTGCTGCAATGCTTTTTGGGTTTTTGTAAAATCTTTTTAATTTAAAGACATTTATAAGCCACTCACTAAAGGATACAAATGTGAACTCTTAAAGATGCTTTGCAAAGGCTTTCTTTCTTGAGCTTTGTATTTTGGGGGAACTCATGTATATTTATTTGCATAAAAGTACCAGAAAAAAAATCTCAGCTTGTTGCACTCAAATTATTCATAAAATTTAGCAGACCTAACATCTGAATTTAGGTTATGTATGTCATAGCTTCCAACAATTCAGCTGTTTGATAATTATGTTTGATAAACCCATTCTATGCTGTAAATTGTATTTTGGAGTTTTCCAATACTGTTAGTTTGCAACTGTGTCATAAAAGCCTTTTTATGTAGTTAATTGTTGGTCACCTAAACTAAAAATCCTTGCATCTGTTTTGTGTCAGGAGGTAGAAACCTGAATGGAGTTTTATTTGATAAAAAGCAAAGGAGAAGAAAAATACTAGATTTTTAAATGAAGAATGAAAATTATTGTGGTCAAATGCCTAGGCACGGTGTCTTTTTTCTCTAAACTTTGAAAACATTCTGTTGTTTTAACACAAGAGATATTTCATGACTCTGGCATTTCCATTATCATATATTTCTTATTTGAGGTTTCCTAAATTTGAAGATTGTGCTTGGTTCTTTGAAAAAGAAAACATTGTAAAACCCTGGACTCTTTGGATTTCACTTAAATGCAGAATGGTCCTTCTCATCTGGCTCACCAGCAAAAGGTTGGAGCACAGTAAAGAACACAGATGAAGAGGCAGCAAAGATACCTAATTTACATAGTCATTGCTCCTTTTAGTAATGATGCTTTCCCAAATTACCAGTTTGAACTTCATGCCTGAGGTTTTTATTTTGTCGGCATTCGGTTGCTTCAATGCACAGTTTTGGACCCAGGTGAGTTTTAAGCATCTAAATCAGCTGCTTAGGCTAGAAGAACGTATTGTCCTTAATGACCTGTGAAAAGTAAAGAATCCACGTGCTCCCTATTGACTGTATAGGAAGCTTGGATTTACATGCCTTAAGATGCAAACACAATTATATGTACCAAGTGAAGCTTAAATATTAATGCTGTTAGGATGTTTAGTGTTTAGTGTAATGGACCCCTTGGTGGGACCACTGTATACAGAAACAGTGGGAGTCACAAATGGGATGACCATTTAGATGTCCATGTAGAAAATATGGATAAGATAAGATTTAATTTTTTTTTATTTTCATGGATTTTCAGAAGGGTACATTTCCAATGAAAATTTCAGTGTACTTCTGTTTTTGGCACTGTTAGTTCTCAAGTTATCTGATGGAGCATTTTGTTCCCAAATGCCCAGGAACAGTTTTGTTTCTATTCTAAATCAAGATAAACTGAAGCATGGCCCGGTATGACCCCTGTTCAGTGTCATACAGTGGGCAGAGGCAGTGTTAGAACTAGAAGGAAGGCATTGCTGCACATGGTATGTACACTTCTAGTGCGAAACATAGCCTGCCTGAATGTCTTCCCAAAATTAAATGAACATTTGTAACCTCATCTCTAGTCCTCCGGACTCCCATTACTAGGTAAAGTACTTGTACTTTGATTTTGCAGGGCCTATCAATGGTAGCAAGCACTGCTTTGGATAGCAAGTGTTTGCAGATGGGTCCCTAAATTGCCTTCTGTGAATAAAAATGAGAACAAGGGTTTCGAGGGAGGTTGAAACAACTGCTAAACCTATTACTAATGGTTGATTGGAAATTTTGTAACATATCCAAAACAATGTGCAATTACATAGAAGAACATGCAAAATCAAGGCCAAGACCGTATTTCTAAAGAATTTCCATAATATCTACATTTTTATGTAGGAAATATCTCAAATATTGGACACGTAAGAGATAAAAATAGCTTTCAGTTTGGTTTGCATGAAATAGTGACAAGATCCTAATGGCAACGCTGCAACTATCTGTTGTAATAAGCACATTCATGAAGAGAATAATAAATTATGGAGGGTGAATCACACTTACTTCATATTGAATATGTCATTTAGACAATATAGGGATCTATACAGAATATATTTTTGTGTCCCTTCATTACCAAAAAAATAAAGGCACACCAAAAAATACAAAATTTATCTTTAAAATTATCTTCTAAAATTTATCTTAAAAATTATCTTCTTTCCTCAACAGTCACAGAATTAAATTAATCTGCATTATAATTATACTGGCATTCATATAGTTCAGGAATTCATACTCTGTAATTCACTTTGCAATTCACTTTGGTTTTTCTTTTGATTGTACTTTATTTGGAAAATAAAAGTATGATGCTGTTTTAATTTTCTGGAGGACAAGCACTTTGCATGAATAGAGATTTTCCAGAATTACATCAAATAACAGCCACAGTGTACCTCATATAGAGAAAATATTTCAAAGATACAGAATGGAACAATTGCTTACTCTGGGGGGAAGATCCCAATTTCAATAAGTCCATTAGAAAAATGACCCTGACATCAATGGGTCGAGGTTTGGCATAGTTTAGGATTTCCTTGGAAGTCCGTGAACATTTTACATCCAGTGCTAAGTGGTAGAAGCATTTACCCAGTGCATGGAGGGACCCTGATCCCTTCAATAATTGCTGTTGGTCCCATTTGACATAGATGTGATGTCCCATGACTCCATGGGAGGAGGCAAACAGATGTTCCCTGAGTTGTTCCTTGTAGAGCCTGAACATCATCTGCCCCTAGGGAAAGTGACATCTGTGGACAACACAGATGTTGGGTGCCAGGTCTCACATTCAACTGCAATGTCTCCTCTTATGCCAATTATTGTGTTATCTAAGGTTACTTGCTGGAGCGTGCCTTACCTCCTGTGTTGTTCATCTATAGGATTATTACTGTGCATTTGTTGCATCTATTGCATGTATTTTCTGCAGCAGACTGATTGACCTTACATGTTTTCACTTCCTGCCAGTCACAGTCTGGCTAACAAGGACGGCAGAAAGCAGCCAGAAAATGAGCAGACTTGGAATCTCGGAAACTGTGGGAAGAAGAGTCAGAATTTGGAGGAGAGTGAGGATGGATGAAAAACAGATGTTTTATAGAAAAGTGGTGGCAGCAGGGTGAAGCAATAGCAGATTTGAGGCAGAAAGAGTTATCATTGTTAAAGGTGTGAGTTTGATGCTAAGCTATTAATAGCAATAATGTATAGTGTGACTTTGTGTAGTGCAATCTTCTGTTCTGAGAAAAAGTATTAATCCTAAAGTGGCAGCAAACAAGGTCATCTTATGCAAGGAAGGTAGAAAAAAAGCTTTTTACATACCAATTAAATTACTTGGCTTGGAAATACTTATTTTATAACATTCTGCAGCATTATTATTTCTTCCTCATGTTTTCCCTCTGGTTTTATATGGTTGCACTGTAATTATCCACAGTCATCCTTCTGCTGTATTCCTGGCATTTACAGACTACAGCAGCAGAACAAGGTCGAGGTGTGGATTTGGGAGATAGGGTGCTGGAAAAAGAAAAATCAAATAGAAACACCAGAAATCTCTACATTTCCCAAGAGTCAGCTCTATAGAGGTTATTAATGGGAAAGAAAGGCATGGTTTTGGACTAGCCTTAAATTTTTTCAGAGTGCAACACAGCATTCTTCTGAGTGCAGAATGTCAGACAGGGAAAAATCAACACATAGGAGGTGACTAAAGTGACCTTTTCCAGCAGCTGTTTTTCTGAACAGCACATATAATGATTTAGTATTACAGAATCACAGAGTAATTCAGCTTGGAGAGGGTCTCAGGCAGTCATCCTGTCTGACTTGCTGCTCAGAGAAGGACTGGTTCTATGATCAGAGCAGGTGGTTTGGGACTTCAGCCAGTTTGGTCTTTAAAACCTCCAATGACGGAGATGACACAGTTATTCTAGGTAACATGTTCCACTCCTTGATTGCCCTAATAGAGAAGAAGGGTTTCCTAATATCTGGTAAAAGCCTGCTTTTTATCTTGTAACTGTTGTCTCTTGTGCTTCCATCCTGTACCACTGTGTGAAGAGACTCTCTCTCTTCTCAACAGCCTCTCAACAGCCTCTCAAAGGTATTTGCAGTCTTCTATTAGGTCCAAATTCTTCTATCTTCCAGGCTTAACAAGCTGTGGTCTCTCAAGCTTTTTCCCACAGGATAAGCACTCCAACTCTCTCTAACAATTTTGGTGGTTTTTCACTGAGCTTACTCCAATTTATCTTGTACTGGGGATCGAAAACTTTATGCAATACTCCAGATCTGATCTAATAAGTGCTGAGCAGAGGGAGATAATAATTTCTCTGAAATTACTGGATGTGTTCCTGTTAATATAGACCATGATGCAGTTGGCCTTTGTTGCTGGCCGATGCTTTGCCTTGCTGACCCCCAGGACAAGAGAGCTGTGACCCAGATGAGGAGATGCTACTTTGTTCTGGCTTTACCTCTTCCACTTACCTCTTTTGTTGGCATGGTCCTGGAGCCTGAAGGTGCCAGCTGTCCTGCAGATGGATGAATCAAAAGGTGTTTCTTCTCAGAAAAGGTAAGGATAGTCTAGGGCTGCAGATATTGCCACATGAGCTGCAGCCTTTGTGGAATGGAGGTCATAGAAGTACATGTGTTCCATGTGCTGGTTCTACCTACACAGTGTCTGTGTTCCCTTTGTAATGAATGGAGACAGACAGGTTCCTTGTTCAGTGAGGCAGGAGTGAGGCACTGACTGTCTTAGTGTTTCTTAGCAGCCCATTTGCTCCCACTGTTTGATTTTCCTCAGCTGATCAAAAGTTTGAGAATCTTAATTTCACCCCCTTGTTGCAAATCAGAGATCACTAACAAACAAACATCAGTTCCACTTGCCATATAAATTTTTAAATTTTGTAGACATATTTGTTTTTCTTTGTGTGTCTTTTTACCCTTTCCAGATGAAAATGGCACTTGGCAGCAAGAATAGCCAAGCTACAGAAATGAACAAGGAAATTATACTGAGAAGCAAGGTATTTGCGTAAGCATGTTTGTAGAGAACTAGGCTTCGGGTGAGTGGAATGTCCTATTGCAGAGGTTCTGTGGTAAAATTTACTGGAGCATAACATGGAGGATTTGAAAAACACGGATAAGCCAAACCAATGTATGTGTTTGCACTGTTTAGAGTGACATTTACAACGCAGGGTGGTAAACCAACCTCATTTCAAAAGGAACCAATTCTCCAGGCACCATGTAGATCAGCAGGAAGTGAAGCCTGTGCTCAGAAAAAGGCCAGAAGAGAAACTAGTACATTTTTATGGACTACTCAGAACTGCACTGGGATCATAACAGGAGTGAACAATGAAGGAAAAGCTGGAAGTCAATGTACTTAAAGATCTGAAAAAGAAGAGCAGTGCAATTGCCTTTAGGTCCCATGGTAAAATTTTTCACCTACCAAAAATGTATTTCTCAGTAATATTACATTGAAAACACTGTGTTATTGGGGTGACAATATCCTCTATTAAAGTTATTTCCTGTCAAAACCAAGGTGTTTTCTGACAATTTTATAGTAACCAAAGAATAAGTCAGCTCTTGTGTAGCACTTAGACTAGTCAGATACCAGAAAATATCATACTGCAGCTCACACCAGGTGAGGTCACAAGTAGATGTAGCTGTAATATATTTTCATTGAATTTCACCAATTAAGGAGCACATGATTTGGCATTCACAGTAGCTGTTTAATTAAAATGTTACTAAAACAACTCTCATTCGGTATTCCACAACTTTATACCATGCATTCATATTCTCAGAGATGCTATTAAATTTAACTGTTGTTATTTTCCCTGTAGTTAGAAGTAATACAGACAATCCAAACATCTGCTACAAATTATACATCAAATTACCTAAACCTGTCATTCAAATAACTCTTTCAACTTCTACAAACCAAACAGTTGTATCCGGTCTGTGTCCAGTTTGGGGACAGGTGTACTTGCCCATAAGATTGCATGTACAGCAGCTGTGCATGGATATTTAGGCTGAAAGTTTTAAAACGAGAAAAATTACAAAAGATATTGAGACCTCTGAAGTTTGGAAATCAGGCTTGTAGTAGGTAACTGAGTAGGTGCTGACTTATGAGTCAACCTTCTGACTCCTCCTGCTCATTGTTAGAAAATGGTTTGTTGCTGGTGTTTCCATAGACATGATTTGCAGTCAGTTCCAAAGTGCAACAGAACCTACATGCACACAAAGATAGTTTATTTTACAATGATAAACAAAGTGAACAGCTACTTCAGACTGGTGATTACATTGCACAGCAAGCCTGGGAAGATAAAACGTTGACTTCCTAGCACCACTATTTTCTTTCAGAACCCTAATTTCTTTCTTGCTTTCACACTTTCCAATCTCCCAAATGTTTTTTTTTGAATGACAGAGCTTATATGCATGTAATGCTTTTCACCCAGAACACTGCCAAAGTGCCATACAGACCCAGCATTGTATTAGGAAAGATTCACAACTGCATGTGTCTGTATCAGCACTCTCTAGAACACAGACCCTGTGTACATGACAGAAAGTATGTCAAGAAGAGGAGACCATGTATATTCATGTACAATATAAATTGTTATATCAAGAGTGAAGATTAATGTACAACCTTCAATGCTGTCTGTATTCACTTTCTTTTTAATAGTTCAAGAGTGTTAAAGACATGTTAGTTAAGGTCTCATGATTTCTAGGATAATCAGTAGGTATTCCTGACTTCTCTAAGTTAAGGAAGAAAATGAAGTAAAAGCCATAAAATGTACTATTAAAAAAAAAAAAAAAGAGAAAATTGTCATTCTGAATTTAATCTCACCAAATAAGTTGTGTTTTCATTTGCATTTCACTTCTTTTGGTTTTTTGACAATAGATGTCTACAACTCTTCTTTTTCTGTAAAGGGCAAAAAAGCACAAATTTTATGATGATTGTTTTGTAAGTGAAATTAGTATTGAATACTTTTTGTTTTGCATTTAGTGTCCAAAACATTGTTGTAAGGTATACAGTAATTTTAAAAGCATATGATATTACAAACCATATGATATTACATATAGCAAAGGCCTGCATTTTTAAAGTGTTACCTATATTTCCCCATAATTAGTTGTAAACCTTGCCCTTGATAAGTCTTCTGGGATATAAACAAGCTGAACTTTGCAGCTATTTATTATCTCTACAGGGGATTTAATAAAAATCTTGCATAAAAGCCTCTCAGTTTCAGGGGATTTCAGTTCTAACTTTGACCCTAGTGTTTCAGCAAGGTCTCAAACAGCCTGAATATCTATCTCCATAATTACAGTATTACAAATGCAGCTCTATACCATTATAATGATGTGAGACTCTTTCTTCTTTGCTTGTATCTCAGATCAGCAAACTTTTCATAGAAAATCTACTTTGGAAGGAACCACTGAACAGATCAACCTTGCCAAAACTGTGGGGACCTAAACATGTAGTACCTCTGCAACTTCCATTTCATCACACAACAAGAAATGGCCCACACTATATCTTGGTATACTCCCTGAAAGTATTTCTGCGTTCTGGGTCTGTTTGTACATCCCATCTAATAGTTCTTACACACCTCTTGTGCCATTGTGTGCCCATGAAACCTGGTCATTGCATGAATAACACATTTCCATGCACTCCCTTACTAAGGCACAAAAATTTAAAATAGGATCTTAACAACAGGCCTATCATGCCGGAATGAATTTTCCCACCAGTGCACATTGCTAGGCAAAACTCTCAACTCCTTATCAACAGTGATAGCCCTACTGACACAAATGCAAGGCCAGGCATTCAGCATTGTTTCCTCATCCTCAGAAGCAGAAATATACCAGCTCAGTGGTATAAAATTAAATTCCCTGTCACAAGTGTGACAAAACTGAACCGACTCTACCATCCTCCGCCTTGTGGTTTTGATTATTTGCTCAAAACTCTGGTGACCTTTGCAAGGATAGGAAGTTGCTGGGCCATGACACAATGGCAGCGATCATCACCATCCTGCTTAGTGGTTTGCCTGGAAATTGCTTGCAGTTTAGGAAAGCTTTCCTTTTAATTTAGTGCATATGTGAAATAAATTATACTATGGAATGGTGCTGTCAAATATTTATTTAGTATCTCAGTACTTTAACTCACTTGCCAATCAGATAAAATTAGTTTTGAATTCTTTTGTACTGACATCATTTTCCTAACTTACAAATTCCCTCTCAGACAGGGGAAGTAACAAATGTTTGCATTGGCCTGTTGTGAATAGCAGTGATGTTTAGGAATTTTAATGTACAGTTCAGTGTTTTCATAATGTCACTGTGAATCACTGCTTAATTTTAGCTATAGACAACTTTGTCCTTAAACAACTTTCTTCATGCATTTTTTTTTATTTTCTAATTCAGCCTGAGTGTTAATGTTGGCTCCTTTTAGATGATTTGCATAGAGTTTCAAAGGCATAGTATTTCCCAAGACATTACTAAGCAGCAACAGTGGCTGCAAAGCCAAGTGTATATTGCTGGATCAACAAGATTGGCTTCTAACAATCAAATAGAAAACATAATTGAAAATAATGACTAGTATTTTGAGAATTGTTTTACTGTGTGTGTTACAGTGCCAACATCTTTCTGTGTAATCCTGCTGACTATCTCTCATACAAATAACATATTAACTTGTGAAGTTTATGAAAATAAGGTCTGCTTTAGAATGTGTTGAAGTCCATGCAACCAGTTAAAAAATAATTTTTCTTCTCTGATGTTTTCTTCATACAGGATGATAAATTGTTGTCTTATACTTTAAACCTTTATTTTAAAATTTTGTACAGAATTATCGACATACTATACAGAAGTAGCATTTTATTTGAATTTGCTTTGTATTGCTAAAGGTTGTTCAAAATCCAAAAACTAAACACAGACAAAAATTAATCCACATGGTTTTGCTGAATTTGCTTGTTAAAATGTAGTAAATCTTGAACACATAAGTGCTCTAATAACACTGCATTCCTACTGTGTATTTACCTTTTTTCTTTGTGTTTTGCATGACTGAGAATTTTATCGCCATCAACTTTCAGTCAGAGGATAGAACATATTTGAATAAGTTTTGCATGGCCTACCTTTAAAAAAAAAAAAAGGAAACTGTTCATGAAATTATGGGAAACGATTCATTATGAAACTCCAGATTTTCAGGTTTCTGGTTGGATTTTGTACCCTAAAGTTTTGCCTCTATGGCTGCTTTACTTATGTCTATATCACTAATGAGGGATCACCAGAGCAGATGTGTTCTTGGGACTGCTGGTGGGAAGGTTCCCAAAGCCATTAGTGGTGAACAGTAGAAACACAGGAAGGTAAAAATATCTCTGCCCCTTGTCTGCCTGGAGAGAAAGTGATTCTCTCAGTATGTATGCCGACTGACAAAGGTAAAACTTGAATGATTAGGTTAATTCGGTAGCTAGCAAAAAAAGTTATTTTCTTAACTGTGTCATTTTTTAGAAAGAGGCATCACATCAAGTTTGTAATTCTAGTCGTTAGTTTACTATTTATTGGTCAAAAGTCCTAACTGTGCTTTTATAAGCACTGCTTTTGTTTAACTGAGCCATATCAGCTGTGTACTAGAAGTTATAATGGAAACAGAAATTAGATATAACTTGGCTGTACAGCCTAACCAGGTAATACAGTCCAGCTTCTGTGGGGCCATTTACATCCATGGTCATATGGAACAGTCTGTTACAGGATTATCCAAGAACAGAGTGAGCTTAGGCTGAAGAAACCCCAAATAGTACTTTTGTACTCAGAATTTCTCAGTTACAACCAGGCATGTAGCTTTTTATTTTCACAATATGTTCTGCACAACCAGACCATAGAAAATATTGCTTCCACCATTTACAGTGAAGAAGACCAAGAAAAAAAGGGCTGAGGAATTGAGGAGCTGAAACTGTGGTGTATGGATGGATGGACTGCAGAGCTTTTTTTTTTTTTTGGTTCGTTGAAAAAAACATTTAAGAACTGTAACATTGTAGGTTAAGCTACCAGCACTGGAAGGGAACTGGGTCCGCAAGTAGATATTTTCCTTACAAAGTGATCTGCTGACTGAAAATCTGGAGCACCATCAGAGTTCAACTAATTGAGCCAGACAGCTTGTTAGACTGTCTTATAAAAGCTGGATGTCTGGCTAGATAACTTTTGGCACTTTGAAGAATAGGGAGGCAGATTTATGAAGTGGACAAATAAACGTTACAGTCAGGAATTTTTCTAACAGCTTGGCTCTATCTCTGAGAGACCCTTTGACTCTCCAAAAGGTGCTGCTTCAAAGGCCACTTTCTGCCAGCTTTTAAATGCACCATTCAGCCTTGGGTATTACTGCAGATTTTAAGCACCTTATCTTCCTGTGCAGCTCAGGAAAGGAATAGGGTAAATTTAGAGCCGGTTTTATTCTCATTTACTCAGTAACATGAAAACTTAGAAATGGCAAGAACGTTCAGGAAGGAGACAGGTACGCCTGCACACAGAGGAGGAACAGGGTGGCATTAAGGTGCAGAAACAGCTTGGTGCACTTCAGGAAAGATGAACCTGAATCTATAATCTCCTAGCATTGCTGAGGCTTTAGAGACATTTATATTCCTCATGCCATGTGTGCAGTCATGGCAGGCACGCACCTCTGCAGTGCACCCACAAAACCCTCATGCTTCGTTCTGCTTGGACAGGATTTGCTGAACCCCTTCCATGGCTTGGTCTCAGCAGTCGAGCCCTAACTCTTCGTGTCCTGAGCTACACCGCCCATTAGCCTCCATATGCTCGACCCCAGCAGGCAGCCAACAGCAGCGCTGCCAAGCTTTCTGCATTCGTTTCTGCCCTGACGGTGTTGCACTTCATTCCAAATCAGATCCATCAAACTATCCACCACAGAAACTGAAACACCGTGGGTAGAGGAATACACAAAATAAGGATTTCTTGGAAAAATCCTACTCACTATAATCGTAAGTAGCTGTTTTTCTTCTTTGGGTACTATTTCCCTTATGGATTCCACAATTTCTGATTTCTGACCTTTAGATAAGCTCAGAGTGGAAGAGATAAATTCATGCCTGGAAGGGATTGAAAAATAAGATAGCAGCTGCACAGAGAGGCGCATATCGTGGGGTATTTTCAGTATGACCAAGGTTCCAGACACCTTGTGTACACAAACAGAAGGAAACAACTGAGAACTGGGAACATCATCACGGGCTTGTAATTTTTCTGCTCCATCTCATAACAAAACCAAATAAAAAAGACAAAGGTTGATGAGAGTTAAACACACATCACAAAGATCTGGTCAAGTTTGGAGAAGTTTTTCATGTATGCTAAGCTGTTACTGAGACATCTTTGAGGCTGTTAAAAACAAAGCTAAGCAATACCCCTCACACCCAAGGTGAAGACAGATGACAATCTGGCTTAGCATGTTCCCTTTTCATTCCTGAGCACAAATCATGCTCACGACTTGCCAGTGTTGTCACACTGCCACTCTTTTTCGCCGTTATTTGGTCTTTGCAGTCACAAGACAGCAGGTGGCCTGGGGGACGAGCCACAGAAATGAGGCAGAACAGTATATTGTTTTCAGAGCCAGACTCGGAGCCCATCCACACTTGGGAATTGAGAAAGAAGGAAGCACGACAGTCACAAAATTCCTCTATTCCTTATTTCAATATCCACTTCTTCTTTTCACTGATTTTCAGGGTACACACTGCTGTTTACAAGCAACAGATTTTAACAGTCAGTCCTAAAAAATCCTGCACTAAGATTTAAGGTAAGAGTAGAAGAGGAAGCAAATATATGGAGAAAGCTCAGACTGATTTTTGGCAAATCCTCTGCTTGATCTGTGCTGCACTGTTTGCCAGCTCTAAGTGTTCCAAAATCATACGTGATGAGGGTGGCTTAAAATAATCAATTTAGAGTTCCTTTTTATTTGCCTTCTGGCCTAAAAATAATCAATTTGAGGTTCCTTTTATTCGCCTTTGGTTTCTTAGCCTTCAGGGCATGCCCAGATAATGTTTTCTCAGAAACCATGTGTGCTAGAAAGCTGCTTTCTCTTTTCCAAATAGAAATTACTATTTCTCAAGTCCAGCCCTAGCCCTATGCTAAGGTTTCCTCTACCAAATAGCATAAGATGTGTAATAAGCTTACTGCTTATTGGTGAAATCATTCATCTTGCTCACCTCGTGTTTTGTTTTGTTTGCTGTAGTCTAGGGTAGGACAGAAGAAGAAGAAAGTAGACAAGTTAGTATGAATAAAAACACGAGAACAGAGAGCTAGGAAGGAGAGGCAGAAACTTAAGGAAACAAAAAAGAGAAAGGAAGGCAAGGGTGGAAACCAAGATGAAGCAGGAGGATGGAAATGTTCGCCATAGGAAAGATTTAGGAGGAGAAAGCAAAGCTAACAAAGAGCAAAGATAATTCTGCCTATACCTGTCCTTTTATATGACAGTGGCTTTGGAGCTCTGAATCTATTAGGGCTATAAATAGCTATGTATCTGTAATTAATTATTTGAAGCTGTGCCAATATTTAACCAAGAATTAGTGCTGCCAAAGCAAATGGGCAACAGCAGGTGGACCTTTGGAGACCAGGTATTTTCAAACTTCTAAATGCTGCACACTCATGTAGTTCTGTATTTATGTGTCATCTACAGGGCCAAGTTAACCAGAAATTCAGAGATCTTTAGAGAGTTGGGTTGGAGGGACACTCTTAAAATTCTTAGGTCTGAAATTAAATCTGCAAAATTTGCTTTCTTTAGGAAGTAACTCTGATGAAGGCTATCACAGTCTGATTTTTGATACCCTGAGTATATGTGATACATGACTTGCAGAAGATTTGAAGGAACAATTCAGCAAAACACAGAAGTCTGGATATTTCTTCAAAGGAAAATCTTCCTCTCTATTTTAGAAGTTTTTCCCCTTTTATTCTCCTGTATATTTTTGCTACTGTGTCTCCTGTAGCATCCCTTTCATGTCTTTCCATTGCTCTTTAATGTTTCTCTCTCTGCCCCAAAAATCAGAGACGTCCTACTTAATGTACATTGAACTGCCTCCCATCTTCTTTTATTATGTCAGTGAGTTTGCAAGATTTCTGTAACATGAGTCACAACATGTTGTCTTTGCAACCATCTACTCTTACAGCTTGTGAGACAGATGAGTCACGTTTAGTACCTGCTTAGCCACTCCACGTATCCCATGTCCCTACGGAATGACGACCAATTAACGTGTTATCTAGTTAGGGAGGTTGGATTTATCTTTGTTGTAGTTGGTGAGCCATATTTAACCTTGGNCCGACAATCAGATTTCAAATACAAAGTCAAAATTAGAATGAGGCTCCTTGTATACAATCTACTTGGAAGGAAGTGTTCTTACTGTGTGATGAATACATAACCAGAGAAGCACTGTTTCTGTGACTTGGACAAGAACCTAAGATGGCTCTTGTGATACAACTCTGACCAGTAAAAGCTTGAAACACAGAAAAAACTTGAATTTTTATGAACTTCTCTCCATTGCACACAAAGGCATGGAATATTTACATTTGGCATTCACATGCAAAGCTCTCTCTCATCTCTCCTCCCTTAAGAGTGCTTGGCTTAGTAGAAAGTACTGGTTGTGCTCTGCAAAGGCAACAAATAGACTGAAAGAGATCAAAAAAGATCAGGCAAATAAAAAGAAAAAATGGATTGATAGATATGCTATGACTAAAGACCAAACAAGATTGAGGCAGGACTTACTTCAGGCATTATGTGTTGGTCAATAATTCATTGCTGATTTAAAACTGACTTTTAGTAAAGGAACTTGGTAAGCAATACCTCAGCTACTGAAATTAAATAGTATTTATTGTATAATTAAATACTGGTGTATTTATCAAAATATTTAATTTATTTATTTATGTATTAAATAGCTTGCTCTTTAATCTTCCTAGCCCAAAGACAATTTTTTTTTTGCGAATATTGAACTTTAAATCTAACTTAATTTGATTCTTTAAAGCATCTTTTTCATAAATTTAATGAAATATAGCACATGCTCATGAGGCACACAGGAAAAATACAAAAGTTCTCCAAGTGGGAAGCCTTAGCCACATATGTAATTTTGTCGGTATCAGCATATGATGAAATCTGCACCAATCGATCCATGCCTGGAAATCACCTATTGCCAGGTCCTGAGCTGCAAAAATAAAGAACCAAGGAAAATACTTCTCATTTTTTCTCTCCCTCCCTCCTTCTCCTACACCCACACGAGCACACCAACCCAAACATGTGGGTGTGCATGCATGCATGCACGTACACACAAAAAGCTTCTGTTTTGATTCCCTTCTCCCAGCTTCTTTGTACAATTACAAATTGCAGATGTTCCAAACTTCAGGACAGGGCTCAGTTTTGTTTGCAAATTAAATATATGATTAATATTTTAAAAAAATTACTAATCTTCTCAATAGGAATATTCAACCCTTGAACTGGCCTAGGAATACAGACTTATTACAAATTTCCTTTTACTTATAGAGTTAAAATGACCAATTCTTTGAGGACACACAGTGTTGATTTTTCTTCTTGTGGTTTTTTTTTAACCAACTGAAGGATAATAGGTAATTTTTTTTTTAAATAAATATTTTAATATCAAAAATATCCTGGCAACTTCCACTGCTAAAAGAGCATGTTTTGGTGTCCAATTAAATTTAATGTAACTAGGTATTTATATTTTCATGGGGTTTTTTAGCTAATAATAATCCACTACTATTTTTGTAGTGGGTAATAAAAATCAATGGTTGCAATGTTAGTAGCCTGGCATTTGTGGGCACATCAATTACAGTTACTTACATTATTCTACTCAAACCAATTTGCAAGAGCTGACCAGTTCCAGGGACTGACAGTAACTCATAGACTTTTAAGACTGTATTTTGGTACACAAATTATGTTATTGCCCAACTCCTATCACCATTAGGAGTTTGTGGGGTTTGCCTTAACAGTTGTTCAACTGTTAGTCAGTTCCTGATGACTGGACTTATGCAAGGATGGAAATGTAGTGAACTTAAGGTGTTTTGGATGGTATTTGGCAGGTAGTGTGAACATGGTTTAAATGTTGTGTATCCATTTTCCTGACACAAACTGAAGGTGCTTTGAAAGGGAGAAGATGCAAGGTAATGCTCCCAAAGTGAACCCTAACTATTGTAAAACTGAAGCCAGGTAGATCTGCTGATATAAGTTGCTTGGGTGTTTGACATACACCCCCACGGCCACACATCCCACCAGAAGAGCTGAGTGTCACCATGAGACTCAGAAGCTGAAATGTTGGAGGAAAGATGCAAAAAAGATGCAGGAGAAGAGATTGAGAGGAACCTGATAAACATATTTTCTGAAAAGATGAAGGGGAGGGAATTGAGAAAACAGAAATTAGGCTTCCCTAGCCTAAGAGCAAAAGAGCTTGATAATTTTCCTTCTATCCTCTTCTCCATGCTTCAATTCCCCAAACTCCTACAGTAGCTTGAAACATCTGCATCTGCATGAGCTTTTCTAATCTACTCTCTGTTATACTAATTCTTCCAATGATCTTTACATATCACTCAGAAGCCTTATGCTCCCAAATGCTCACTTCCATGCTTCTCAAGTATCTGTATATATTGGAAAGATCATGGAGAGGTGTGAAAGAGGTCTGACCTGAAAGCATTCTGTGTGGAAAAAGGGAAGATGGGGACTGTGGAAGGTTATTTTCTTTCCAAGTACAAATGAGCAGCTATGACAAGAAAGACTCAAAGCTTCTTCAGCATTTCCCATTTTCCTATTCTTTATTGTCTTACCAAAAATTATAGTGACCTTAGTAATGGCATGCTTGGCTTGTGCAAGGAGGGAAGGCATTTCAAATATTGATATCAACAGCCTTGCTTTCAACTCCCTATATTCAGTTCTGCTGAGTTAGGAAACACGACAGCTTTATCCTAACTGCGACAGTGAGTTTAAGCAATGTCATCTTCCCCAAGTGGAATTAGGAAAACACAGCGCTTTGGAGTCTGCATAAAACTCTACTTAAAAATACTACTGGCTTAGTGCAAAGCACTGTCACAAGTTCTTGCATAAGGTTTGCAAACTGCAAAGTGTCCATACCAAAACTCACATTTTCTGACTGTACCATGGCTGGTTACTGTGACAGTCTGCCATAAAAACCTTCTGCTTCAGCAGAGCCCTGTACTCCCTTTGGCTCAGGTGTTCCTTTCACTGGGACCTTAATTCCAGACACTGAGGTGAGGAACTTTCTCACTTGCCTTTGCTCAACACAACACTTGGTCACACCCCCCAGCAGCTGAGAACCTGTGTGGTGGATCAGAGCCACAGGCAGAGCCACTTAAACGTGCAATAAATAGATTTTAGTTGAACCAGTTGGTGCTGTAAAATGCTGGGGTTTAGGCAGGTTGTGTTTAAGAGGTTTCCTGTTTAAATGATTAGAAGTAAACTGGTGACCCACTCCCAGGAGGCACAGAAAATGCCAAGTCAGTTTAGTCAGCCTGTAAGTTTTTGGCGGTTTAGCGTCTGACCAGTCAGCTTTTGAACACCAGCCATGGCTGTGACAAAACACCCTGTGTCATACACAGCACTAGAGGGCAGAGCTAACACCTGACGTGAAATTAGGGTGCCTTAAGGTCCAGGGAACATACTTTAGAATGCAGTTAAACAAACTCCTAGGAAATAGCTCAAGAAGGAAGCTGAGACACAAAAGTCAAAATATTAGGTGACTGGTAAAAAAATGACAAATTAATTGCTATGCTGGAAGCATGACAAACACTACAACCATGGCCTTGTATATTCCCCACAGCTGGCTGGGAGCATTTGCGGCTCTGAGGCTGGAAGCTCCTTCTTCCATATTTGCAGGGATCTGTTTGCAAATGGAAGGACTGGACATTACCCTTTGAAAACCAAAGCTGGAGATGCTGGAGAGCAGTTCTGCAAAGGGAAGGAAACTCAAGCTATGTGCTGTGTTCCAGGGAGGTGGCAACTTTGCTGGGACTAAAGCGTTCCTGCCACTGGCCCTGTAGTATTCCTGGGTCTCCATGCAGTGCAGCTCACAGGTGGCTGGAGGCACTGAAAGTGGGAGTGGATGGAGATGGTGTGAGGTTTTGTGATAAATACTGAAGGGCAGCTCTCATGTGTTGGTTCCTGTTGGCCCTGTGTGTACAGGGGATGCAGCACAGCACCCACTCATGCAGGTACAGGTGCTGGTGTGGGCAGCCTGCTTTGGAGAGGACTCACAGCATCAGTGAGACCTCAGGAAGGGACTGCTTTTATCTGGTTGTTGCCCTGGGACTGTGAGAAGAGGAGCCACATTCCATACTTGCTCATGCCATGCCACATATCCACAGCGTGAGGCATTCAGCAGCTATAGACTGGGTAGATGCAGGCAGCCTTGAATTTAATTTCTCTCTCTCATCTTAACTGCAGATCACGGCTGGGAAGGTTGGAGAGTGTGAGAAACTGGATGAAATCGTGAAATGGGAGTGTTTTGTCTGCAGGCTCAACATAGAAATCTAGGCAAGGTATCTAGACTTTTACAGGTGCCCACAGAGAACAATGATAAACCATTTGGGTAAAATTGCATCATTTTTTACACTGCTACATAACTTTCACCCATTAAACTGCTGCAAGGCCTTAAAAAAGAAGAAAGTAAAAGTTACCACACTCCCCCAGCCAAATAATACCAACCAAGAGCAGCCAAAAGTTTGCGTCTGTTTGTCAGAGAAAAGAATTGAATTAATTTTGTGTATCACTAATATTGCAGCTGCTATTTTATGACCAGATATCTTCATTATTTTCTTGAGACTGCTCAGTCTCCAAGAAATGAAGTGTGATTTTTACAGTTTACATGGCAATGATTTATATGAGGGTCATGGCCTGTCACATGACAGCACCTGACCCCACATAGCATGATGTAAGTGTAAGAATCACACTCTTTCTTAGGGTCAGCAAATCCATGACACAGATCCCTATGTTCAACCCACCACCCACAAAATGGGGGAAATATGTTTTTTCCCTTTTTAAAAAAATTTCTCCTTTTTTGTCAGCTCCCTGAATTACTTTCAGGTAGTTCTGCACATTTCTGCTTTTTCATTTAATTAGGTGCAAACACTCTGTATAAATAAAATTAAAAGTTCTCTGCAGCTAGTAGACTGTTGCAGACTGCCAGACACTGAAAAATGTTTGTCTGTGTTGCCACTGCCTAATAATTCACATTTTATAAACAAAGAAATCTTTCTCTCCCACTTTTTTTCTCTCACATTTCCAGTTAGCTTTTGGGGGTTAGAAGCTTGGATACAGCTGCAGAATAAGTTTGGATCCCAGTATACAGTAGGTGTACTATCCATGGAAACTATAGGTGTACAGTACTACCAAGGTTCCCTGCCTGCCTTTCAGTCACACAGACTCCATATCCTTGAGGAGATGTCATTGCAGTGCTTGTATGTAAATCCTATATAATCTGTTAGGCATTTCAGATCCCTTTACATGGTTCTTGGGAAGCCAAGTCATAATTCTTTATGTCCTTTTCCTAGCAAGGGCACAAGGCATAGACTTCCCCCATTACAATGATATGATACTATCAAAGTATCTATAAAGAACTTCTGTTGATTCACTAAGACCATATTAGAATGGTGTGTACAGTTAGTTATCTCTGTTTATATGCGAAGAGAGAGAGTCTGGAGAGGCTGTGCAGGCTTACAAGTTGATGCACTACTAAACTGCAGAACCCAAATCCTCTTGGTTTCCACAGTCCCCCAGTATCTACAGAGAGCCATTGACAACATGTCTGGCCCAAAGGAAAACAGTTATTTGCTTGCATTTATACATGGATCAACTGGAAGTTGGGAAATGGGAACTCACACCTCGGCATAGATCACTGCAAATAGTTACAGAGTTATCCTATAGTGCCACTATTCTGCGTAGATGCTGCAGCTGAGTGTAGGGCACTGAGAAAACTGTATGCCTCAGTTATTTCTGCATTTAGCTCCTTTCAACTTCAGCTCAAGACAGGACTTCAGACCTTCCAGACTGTATTATAAATTCTAGTAATCGTGCTGGTTACAGCAATTTAATCACCATGTTGCTCATATATTAATCTGTATCTCTTTCTTAAAAATAAAGTAGTGAAAATTTAGGATGGTAAGTAAACCTAAAGCCTATATCCCATTTAAATTAAATTCTTCAAGCTAAATTGTGCAGACTGTCATCCTCTGAAACTATAGCATTATGCAGAGAATCAAGTTAAACAGAATCTCATGCTTTAGTGATGGAAGAGAGAGGTATCATTTTCTGAACAGAAATTTTATTTCTACTGGGCTTTATTCTGATATGAAAAGTGACCATTCCTATGACTTTCCAGCATTCTTTCTTGAAAAGCCGGTTTCTTGGCCAGCTGCAGCACTTTAACAAATCTCCCAACATCTGCCCAGCTTGGCTTGAGATAGCAAATGTTTCAGGGTGTCTACTTGTTCAAGACTTTAGGATCCTAGTCCTTATCTTGAAGAGGCTCAAGATCATGTGTTAGAATCTGCAGAATTGCAGCAATGTTTACAGTATATAAATTTTCAGTGGCAGAAAGTAAATATTCCTAGTAGTAGATATGAAGAGACCAAATACAATAATATGTACTGTAAATAAATGTCTTGCTGTTTGCAAATGTGTCTTTATTCACTTTCATTTCTTTCAGATGTTTTATTTAGTCTTAAAAATCCACTCTAACTTGAATGACATAATCCAGATATAAATGTACACAGATGCTGTTCAGGTAGTAGATGTCCAAACCTTTTTTGTGTGCTTCACAGCACACAAGTGTCTTGTGTGTGCGCATTCATACATATATGTACATGCTTTATAACCCAGTGCCTTCCCATGTCTTACTCACTGCATAAAAGTTTGCACACAATGAAACACTGTTTTATAAAATATCCCCATTGGCACCTTCGCTGCTCCCAAGGCAGGCATGATCCATCAGTGGTGTAAAGCTGCAGGCACAATTACTCTTTTGTAATCTGTCATAATACACTGTATTTTATACACTGAATCGTCTGACTGACGTGTTACTATAGCACCATGAAAGCCAGAGGTTCTGCACAAAAGGTTATATCTGTTTCTAAGCATCTTAACGTCCAGATCTCATTTTAAGATTTTGGTTCCAAGAAAGATTTGATTCCAAAAGCAGGGTTTTTTTTCCCTTGATTAATGTTGATTTCAATGCAAAACCATGCATATCTGCTAAGTATAAAACCTACTCTGCTGAGCTTTATAAAAATCTTCCAAAATACACTAAGACCAGGAATGTTTGCTGGAATATGAGACTGCAAGGACAACTGTTTGGCAGTGAAATACTTACCTTCCAGGAATTCATAACTGGTAAATATCCTTACCTTTCCACACTTACAGACTTACTTTACAGTTGAGATGGGATGGCAGGAAGAAGCCAGGTCATGCTACAAACTGTTCATGTCTTCAAAAAGGAACAGATCTTGTGGTCTTGTGGTAATTCTTTAAAATCAGTAAGATGTTCTACTCAAGAATACAAGCTGAGATTTTCCAAGACAGGAGCCAGAGTGGCAACATGCCTTTACTTATATCAACACAAGGAAATGAGCCAATTATAGCAAAACTAACCCAACAGACCTTAGGAATTAGATGGAAATCCAGAAGATACTGCCCTTTCCTCCACCTGCTTTGACCAAACTCATGAGGACAGCAAAGGGCCAACAAAGTCATCATCCCTATGATAAGTGTCAGGGAAACCTGAAGCTATTGCTGTGGTCATGTTAGGTCTCTGTTGAAGTCTGTGAGTCTTGCTGTAATTACTTACTCAGTTTCATGGATTCTTTTTGCTGTCTCTCTAAAAGTGTCCACCCCTTTTTAAAATAGGGATAGAACAATTGGTGTGTCAGAGGGTTGAAACTGCATTTTATGCCATTATCTATGTTGCTAGTAAAAGAAACATAAACTCAATGCCAACCATCCTATGTTAAGGGTGAAGTGAGAAAGAAATTTCCCATCCTTCTAATTTTGGAGGCAAACCTTACTAGTTAGGCAGGCAAGGCAATGCAAAAAAAAACAAAAACAAACCCCAAACAAAAACCAAACCCTGCTGCCCTTCCTATTCTCTGGATAAACAGAAAATTCAAAGCTACCTAAAACCTATCGGCAAGTTTTCAGCATGTAAATTCATATGCCAGTTATGCGTATACAGAAGAGGAAGAAGGCTACAATTCTTTTAAAGTCAACAGGATCAGAGCATCATCTTCCCAAATTCATCAAAAGTAAGCATTTAAAAAACTTCTACTGCTATGGTGTTTCTTGCTTCCTTGAATTTCTTGTAAAGGAGTTCCTGAGCTTGAGTCATTTTCGTGAGACCAAAACCAGCACTGCGCAAGTTCATCATTCTCAGACCATACCTGTAGCTGTCTACATCTTGCCTTGTAGGACACCAGGACTTCTGGCAGTGGGAAGGGTCAGCTCCTTATTTCTGCTTCTGGTAGCTCATAGCTTCTTGCCAGACTGAACATTTCTGCCCAGCTTCAAATTTCTAAGGGAAAAAATTTTAAGAAGCTGAAATAAAAGCAAAATAGGATGGGAATATGAAAACAACATTTCTGAGCCCTGCTGAGTTCCAAGAGCAACACAAAACTATTCAGTTTATATATTTAGCTAAATAAATCCCAGCATCACCAATAGTATGTTTCCTCTCATTGTGGGGGTTTCTTTTGACTTGTGTTGGGACAAATAAAAGATGAATGAGAATGAGGGACAGATGTCAGTTCTGTAAGTGCTAGTGGGAACTGGAAACTCCCTTCATCAGCTGCTTTCAGGCTGTTCAAACCTGACCACGACCATTCATCTGGAGCAGGATTGCTGACAGAAACCACCTGATGGCCCCCAATTTCAGCCTGCAGTTCCTCGTGCCCATCCCAAAGCTGGAATCTGAAATAGCAGGATTAATCCATCCTGGTGCTGTTCTTCAGGGAGGCTTGGTCGCCACAGTCCCATGCCTTTTGGCACTTCTCAGCCCTCACCTGAGCACCGTCACTCTCGCTGCAGCAGTCACTGACCTCAGCAAGGCACTGCTGGCTGATTTTGTGTTGTGGAGAGGAAAACGCTCCCCATGCCCGCACCCATCCCTCTGGGCACAGCTAAGCCCACAAACTCACCGTGTACCAGCACCAGCTATGGAGCTGCCCTTCTCCTCAGACAGGGATTACTGCTGCTCGTCGCTCGTCCTTTCCCCCCTTCTCTCTCCCTCCTGGCTTTTGCATTTCCTCCGCCGTGATCCATTAGGTATTAACCGGCAGGATAATGTGACTTTTCACACCGGGTCTCTGTGTGCGCTGCCTTGCAGACTGGGCTGGATAAAGCCTCTCCCCAACCCCAGCTGGCTGGACATCTCCCCCCCACCTTCCCCTCCCCTTCACACCAGCCAAGCCAAGGATTCCTCTCTCCCTCCCTCTTTCTTTTTCCACCCCTCCCGCCTTCAGTGCAAACCCAAGACGCAGGATCCTGCCGAGGGAAAGTGCTCCTTGAAATCATCACCACAGACCCGGCTACGAAAGTGCAGAGGAGTAGAGAGAAAAAGCCCCGGCAGCCAACCTCCTGCAGCTGAGGGCTTTGGAAGCAGAGCAATGGCTCCAGGCTCTCTCACCTTTCTCCAGGGCGTGGGATCTGTCTTCTTCTTACTTCAGATCATCTCTGTCCAGGCTGATGGTGAGTCTCCCATTCAGTTTGGGCTGGGTTGTTATGGCTGGAATGAGAGCTGCATGTTGAAATGTGTTATTGCAGAAAAGAAAAAATAAAAAAAAAAAAACCCAAACCAACTTTTTTTTTTTTTTTTTTTTTTTTTAATAAGAAGCTTAAATACACGCCCCAGCTTGCATTAGGAAACTTCTGATTCAGAGCTCTTTGCGACTTTACAAATATCCTGGGGTTAAGCAGAGAAAGGAAATAAGATCCCAGAAGGCTAAGATTACTTTATTACAACAAAATGACAGGATAGTGAGCTTTTCCAGAGGAAATAAGAATAATGAAACAAAGCCAGAACACGACTAAGAAGACTCAGCTATATTTTAGGAGACCTCTCCTTATAATTCAAAGCACCTTTTGTCCAAAGAACTTTCCCATCTCCCCACTTCAGATGTGTCACTTTATACAGGCAGGTACTTGAACCCAAGAAGTGAAAGACTTTGATAACTTCCTCTGTTCAGGGCCACACACGCTGAAAATGACTGCTTACCTTTCTGCACATGAGCTTCATCTGCACTTCACTGCTAAGGGATGTGATCAGGACATGGATTTGGCTGAAGCACCAGCTAGCAGTTACTCTGAAATGGGACTTTTTACTCGCTGATGATTATCCTGAAAAGCTGCATCCCTTGAAAGTTTCCAGTAGCCTAATGCCCTTTTAATGATTCAGCTGGTGGTAATGATGACCAACTTGTCTAAACCAAAACACTACTTACTTTTGAAGCAACTGTGTGTTTTCCTGGGACAGCAATGCTGAATGGTCACATTTTTCAACTTTCACAGCGGTGATAGATTTATGCACAATTTTGAGATTTTTAAATTTCAATACCCTAATCCTTTACCACTGATGTTCACTGCATTATTCTAAAGAACAGAACTTAAACAATATAAGGCAATAAAAATCTCTTCTTGTTTGTTCTCAGAGTATTTTTCCTGTTTAACTTAAATTTCTTTCAGTTGATGACGAAGTATGGCAAAGGAAAGGGAGAAAATTAATCTTGCCTGTATGTTTCTACTGCTTCGAGTAGAATGTATAAATTTATACATTGTATACCATTTATACAACAGAACCCTTTCTTGTAAAGTTTAAGAGAGTCACATTTCATTAAGCATAGAGAAAAAGAAATGTGTCAGACAACTGCACTATGTTGCAGTAGACAAAACTGTGATTCTCTTTTTAGGATGTACTCCTTCCTTAGCAAAATGCCTTTGAAATGAGAAGAAGGGGGAAAAGCATATCCATGGAAAAGGAGTTTTCACAGAATTGAGGACACAGGGCAGGAATAATAATTTCCCTTGCTAAGAATGCTTCACCTGAAGATCCCCTCAGGGGCACATTCCAATTTTTATTATTTCCATAAAATTAACAAAACTAACTTTTTGATTCCTAAACAGGCATCTTCTAAAGGAGTAAGGGAAAAAAAGTTGGAGATAATTTTAAGGTCATGACAGATTTTAATTGTCATTCAACAGTTTGTCAAATTTACTTCACATGTGGTAAAACATTTATAGAATGAAAGGGCAGAATATCTGAAGTACTTTATAGTTGTCAAGCATTATTATAATAATGTGGTTTGCAATTTTATTTAAATTCTAGCATTGTAAAAGATGTTTAAGTCTGCTATTAACTTGATCTTCAGTGGGATCTCCTAATATCAATATTTGAGCAAACAGCTGTAACACTGTCATATAAGCCATCTTAATTAAAACAGAAGAAAACACTGTATGTCAGCTTTGAAATTTGCCACTATGTATTTAAGAAGATCTGAGAGTATGAAACAGGACTAATACTTTATTTTATAGCAGATTCTGGTCTGATCCAGTCAGAAACCATTTTCTCATTTTTAAGGTGTGGGTGAAAATATAATGGTGCTGGTTTCTAATACACATAAATGTCACTTAAGTGCCAATGGACCATTCTGAGTGACACATACGTGTTTGTGTATTTGTTATTTTTAACTGAAGGTATCCGACTGTGTTGCAAACTGCTAAAGGGATTTCAAATATGCCTTGTAGAAAACCTGTGAAATTCAGACTGGCCTCTGTTACAGTCAGACCTCTGAAACTGGTTGCAATGTATTTCCCTAAGGAAGACTTTCACTTTATTATCTCACACAAAAATAATGACAGAGAGTAGGCAAGAAAACTGATGGCCGTTGAGGTCTGGTGAAGGTGTAAAGCTTCAGAGCTTAATTGATCTCTTTTGAGCATTATTTACCATGGCACATATTGCTGCAGCACAAATAGGCTGCAGAAATACCCAGGCAAATGCAGAAATAAAATATAGCTTTGTTTAGCTTTGCAGCTTTTTTTTCCCAATTGAAATGTGCTTGCTCAAAGCTGTTCAGGTCCAGGTCAGATGGACAGAAGACTCCCCAAGGGCTTGTTCATGCTCTGAGGTACCATGGTGTGCCACTGTCAGTGCAATCACTGGAGAATAATATGTGTTATTGTGGCAGTTCTCAATTGTATCAATGCAAATTCAGGGGGTTTAAATTGTTTTCCATTTGCACTGAAATAGGAGAATGAGGATGTGACTTCCTGAATCCTGTGTGGGGGTTGCCTCCACTTTTTTTGCCTCCATGTTTTGTTTTTTCAAGGCTTCTAAAATATCCACATGTATGAACCATGGTTTTCTGCAGAGTACTTGCTCTGAGACAGAACACGTCAGGAGAGGGTGATGGCAATTCATCTACCTTACTGAGACACTCCTGGAATGAAAAATGTGCTGATTTCAAAGCTTTACTAATTGTGCCAGATTGGAGCTGGTCTGTTCACTAAATTTGGATTACATGAAGCCCTATTTGCCAAGCCAGTCATCAGCAGTGCTCATGCATAGTGCCTGCAGAGGTTGCAGGTAAAAGGATCCGGAGTCCATGAAGCTGGGCACAAATAGGATCTGAGAGACATGCTTCTAACTAGAAACTAATGACATCCAAAGTAGGAAAGTACCCCTACTAAAGTATTTAATTTGGCTTGTTTTGCATCCTTTTTTTTTTTTTTAGGTAAAGGAAAAAATGTATGTTTTTTTCTCTTCTGCTCTCTCTAGACGCTTACATTTCAGTAGCAGGTGTCTACACACTTCATTCCTCTGCTTGCAAAATAACACTCATTCTTGTGTGAACAATTCCAACTATTTGATCCTAAAGTGTCCAGTAAAATCAAAATTTAGGCTCAAGCTGGGTTTAGCTGATGGGGAACTCAAAGATGGCATCTTGATTTTGCTATTTTTCTGATAATGCAGTATTTTTTTAATTGAATAAGACATCATTCACTGTTGTTTCTCACAGAAATAAACTCCACATTTGTGAACACTGAATAGACCTGGTAATTAGCCAAATCTCTGTTACAATTGTAGAGTTACTGGATCTTTCACCTTTACACTTTCAATTCAGATACATTGTTATGCACATCCATAGAAATGAAAATGAAATTTCTCTCAAAGTACAGAAGTGACCCTCCCTTCCTCTGCTCTCTTTTACCTCAATTTGAAATTTTTAGCCTTCAAGTAAAAATGTATTGGACTCCACATTTGCACATCTTTCACCAAATTTGTTTTGTTGAAACTGATTAGATTTTATTCTTTGGAATAGGAAGTGTCATGTCGTGAGGTCAGCACACTGGGCATGCCTTTTAAAATGCTTTCATTTTATATTATTTTTGAAGGACGTTCTTACTTTAAGGCGCTTACTTTAATTTTGACTATGCAGTTTTATGTTCTATCTTCAAGCATGAAGCAAATCTTGCTGAAGACGTGGAGAAATTTGAACTCATTTTGGTGGGCTTTGAACTGTGTCTATGCACTTCAGAAGAATTTCTTTTACTTCTGTTACTGTAAAAGAATAAATCAGCCAAACTCTTTCCGTGATAACCAATAGAATTCTGTTAAGCCCACTGATCTTCTGTAAAATATGAAGAAACAGCTTTTGGGCTGGTTTTATTTTTTAAGAACTCATTTTTTGCACTTCCATATATCTGATTGTAAATGTGCCTTAAGTCTTGAAAGCATTATGAGGATCAGTTGTTAGAAGATGAGTTTACCAAAATTTGGAGCTGGAAATAAGGTGGAGTAATCTCGGGATTTGCCTAATTAGGACGCTCCCAAGAGTCCTTTTTCACAGCTTGGTGTTCAAAGAAAGAGTCAGAGTTCCTTGGCTTTGGTTCTCAAGGTTGTTTATTATTTCTTATCTGTAACATGTTCGCCCTGACCAGCCGAGATGCGTTCAGCCGGTCAGTCCAAGGCACATTGCCCGCCCTCCGGGAGGTGTTGTCTTTTTATAATATAAACTATGTAGACATTATTTACAGTTAATTCCCAATACCTATCACCTATGTTAGACAGTCAGTTTCTACCCTAAACTAATCCAAAAGTGCCACCGTCACCAAGAAGATGGAGGCCATGAAGAAGAAGGCAGAAGGACAATACACTCCCAGATTCCTCCATCTTGACCCCCCTGTACTCTTATCATATAAATCTTAACATTCTATTTATCCACCCTGTGATAAGCTAATCATTCTACTTAACTTTTCCTGCGTTGTAAATCTTCATATAAAGTTGGTAATTTTCTCCATGGCTCGAGATCAAAGACAAAAGAGTCTTGGGCTCTGTGCCAAGCCCTCTAAGCCCCCTGCCTGGGGCTCAGCCCATCCAAAGCAACAAGAGAGATGTCCTGGGTTCCCAAAGAGTAAGAGTAATGAACTATTGGAACAGTTTACTATAAAGTGTGCTGTAAATTCTCCATTACTTGGAGGCATTGAATCATGACTGGATGCACGTTGATTGCTCTAGTTCAACCACGAATTTTTGGACTTGGTGGAATTACAAGGGGAAATCTACAGTCTAGTTAGGCAGAAATTGAACAAGATGATAAAAATGACTCCTAGAAGCCCTGCGATCTACATCTTTGTGGGTATGTTTTCAATCAGAATACAGTGGGGTACTCTTAAGTAAAAACTGTATTACTCTATTGCAAAAACCACCTAAAACATTCTTAATATATCAAAATGTAATCAATATTCTGTAATAATAGTGATCAGATAATGGTAGAGGCTAGCAATCTAATATAGGCTAGTTATTAAAGAGGAAATCTCTTGTTTCAAGCATGAATTTTTCATGTGAACTGTGAATCCCACTGACAAATAGAGGCTGGAAGAATGATGTCTTATTATTTATGTCTCATCATTGAAGTTAAAAGCTTTGTCGCTTGTTTCAAATGGGAATCTAGAAGAATCTTACTGTGACAAGGATCTTTTTCATTCTGAACCTGCTAAACTCAACATGTTCAGTAAGCATCCTGAGCAATACTGCTTTGCATGGATTTTTAGCTTGATTTTTAAATTCAAGGGGCTTGCTTTCTTTTGAAAAGTTTCAGAAAAGTGTGTAGAGTTTTGGTAACAAATTTCCACCCCCGTGTGGAGGTGGAAGCCTTATGGGAAACAAATGTTACAGGGCAGAAATAAAGCGACAGAGTTGGGAGGGAGCTCAGACACCATGGCTGTTCAAAGGTACCACAGCCATCGGCATACTACATTCCTCATGTAGGCATGATCCTTCATCCTGTGTCTTATGGAAATACAGAACAGTCTCATATTTGAAACTGAATGACAACATATCTCTTGATAGTCTCTCAGAAATAAGACTGATTTCAACCACCCCAACATAAAAAAATGACTGCTATGTCATCAAGTATGAGAGCCAATCCTTTTATTAAAAACATTTCATTACAAGTAGGACTGATAAAAATGTTACAAATAACTAGCCAGGACCCTTAGATTCCCTTAGACTGAAAATGATACTGCTTTTGACCTTAAAAGTGAGAAAAATGCAATACATCCATATCTTGAATATGTTAGCCATGACATTGTAAGGTGCAGAATTCAGTGTTGCAGTATTTTTTGTTAAAGGGGATTTCCTGTTTTCATGTGGTTCTGTGTTTTTCCTGTTACCTTGCTAGCATGTCTCCTGTATTTCTTCCCTGTCAATGCCCCTCAGTAATGTAACACATCTCAGGGTATTGAGGATCCAGCTATTCCAAGCATCTGATGGTGATGGTCAAGCATCTGATAAGTGAACTTTGCTTGCAATTATATTTTCTAAGTAAGAAATTAGACAAAACCAGAGAGAACATCTTGAAAACTGGGCAGATAGCCACAGAGCTTCTAAAACTTTGAAGAAAAATCACAGGTTGGTCTGGTAAACAGATTAGCCTTCTTTAACCACTTCTAACCAAATTCTGGCTAACCAGAATTTCCTATAAAGTAGTTTGCTGTAAATTCCCTACCAGTAAGTCTTTCCTTTCACCTTATAATTCACTTGTTTCTATACTTTGATCATCCCAGATACCTTTTCAAAAGACAAGAGTCTGTTTTGACAGCATCTTCATGAGTTCTAGTAAAAAATTAGTGTATCTTAAGTACTAGCAAACAACATAACAGTAGCTAAGGGAAGCTGTCTCAGCCTCTGTCTTGGATAGACTAAACTCCTTTAAAAATGTAACTTTTGCTTACTGGTAAAAAGAATAAATCATTAAGTAATTGTATCTAGATGGAACTCAAAGCTTGAAGATTTTCCTTTCTTTAAGGTTTTGAACTGAAATACTAATAGCTAGAAAATAAGGATTATGCCATGTCAAAATAGCATTCACAATTTAAGTCAGATGTTATGTGAGCTTGCCGTATATGTCTTTGACGATGCACCTCAATCCTGATAGTCAGATGGTGAAATGTAGAATGTGGACAAGCTTTTAATTGGGAAAAAGCCTTGTAAATCATTACACTTAATCCCTGTTTTCCTTTAGGAGCAAAAGTTGTTTTGCAACTTAATGGCTGTTCAAAACCATCATCTCTCTGTTTATACTGTCTCTCTCCATAGGCCATGCACACTTCACTGTGTGTGTCGAAAAAGGAGCTACATTAGTGTCGTGTGCTTTATTTGGAGCATGTTCTAAAGAATCCTGATGTTTTTACACTCAGTGATGTAGAGGCTTGCTGCTTTCACTACTTTGTGTAAACCGCCCCCATTCTAATTACAGTTAATGGTTTTGATTACAGTGGAGAATCCAAAGACAATGTAACGTAGTGGTTATCACACTGGCCGATGTTTCTGGTAGCATTCCTTGGTCAGCTACTGCTAATTGCCTTAGGAAAATCACTCTGGGTACTCTGAATTTCTGTTCCTTCTCATAGCTGGGTAATCTGAATCTCTGTTCCTTCTCATAGCTGCTTGTCCTGCTTATTTAAATTGCCATTTTCCCAAGTCAGGATAACTTTCTGCTGTGCACATATAGAATTCCCACCAAAGTAGGAGTCTTCATTAGGATCCATCTGCCCTTGTTAGATAATGTAAACACAAATTACATGTTTACTTGAGGGAAACTACATTTTTTGATGTAAGGACTGTGATTCTTCTAGTGGGTGTAGTTGTGCACAGGTGAGAACAGAAAGCTGTGACCTACAGGGGCAGACCTACCCTGTATAAGTTCCCTATATTTAGGATTAGAATCAGATTTACCAATTTGTTGAAAGAGTATGTGGTGAGAATGACACAAAACAGAACCAGGCTGAATCAGTCTGAAGAATTCCCAATACTGGTCAATATCTCCTATGAGTGTGAAGCTGGCTACATAGTGAACACTTGGTATGTGCTGGAAGTTATGCATTCATATTACTACTACCACTAATCCATTTTGGAAATAAGATATAAATAAGAGCTTCCAGGCATTTACAGAATGAGCAGTGCTTAAAAATTTTCTTCCTGCAACTGCAAGCAATCTCAGTCTGTACCTTTGAAATCCAGAAGGTGTTCTGAGGGATATTATAATCAGAAAAAAAGATAGTTATGGCAATTTAAATGTCAGCTGCAAAGTGCCTCATTGTTTATTTCTTTTTCTGGAGCACCCAGCTAATATGTTTATTCCATAACCCTGTAACTTCTCAAGCTTCATTGCCAAAACCCCAACTGACCTGTTCCCAGTTGCCAAAACCTCTAACTTTCACCCTTTAAGCTTTCCTGGTATTGGATAAATTAAAGTAAAATAAACTGAACTGAAAATAAAAATAATACAAAAAATGTTATGTTAAATAGGTTCTCATGCTCATTAAAAAAAAAAAACAAAAAACAACCAAGCCTTCCATTAATAAAAAATTCTGTCTCTCTTTCCAAAAAGACATGATAATGAAGCAGTCTGCATTTAGACACAAGATGTCATAGAATGACATAATTTTGATATTAAAGAGGAAGTGTAAATCTATTTCTGATGTGGAAGACAGGGCTGCCGTACCAGCTTTTAGGCATGTGCTTACTTTATAGATGTAATTGTTATAGAGTAACTGTAAAATGTTTAGTGATGGATTCTGGTGTTAGTAGCCTACAGGAGCTGCTCTTTGTGACTTTGACTTTATATGCGCATATGAGAGAGTATCATGCTTTGTTTCTCCTGATCTTAGATCTTAAGCACAGACCTACAAGGTAAGACAAGCTTCTCCTCTGAGTTAGGAATGATTAGTGGCTTAGCCATTCTTGCTTTTCCTATGGTGGACAAAATTGAGAGAAAAGCTAACACAAGGATACTTACAGTCCTGATTAAATTAGGCTTTCAA
>WBNO01021079.1:0-14176 GCA_013400575.1 Peucedramus taeniatus | reverse complement strand
CTCTTATTTTGGCATGGCTTTTCTGCTGCTGAAGAAATTTGAAGATATGATGAATTCTTAATTGGTAACCATTTTTCAGTCATGAAAACTGTAACAAACTTAACAACTTAAAAGCATCACACTCTACCTTTTAGAACTGTGACAAAAGTGTACCTGTGTATTTAAGCTCTAATTATAGATTAAAAGCTAGCATTTTAGGATTTAGGGCAACCCTCAAGAATTCAGAAAATAGACTATTAATGTGTATTTTTAGTCATACTTGAAATCCTACTGACTGCAAAGAGACTATTTCTATGCTGTGGGCATTGCAGGTCTGATCGACCCGCTACTGAGAAATGCTGAGCACTCTTGAAGTTCTAGTCATCAGCAGCAATAACAGCTTACTGAAGGTGTTCAAAGCTTGCAGGACTGAGCTTGAGGTGGGAAACCACTGTCAGAGAAGAAGGAGTGAAAGAGATTAAATAGATTTTTTCTTCCTTCAGTTTTTTTTAGAATCATAGAATCATTAAGGTATGAAAAGATGTCTGAGATAATCAGGTCCAATCATTGACCCAGCACTGTGTCTTGTGTGCAAGGCAGGATTTCTTTCATTTCAGAAAGATTACATTAGGATGCTTGCAGTTTTAATCAGATAAATTTTATTATGACAAAAATCCAAATTAAAGTTCTAAGAAGCAGATACATGTAAACACATGTAAAAGATCTTAATTTAAAGCCTTTCTTTATGTATAAGGTTGAAACTATATGCAAGGTACACCTTTGTAACTTTGGTCACACTGGATAGCACCTGAGAAAGGTTCTTAAAATGAATTAGCTAATTGTTAAAATCTATCAACTACAAACTTGCAATTTATTATATAATATTTGAAAAAAAAGGTGAGAAAACCTAGCACTTTAAACATGAGATATTACTCATGAGCCAGGTATCCTGTTTTGGCAATGACCTCATTGTACCAAGGATGTGTCACCCACAGATAACTTTGTAGCCTGATGAAGAACTGATAAAGAAATTACAGTGTTTTGGGCAGAAGCAAAATAGATAAATATAGAAATTGGAATTAGAAATCAGAAAATTCAAGGTAAGAATTTCAAAAGTGGCTTCCAAGTCTCAGGAACTTTAGTCTTTGATAGAACATAGAAACGCGTGTGGACTGATTTTCAGAGACCAGAATTTTGTGATGGAAACAGTCTTCAAAACTAATTTGTTTTCTTTTGTTGGGTTCTTTTCTTTTGTTTTCTTTTTTTTTTTTTTCTGAGAGAGAGAAAGAGAAAGCCTGAAGCCTAAAGTACAAAATTAGAGACGAAAAGTACATTTTTTTGCAGACATATAATTATCTGTCTACTTAGTGTTGCAAGACATAACTGATCCAGTTATCTAAGCAACTGGGTAATTATTGGAAGATTAAGGTTGATGAATTAATTTTTGAAGGGAAGCATAAGTGTCTCATTCTCTTAGACCTTGTAAGACCCAGTGGAACAATATGTGAATATTATATACATATAAAAAATTTCTAATTGATGTCCTGATCCTTCCGGTCATCTGAACTCATTTTATCAGCTCAAGTTGCTTTTGTCTAAGTGCTTAATTACTGACTTAGAGGTCTCAGACTTTAAATCCATTAAATTCTGAGAGAACTGTATTTAAAAGTTGTGGGGACAATATTGTCATTAAAAACAGACTTTTTTGAAGGGATTTTTTTTTTCCCCTCAAGAAATCAAGTGGAGCTTTCCTTACAAAGGAAACAAATTTGGTTTCAAATCGTAAAGGGGCTTGCAGCAGGGAATGACATCATGTTGTTTTCTAGAGGAGAAGTGTGGCAGGAACCATTCTGGCGCATATGCGTGACCACCACCATACGGCTCGCTTCATGTTGCTTTTGTTTGTTTATATTAAAAGAACATTAAACCTGCATATTTAATGACTCAAAAGCTAACACATGACCAAATGAAAATAGTCTGTACAATCATAATTCAGCTCATTTCTGTAAATCAATTGTTATATAGTATTTAAGTGCATGATCAAATATTGGGTTTCCACTGGATCTTTTTCACCCTTAATGAATGGGCATTTTATTTACTTTATTTTTTTATATTATTGTATTGTATTTTATCTTCTTTTATTCTTCAAATTTAGTGGAGGACTGATGGCACATTAGTTCAACCTTTGTACAATACAAAATCCTAAGTTTCCTCCACTGGAAGGATTCGTTCTGTGGAAAGTGTTTTTATCTTCCTTTCACTAGAATAGCTGACTGTGCAACACTTCTACAAGCTTGCTGTCCACAAAAATATAAACTCACACACCATTAATATCCAGCTGCAAAAATTTGGGCTGAAATTACTTTCCCAGCCTTTGTAACCTTCAATGTAACAGTAAAACCAGTGCTTTCTAGAACAAACTCTCTTCCATTTGCTAGTTTTAAGCAGCCAGTACAGCTGAGAGAAGAGATAATTAATAAACTCTTACTTCATTATCAGCATCTACAGGGTTGTAAAACCCAATACAGATATAATACCTTTCTTCAAGCCTGTCAGGGACAACAGGATGGACTAGGTACTGTTGAGTACCAAACCAGAAAAAATGGAGTTTACTCAAAAGTGTGAAATTGCTATTTAAAAAAAAAAAAAAAAAAAGCTGTTTTTCTTCCAAGAACCCAAGCTGAATTTTCTGAGTTTGCTTGTGTTAGCTTTTAAGCAGATAAACATGCAACCTTAATAGTTTTTTAATGTAAATGCTGATGATTTATAAAATTTCAGATCAAATCTTGAGTTTCCTATTCATTTCTATCCAGGTGTCATCAGTGGGAATATGTATTGCTGAAATGTGAAGGCAAAATATTGCCTTAATTACTCTGGGTATAGGTCTGATATTTAGAAGTATTGCAGAACATAATAAGATAAACATTCTTTATTGCTCCCTATCCCTTGATCTGATCTACAGCAAACATTTTTCTAATTGCTTCTATTTCTCCCTTGGCTTTTTTTCATAGATCTTCCCACACTACTACTTTACATGCCAATGCTGAAACAGTTAAGGCTAAAGCCTGACTACTCTGATAAAAAAATCTCCAAATTTCACCTGCATGTACAACTCCAGAAGATTTCTGATTATTGTTTTCTTCTTCTTCTTTATTTTAGGACAATTATATGCAGAAAGATGGGCAGCAAACAGCAGAGCGTGAAAGCCATTGATGTTAAAATTGAAACCGATCCCTTTGTGAATGACCAATATGATGCTTTTTGTGTAAAGGATGAAGGTCAGCACTGATATACTTTTGAAATAATGCAGAGTCATCACTGTCTTGCAACATTAAAAGTTCTGTCTTCATTTTTTCTACTGCTGAGAGAGAAAGGGGAAACATTAAAGAATAAATCTTTGTAGTAATCATCCACTACAAGAGCCAACTGCTGCAAAGACATTGGTTGCAGCAAATAAATTGTATTATCTTTTGTCTTTGCTGCAGTTTAGTGAGTGCAAACAGTACTACTGATCTGGCAGAACCCATTTTGGTGTTCACAGAGCATACTTTATGGAAAGGAATATATCTGGCACCAATCTAATGGAGATGGCTGAAGCATGTCCCTTACTCAGCACTGTAGCTGACTGTAACTCAGCAAGCTGGTTTCCAGCTGCAACACACCACCCTGTTGTATATATATCAGTGTATAACATTTGTATGCAAATAACTTCATTGCCTCCGTTTTAGTTTAGATTTGGTTTGGTTTGGGTGTTTTTTTAACAAATGTAGACCAGGCTGCTAGGGACGCTGACATATCCCAGATGATCCTGAAAACCAAATTATTTCCAATGTACATTGGTGCTTTAATTTTTTTAATATTTAAGTTCCAGAACCCACAAATAAAGATGAATTCTGAAGGCAAAAAGTAAATTGTTAACTGATAGGCAGGATTGTGTAAAGAAATTTGGGAACCCCCGAAACAGATTGTTGGTGTCCGCAGTGGGTTTTTGCATCTGATTTCCAAGAAAAGCAAGGATAAGCTGATAGCATTTACTGAGAAACAGTAAGTTCACAGCAGAGGGGGGGCATTCTGATAAACAGTCAGTGGCAGGAGAGGGGATGAAAATATGGTTGAAGCGAAATGTGGCAGAGGTGATGGATATTTGATGTATACAAAATCATTCTTTTTGGAAAGAATGATTTTAGCAGAGTTTGACCATCCTCTCAAGTAACCCTTATGATATCAACTCCAGGCTCCGTGCTGCTGTGAGTGATGCCAACTCTGTCACCCAGTTGCTAATGCGGTCACACAAGCACCTTTGTGCTTTCTCCATGCTGCTCCTCACATATAGGACCAGCTCCCTGTAAACATCTGCAAAACTCTCTCATTGTCTTCCTTCAAATCTCTTTTGTCATCATCCCCCCCTCGAGAAAAACCTTGCAGTGGGTTGGGACAGCTGTGACATGCTGAAATCATTGCTCTGGCCACTATTGTTCCATTGTGCCCTTGTGCTCCCCTGTGTGTCCCCACCTGCCCTATCCGAGATGCTGGATCTCGGAAAAGGAGCTGCGTTTACCTTTTGGGTTTGGTTACTGCTCACAGTAAAGGGACAGACAAGAAAGTAACCAGACAAGACTATGCTGGAAAAGAGTACTATATGGGACTCAGAAACTGCATACTTTAAACTCTGGGGGAATTCAGATCGTTTGCAAAGAATGTACAAGTCATGAAGAATTTGTTTTGTAGAAGGCAGGGAATTTTCTGATGACAGAACAGGATGATCATCCCACTGCACTCATCAAGTAGCCCTTACACACAGAAACATTTCTGGATGACTCTAAGGTTCCCTCTTCCTTAAATATAAAAAAATTGGGATGCAGAACCGATGTTTGAACAGAAAGACTTAAGGGAAGTTGTGTGGCAGAGCCTGGTTTGTAGCTGGTATGAAAAGAGCAAAGTTCAGAAAGGAAACAGCCTTAACATTACAACACACAAGCCAGCACAGAGCTGTTGACTGATAAAAGAACATCCTCAGGGATGCCACTTCCAGTTTTAGCAAATATCCAGTAAGAAGCAGCCAGAGTAAACCCTGTACCACAAGCTCACACACAGCATATCTGTTCTGATCTTATGTACTTGTGGCTAATAACTACACATCTAAGTTTGGATTAATAAATAAGCTGTTTCTTACTTGAAACCTCATTAATATTTTTTTTTAGTCTTAGAAAAGCGGACATCACTTTTTATCTCTACATTTGCAATTATAATTTAGTAATACATTATAGTTAAGTGCAAAAGGCAAGTTGTTTTGCCCTGCTGAAAGTGATAAACCCCAGGTTTCTAACACTGAGACCAATATTTCTTCAAGACCTTTCATTTCTTTTATATCCATCCAACTAATAATGAGCAGACAGCAGCTTTCCTTCTTTGTCAGACTTGGCTGAAAAGAGCCAAAGGCTCAGACAGACCGGTAGGTTGAAAACAGACAGAGAGAACAGTCACACCAACCTCTACTTCAGAAACTAAGCTGACATTTAATAACTCCTTGCAACTCTACCTTCAGTTCTTACAACTGTGCAGAATGAATCTCGAAACACCATGAAAGTTCTGTACACACCTAATTGACTTCTTATCCCTTGTTTTATAACTAATCTTCACTTAATTAACCTTTACCATGCAAATGAGTGGAGTCAAATTCCTTAAGCACACATCTCAGCACGACCCTACACCGGGGCAGTAGTTAAATGCTAGCAGAGCTCTGGGTGTGCTTACAGCATCAGGCTTTTGCAAATAGAAGTCCTGAAGAGAAAGATAGTTTTTTGTTTTGTTTCTGAAATGGATTTTGATCTGTACACACAGAAGAATCACAGCAATTGTTGAGACTAAGAGTTATCTTTTACAGGGAATTGATTCTAAGGGTTCTGTTTGACAAGGAAAGATGTAGCTGTAATGTTTTATGAATGCTCTGAGTATAGCTGCAGTTTTCACAGTACAGAGAAATGTGTCTTCTCAGCTTCTCATAAACACATGTTTTATGCAGCCATTAGAGTCAGCAAGACAACTCTGTACCAGCTCAGGATCTGCTGAGATCAGAACGTTTCCCCCTTAGGCCCTGAGTGCCAAAAATATCTAAAAATATATTAGATTCTGCAAATTCTGAAAATGCAGCATCACACATGAGTTAGATCTGGCACACAGAGTGTGTATCTACCAGAGTTCATAAGAAAATACCTCTAAGTGTAAAGCAGGCAAAGCAAGAAAACCAGAAAGCTGGATTTTTTCCTGACTTATTTTTTTTAATAACATATACCATTCAATTCCATATATATATATAATCCTCTTGGTTTTCTTTCTTATTTTTTTTTATTGCAGCAGAGGAAAGATCTCTTTGTTAATAACCCCCAGGTTTTACTGGTTCTTTCTTTCAGTGACCCACTGTTATTGACAGGAAACAAATAAGATCTGTTCCATTAAGCTTTGATTTGCTGCCACCACAGGAAAACCAAACAGGCAGCAACTTGTAGTAGCGTACAGCATAAATGCAAATCAAACTTTTTTAAACATGACTGTTGGCTCCAGATATCCATCAAAGCTTGATGGCTTATGTACATATTTCAGTTAGCCTTTTTCAGCAGTAAGAAAAAAAGAAATTAGTGTATTCTTTACAGCAAATTTATTAAGTATACTTTACAAGAGCAATCCAACTGCAGTTTGCTTTGTGCAATATTTGAACTATTTCTTTGTATTTGTCATGCTTTGCTGTAGATACAAATTTTTTTTTAGTGCTACAGCTTTATTTTTCATGGCTTTGCATATTGCTGACAGTTAACTCCCATTTCTCTGGTGATGTCACTTAAACTAATAAAGTCCCACGAGCCCTGTCTGATGTAAGAGGTGTTGGCATCCTAGCACTGGTAGCTTACAAGCAACACTTACATTGGCTATAACTGAGTTTTGATTCTTCATACTCAGTACTTTTATCCAAACAGAAAAATCCCATATACTTTAGGGTCGCTGCAATTAAGAAGCAAAATAAACATCCTCACTCATCTCATTCACAGGCCTGACTGTTAAGAGTTGCATTTTCTAATTTCTTAATGACAAGATGGCATCCTAAAAATTCCAGTGGCTTCTCTGGAAAAACTCCGCCGAATTGGATGTTTGTAACAGGAGATGTTTTAGGTCACAGTGGATGTCTCATGTCAGCTTTCAGAGCATGGTGCACACTTAAAGCAGCAATTGTAGATAATCAGATTTCAGTAAATTCCTGGTTCTGCCAGGTGATGTGGAAGCTGAAGTCTGCATCTTCTTCATGTTGACTTTTTTTGCATTGACCTTAGGCTATCCTTTCTGTAGACAGTATTTTATCAAGACATCTCGAAAAAAAAAATCTTTCCAGACTAGTGTGATGCCTATAGTTCAAATAAAGGAGATGTTTCTGATGTAAGCGGGACTGGGGAGAATTGCTGTGTTCTTAAAATGACATGTGCCAACTCTTTGCCAGAAATCGCCACTCACAAAATCCTTTCCACATGTGTTCTGGGGTTAAAGTTACTATTCTGAGGAGATATTTCTCCTAAAAGTCAATCATGACTGAATGTGCTAACTCAATTAACAGGAGATCTCTTTAGTCCCATGTGAAAAATAGTTACGGAGTCTCTAACAGGTCTGTAACCAGAGCTGTCACTAGCCCTAACATATCTGTGCTCAACACCCATATCTTTGCTGTGCCACTTATTCCCATTCATTTACCAGGTGTTGACTCTGTTCTGATTTCTGCATGTGTATATTGAAATCTTTTTTGACTGTAGTAGTGACTTTCACTCCAGGACACAATCTGTGCCAAATTACTGCTGACATGAGGATGTCCTCTGAACTTTAACTAATTTCTTTATATTTGTGCTGTGCTGTCTTGCTCTGAAGCTCAATCTGCCCTCTCTTACTGGAGGTCAGTTATCAACATATGGAGGCCTGTTATATGTTTGACCTCAGTGTCAACATGTAGAAAATTCTGGAAGGGTCATGATGTCCAGAAACCAATTCCAAGTGTCCAAGTTTAAGATATGAACTTGGACATAAGCAGGCAGAGAATGGGACCTGCTTGATGCTCTGTTGGATGGCCCTTGAGTATCAAGCAGATGCAACTTTTTTACTGGGAATCATGAATAGGGCTAATTTTTTAGCCAGTAGCAAGAAAATATGCTGGTTTATGGGAGGATAGATGAAGGAAAAAATCAGTGCTCCAGATGGATGGAGGAGACCAGCCCTCATCTACCCAACAGCACCACTGCAGGCAACCCCTGTGGCCACCTTAACAAAGAGCATCACTGTTCCTTTACATGACAAGCTGCTGCCAACATACCCTCTATCACGCTTCGTGGCCCAGATCTGCCTCCTCTCTTCCAGCAAGAAAATGGCCTGAAAGCCAGCACTGAGAACAGACTGTTGTTCCAAATAAGCCCCCTTTCTTCCAGCTCCTGGTACAAAGGCTGCACACAAAAACATGAAGCCTGTCCACAGAAGTGGCTCAGTTTGATGAGTTGCTGTGCCAATGTCACTTCTGTATGTGTGCCAGAAAGAGCAGGTTTGGCAAAAGGCTGAGCAGGAATTGTCATAGCAACTGAGACTGCAGCAGGATGAGGAGCCATAAGATGCTGCAACCTGGAAAATTCCTGTGCATTTTATGCAGGAGAGGACAGCAGCAAAATGGATGTAGGAACTTGAGTTTGTCTTTGCAGTGTATCAGCTTTCACTTATGCTTGTCCATGCTGCCACTCAGTATGCTCTACAGCAAAGGAATGACCTTACATAGTCTCATGTGAGAGAGTCAAAAGTTCTCCATACAGTGTCAATCCATGAACATATTTAAAATCTCTGTTTCTTTCTGTTCACACATCAGCCAGACCTCTCTTTCAGGGGCTCATAATTCTGCTACCAAGCCTGTTGTCAAATTTTATTGTAAAGATCCCTTCAGCTTTCTTCTTTCCTGGAAAGTTATAATGTGCTTTTTGAATGTGTTTGCTATAGTTAACTAATGTGTTGCTTTTCTGCTTCCTCTGGCAACAGGATTAAGAAGCAAGGCTTTGTAGAAAAGAATACTCTCTGATGTATAATTGTTCCATACAGCCTTGGGATCAATACTTCCCTCAGAACAGATACACAGCTCCTATTTGTATGGACAGAAGTAGCTACATAAATAAAATACATGAAATGCAAGGCTCTGTAGCCTTCCTATGAGGCAATAAAATAATTTTTTATACCTTTCATCCACATCAATCTCTATTCATCTGGCCAGTTCACAGGAAAAGCATTAGCTGCTAACTGCTCCTCACTTCCTCGGATGTCAAACCTCCATAGGAGTCTATATAAACTGAGCTTTGTGTAGCCTCAAAAGCTTGTTTTTTCTGTCAGTGTGTGTGTGAATAACTCCCACTAACTTCTGAAGGTGTTAGACAGCATATATATATATATGTGTATATCTGTGTGTGTACAGTACAGAGAACAGGCTTCAAAGTTTGACTTCAGTAGCACATCCTTTATATTAGTGGCAGATATTTTTCAGCATACTCGGTTGAGAAGCGGTTAGTCAGGTCTATCAGACAATTTCCAAATGCCTGCTCCAAAGAAACTTTCATAGTGTGTGGATGTTTATCATAGGATTTTCATTTCACTAAAAAGTAAATGACTAGCAAAATAAATACATCATATTTCTAAATAAGCATGTATTTACCTATGCCTGGGTCAGAAGTGGGTAGATGATGGGAAAAGCTGCAGCCCGAGACTCACAAGTGTTTTGCAGAATGTCCCCGGGCAAAAGCAGGAAAGCCTGAGTTTTTGCAGAGGGGAGATTGAAAAAGCTTTTCTGTCAAGCCTATTGCCCATTGAAAACCCTGGACATGAACTGGTGTCAATGAAACCGTTGCTTGCAAGATCTTGTGGTGATGATGCCCTCAAAGTAGACTCTAGCAAAATAGCAAGGGTGCTCTTTGAAGATGTTTCTCCTTCTGCATGTCTAGGAACATAGTCTTGGAGTCTTTTCAGCTTCCAAACAAAAGTCTTTTCAAGGAACATCATCTTTGCTTTACCAGTTAAGCAATCAAGTTTTTGTACCAAAGCAAACTATTTCAACAGGAGAGATCAATACTAGAACATAGACCTAGCCCTGTGTTTCCCTTATCCAATACAACTACCAGAACTCATGAGCTTTTTAATTTTGGTTGTTCTATATCTGAACAAAAAAAAAAGGTTTTGGATCTTTAGTTACTTTGGTAAGAGGAAAAGCTGTTTTTTTCTAACACAGTCAATAAGGGTTCTAGAGTCACTGGAAAAAAATCACAGATTTGAGAAAGTATATAGACATGATAATTTGTACCGACACTGCAGTCTTTGCCCTTGGGTTTCTTGGTAAAATCCATGTTCTTGCATTATACTTTTTCTGTTTGTTTTGTTTTTCTGTAACCAAGAGGCACATTGGTTACAGACCAGAAAAGACCAAAAAACATGGAGGAAAAAGGGACACAGCAAAACCCCTGTGGAGAGCTCTTGTCAGAGACGAAGGTCTTTGAGGAAAGAGAATCCACAGTGCTCAAAATTTCTCTAGAAAATCTTGATCTACCTTGTTAACAATGGCCAAGATCATTCAAACCCGAAAAAGAGAGTTAAAATTCAGTTTACACTGGTGGTGGCAGCTGTCACCCTGCCTCCCCTCCACACTTCTTTAATGCAACAAAAACCAGTTTTGATCTCACTCATAGTAATTTTTCTCCCTGGCTTCTAATGCTGTCAGCAAAAATACTATCAAACATCTTTTTGAGTTTTATACCCTGGTATAAATTTAGCTCTTTAGATTCTCACAGACAGCAGAACTATGTTACCCCTGGGTATTCTTAAGCTGATGATCCCAAGTCACTATTTATTTTAGGGTGTCTCTACCCTGAAAAGGGAGATTTGAATATCTGGGAAGACCCCTGATTTGAGAAAGATTAGAAGATGAGAGATAGTCTGAAAACTGACCGGTGTTCACCTGGGCCTTTTCTTTCTGTGAGTGTGGATTGGCCACTGCTCAGCCTCTGCTGTCTTCCTACAGTGTAGAACAGATCAAAGTGCTGGTCTTAAACAATTCCACAAGCATTTCTGTGGTTAAGAAAAATGATTATGTCCAAATTGTTGGTTTCCAGTCCCAACCTGCCCAAGCTTTTGTTAGCTTTTGTAGAATCAGGCACGGAAGACAGCTGAGATCTGGCATCCTGCCTTGTTTGAAACAAAGCCCTTCTAGATGCATTACAGTCAGACGTCAATAAGATCATGGTTATGGCATCACAGTTATAGCCCAATTTATACCTTCCCAATTACAGCTGGAAATAGTTGTGAAAGGACATAAGGTGATGAAACAGATGAGATATACAACCTCAGTGGACATGTGTAAGTTTATCCTCAGGGAAACTCTTAGCACTGCTCCTAGCACTGTACTAAACTACTATTGTGAAGTCTTTACAATGTCATCTCTTCTTTCCTTTCAGATAAGCCCTGTGGGGACCCACCGTCCTTCCCCCACACCATCCTGCATGGCCACACTGGCTTTGAAATGGGAGATGAGCTGCTGTATGTCTGTGCCCAGGGCTACGTCATGGGCAACAAGGAGACGGCGTTCACGCTGCTCTGCGACAGCTGCGGGGAGTGGTACGGACAGGTCCAGGCCTGCGTCAAAGGTGAGCTCAGCCCAAAAAGTATATGATTTTTTATAATTTACCCCAATAAATAGGCAAACAGTTTTTATCTTGCACCATGCCTCCAGGACTTTTGTCTGCAAACATAAGAGTAGTTGCCCAGATATTTACTCCATTAAAAAGACTGAAAGTGGATTTTCTTACCAAATGACTTGACTCAAGAAAAGATTTTAAAAAAAAATCGAAAAACAACAAAACTCCAAACCACCAAACCCCCAAGCAAATTGTCAGATGACATTTCCTTAATTCAAACCCTCAATAAAAAACACCTTTATGTATTAGTTAAATTGTACAACAGTCTTTTAACTTTCCCCTTGTTTAAACATAGGCTAAACAGTACCATGAGTTCAGATGTGGATGCAATCTGAATTCTGCTTTCTCATGTTACCTTGCTCAATGCATAAACCCACAATTTTTTTCAGTATTTAAGAATGATCATCAGAAAATTTTAGTACTTTTTTGAGAACACTGTCACATCTTTAAAGTAAAGTTTCTGGCAAAACAGATAAATTTTAAGCAAAGGAATGGGCAGCTGTTGGGTAGCTGAACTATCTATATGGGCTGGAGTCAGTATATCCATTTCAGAACCTATATATTCCTTAATATCTGGAGGCTCTCAAGGAGTTATTTTTACTCATGAATATACCATCAGGCAGTGGATAATCATGAGAAAAGGTCAAACTTGTTCTTAGTAGAAATAGGTCATGTCTGTGTACTAGGGAACCAGATTCTCAAACCCATCCAACTGGTATAGACACACAAAAACACAAAGAGTGAAAGCACCAGTGTTTTTCTGAACTGTTTCAGTTTCTAAAACTGTTTTACAAACAGCAGTTCAGATGATTATGCAGAACAATGCAGGGCATAAAGGAAGAACATGGAGGGAAAAAGGAGACAAATAAATATCTACATCTGGTCATAGAACAGTTTGGGTTGGAAAGAACCTTTAAGGTCATCTGATCCAATCCCCCTACAATAAGCAGGGACATCTTCAACTAACCCAGTGGGTCTGAATCTCCTATAATCTGCCCCAAATTGATAATTCTTTTTCCTTTACTGAAGTTAGTGGAAATGCTATCTTCATCACACAGACATAAGGCTGTATTACACCAAAGTAAGGAAGGGAAATAATCAGGCCACTTAAGTTGTCTGTGTTTCACTGTCTTCTATGGATAAATAGTCTACCTTCCCTGTTTTGCCTGAGCTTTTCACAGAGCCACAGGGGAGAGAAAAATATTAAAAAAAAATTAGGAAAGCATGTCTGTAAAATCACAAACATCAACCCTGAAACTTGGGAGCAGATGTGATATTGTGGATTATGATTTTTAAAATTATTTAAATGTAGACCTCATGCTGGGGGGCTTCCTCCTATTACAGTTTTTCAAATGCTTTAAGGACATGGGACAGAAAATACAATAAATGTTCAGTAATAATTATGTATTTAATCCTCCTGATCATAATTCTTTAAGACAGAAGACTTTACAGGATGATTAAAATGTGTGATACTAGGTTTCATGATTTTTTAAAAAGTAAGAATCCAGTGGAAAAAAAACAACCAAAAAAGGGAATTTAATTAAAAGGAACCAGATTTAGAGTTGACTGATATTTTGGGGTCATAGGAGAGAGGAGAACAATTATTAAGTACTCTAGAAGTCAGCACACAGACTGATTTTTAAGTGCTTTGAGTCAAGCGAGCACCTTCCCTATCATGAAGGTTAATGATGGGACTTAATGGAGAATTTATATTCCTGTTGGCAGACTGGACTACTTCTGTCCTAACTGGCTGACATCAGTGGAAAGATGTTCGTGCAGCCACTTCAGTGAACATTTAAGTGCTATGTTTAGAGCCTGGTAAGATGATACAGTGCCCTTGCTCTGCATCTGCGCTGGGTGAGCAACTGGGAAATGTAAAATGGTCCCGATGCTCTTACTCCAACAAAAGGGGAAACAAAAGGGGACCATGGGGACAAAGTTCTGGTCAGAGCACTAAGAGCTATAAGGCCTGTTCCTATATCTTGCAGTGTCTCTGAGACTAGGAACAAATCACTATAGTGCTTTTTGCTGCTTACTCCACCTCATCTGTGGAAGAGTGACATTTATCCAATTTCATAAAGCTTGCTGGGATTTGTGGATGGTGCCCCTTGAGTACCATTGTTATACTTGGTAACGGGCCAGCTGTCCAGGTAGAATATCAGACTAAACAGCAATAATTGCATGCTTTTCTTGTTTGTGGAAAAGCATCAGACTGGCTTTACATTCCCAGTTGCTCATGCAGAGCAAATATGGAGTCACAGAACTATCATCATAGCAGTGTCTAAATATAGCAGTAAAATGTTCTTTGAAGTCTCTTTGTGATCATCTTTCCTCTCTGTTTTGATCCAGTAAGAAGAGATACAGTCCATTCTGGCACCTGGGATATAAGTGCACCTGGGATATAAATGTACAGCTCTACAGTCAGCAGATTTGCAAATTAAAATTTAAATATATAT
>WBNO01021077.1:0-25380 GCA_013400575.1 Peucedramus taeniatus | reverse complement strand
GGAAAATCTAGATGTCAAAAACTGAGCTGAGTAAAAAGAGACATTGAATTCTGGAAGAGACGCTTAGCTCCATGGATATTTTTCAAAGGAGAATATGGCACCCATAAATAGAGTTTCACTATATGCCACTATATAAGATTTGAAGTTTTAAAATATAATGTTGCTATACAAGATTATATATAATTGTTAATGGGTTATGTTATGTTATTGCAATAACATAATTATCTGGAACAATACACAATTATATATATATATATTTATATGTATATATATATATATATGATGTGAATGTAACATATGCATACACACATATACATAAAATTATTTCAAGAACATGGTTTTTTTTCCTAACAGTATATTTTTCCCGTTTCAAAGACATGCCATAGCAGTATTTCTACAAAATATATCTGTAGAATACGCAATATGATGATTTTCATTTATGTCATTATTTCAAATCAAAGAAAAGCATCTATAGGTCTAGATAATCACACAAAGAGACTTTTTTAATAGCATAGTATTGATATTGTGAAGCTGAACACCTGAAAATTAAAGAATGCCAGCAATAAGGGTATGCCATACCTTAAATCTCTTCCCGTTCTGTCATAAACATAACTTGCAACAGACCTTAATTATGCAATCATCTACTACTTTTTAATTGAGCTTTTCCTCATTTAATGCAGATAACAGATGGCATTCATTTTTTAGCACCTACTCAATATTTTCTTTCCCTACATCATTCAACCTGCGGTCCTAAGTCCTAGAAATCTCTTGCTACATATTTTGCTCTGAAGACAGTGTTATAAATTTTCATCTAAGCTGTACTGTGAGGTTGTAATGATGGCACTTCCAAAATATTAATGTTTGCTTTCACACCTTCTGAATCAAAACTGAAGATTATAGAAAAAGTTTAAATTTTTTTTCTGATTTTTTCACCTAAAATGAGAGGTTTTGAAAATCATGTGGTACATGATGTATTTAAAGTTCCTCTTCTATAGTCTCAATCAAAATTCTAGGCCATCTAAATTTTTAAAAATAAGACAAACTCCAACCCAGAAGTCCACCACTATGGAAAGAAGGATTACATAATTAGTGGTGAAATATTAAGACATTGATATAAGTGATTTGTCTTTATCACTCGGAAGACATGAATGAGAGAGAGTGAAACGTTCCACTTCTCTGGAGTAGTATTTATTTGATTGGACTGTGAGAACATCTTTGTGTTTCTTGGGTAAATCTACCAAGAAAATATTAAAATATGGTCAAGTAAGAAGAAGAACAAACTTTGCATATGCATGACCAATGTTTCATCTGGTTTTCCACCATTGAATCTAATGAAAGTTTTCTATAGCAATAAAAATATCAGCATTGAAACTGCATCATGTAGCTAGAAACACTGTTTATTACGTCTGTAGGAAGACAGCTGTGTTAAATTTATAAATGTTTTTTACAGCATTTCCTTAAATTTTACTGTTCAACTTTGCAAATGTAACACAGTTATGTTCACAAATGTACACATATGATGTTCCTGTAAGACAGATGGGCATGTGTGTGTTATTCTCTCAGTTAAAAAACAAGCTCACTTTGATTTTGAAATTCAAACACCTGGATTCATACTGATTTTATTTACTTTTACAGAAAAGCAGAAACTTTTGAAAAGTTGTCCGTCATCTCTGCAATACCCTTGCTCTTCTCTTAGCTGTTTCCTGGGCAGTCCCAGCCTTTCCTATTCCACAACAGCTTCTGATCTGCTCTACATCTCCTGAAGTTTCTTTTCACCTGGCTTTTTCCTCCTCAAGTTTCTGTTTAGTTACTACTTGGAGTAGCTTTTTGTTCAAATCTGGTGTTATATACTTCAGAAAAGTTTTCCCCATTTGATTTGTAATTTTATTCTCAGTTTTTCAACTAGGTAATTTCTTGTACTTGCCTTTTCAATCTGTGTTTTTCCTTGTATTTTTAGTTCCAACGCTTATCTACAGTTGGCAAGGGAAGAGTGACCGATGTCATCTACCTAGGTTTCTAAAGATCTTTGACATGGGGCTTAACAGCATGCTTATCTCCAAACTGGAGAGACATGGACTGGAAGCTTGGACTGGAGTTGGCTCTCTGGATCCAGACTGATTGTCGTGTTTAATGGCTCTATGTCTCAGTGGAGGCCAGTGATGAGTGGTGTCCCTCAAGGCTTTGTTTTCAGACCAGAGCTCTTTAACACCTTTATCAGTGACATAGTGAGACTGAGTGCAAGTTGGCAGATGGCATGAAGCTGTGGTGCTGTTGATACAACAGAAGGTGAGGATGCCATCCAGAGGGACATGGACAAACTTGAGCAGAGGGCACATGAGGCTTAATAAGGCCAAGGGCAAGGTGGGTTACCTGGCTCAGGCCAATCCCAGGCGTGAGTACTGGGAGAAGAATTCATTGAGAGCAGCCCTGTGGAATGCAGCTGGGGTTCTCATGGATGACGTAATCCAACAACATGTCTTTACAGCCCAGGAGGCCAACTGCATCTGGGGCTGCATCAAAATAGGTGTGGACAGCAGATCAAGAGAGGTGATTCTCCCACCATACTCTGCTCATGTGAGACCCCACACATGTAGGGAATTTTGTGCCCAGCTCTGGGCCACAAATGATGGCAGAAACATGATGACAAGCTGAGAGAGTTAGGGCTGTTCAGTCTGGAGAAGAGAAGGATCCTAGGATACCTTATAGCAGCCTTCCAGTACCTAAAGCAGTCTAGAAGAAGGCTGGAGAGGGAATTTTTACATAGAAAGGTACTGATAAGGTAAGGGAGAATGGTTTAAAAATTAAAGATGGGAGATCTAGGTTCAATTTTAGAAGAATATTCTTTTCTATGAGGTTGGTGAGACACTGGAACAGGTTTCCCAAAGAAGTTGTGAGTGCCCCATCCTTGGAAATGTTCAAGGCCAGATTGGATGGGGGTCTGAGCAACCTGGTCAAGTGAAAGGTGTCCCTGTCCATGGCAGGAGGGCTGGATCAAGATGATCTTTAAGGTCTTGTCCAATCCCAACCATTCTATATGATTCTATAACAGGGCGAGGCATAAGGTGACCTGTAAAGTAAATGGCTTGAAATGTTTTCTGGATCCCAAGGTAATATCAGATGCACAAGTCTTAAATTACAGGGGAATAGATAACTGAAAAGATTTTTCTATGTGAAATTTGAGAAAAAGTTGTAAGTAGTCTTGTTGTAAATTCTCAACTGTCTTGAGATGACATATACAAACCCTCTTCTTTTGTAGATTAAAAGGCAGCTCCAGAAAATCTTTAGCTTTAGTAAAAAGTTAGTCCGTTTGCCAGATGACAAAGATAATTTATATGCTAGCATTCTCCTGGCTTTCAGAATTTTTCCACTTTGTGAATGGTTGTGTAAAATTCAATTTCCATATAGTCCTTATAGACTATGAATCCATCTAGATATTTAGGTGTATGTTCAAGATTTTGGGGAGGAATTCAGTTACTTAGAGTACTTCAGTTACGTAAAGCCATTTTTTAGGTCATCCTCTTTCATATCTAACAGCACTGTGAGTGCCTCAGCAAAAAAAAGAAATCGCACATGACACTATGATGAGGCAGCTGAAAGCCATCCTTGGGAAGAAATTAATTTCATCTAAATGTAGACACCTGCAACAGTCTTTTACATTCCCGCTAGTCATTACAGGGTCATTTTCTAGTCAATGGAGAGCAATAAGTACTTCAAGAGCCTAATTTATCTGACTGAAAGTCTATGTCTACTCTAGGATGAGATGAACCATGCCCTAAAGGCATCTTTTAAATATAAAGGTATCTAACATGATTAGCTGAGATTTGGACATCTATATTGTGGACATCAGCATGTACTCAGATGAATAGGATTCATGTCAGCAGGGTGAAAGAATCTTCTGGCAAAATGAGTCTGCCAGATAACAATGATTCTCTAAAACTTAAATATCTAATTATTTTTCTGAGTTAGACACATGGGTTTCCAGTTGTCTAGTGTTTCAAGTCCCACAGCTCAAAGGTAGCCTCACTTTTGACTACCTTGAAGTTCTAAACTCATGGGTGAGCTGAGATCCCAAATGACTAAACTTTCCCAAACTAAATAATGAAGTTATACTCAAGTCAGGAACACTGATCACAAATACTCAAGCATTTTTCCTCTCAGTATGAAAATATAATGGAAGGATTGCTTCTAAGCTCTGGATACTGAACTGGACTGCCAACATAAATAAAACTCTCCTTATTAACAGGTGTTCACTGAATTCAAGTATTTGTGACTCAATATAGAATAAAACAAAACATGAATTGAATGGCACATGCAAAGGTAGCAGGAGCAAAATGAATCATTGAATCAAAGAATTGTCAAGGTTGGAAAAGACCTTTAAGATTATCACGTCCAACAGTCAACCCAGCACCTCCACCATGCTCAACACTAAACCATGTCTCGAAGTGCTATATCCACACATTATTTTTACAATTACAGAGGTAGCAACTCCAGCACTACCCTGGACAGTCTGTTCCAATGTTTTACAATCTTTCCCATCAATAAATTTTTCCTGTTATCTAAGCTAAACTTCCCCTGGCACATGAAACACAAATACACTAATATCTTCCATTGGGAAGTTAAGACTTACACTCTTCTTATTGTCTAGCTCTAAAATTCAAACTGATGAGTTTAATAGTGTTTATTAAATAAATAAATTTATTTGACATGTGAGTGTGGACATTTTTATTATTATTTGCCATTGTTCTGTTGGATATGCCTAAACTAAAATAGAGGCTTGAAAAAATACTTGGGAATTTGAGTATCATCTCAATGATACAATCAGGTTAGATATTCTTTTTGTAGATAGAATGAAAAAAATCTAAGAAGGAATGCATTCTTCAAAATGTAATCTTATGTTTCACAGCCTATGAAAAGAGACTGATTAATATATTTCTTGTGGTATTTGTGAATTCGTGACAAAGCTGCTCACCCAGAGAAAATATTAGATTGAAAGATTATTTTAAAGCTGACTTTCTAGATGGTGCACTGTTGGCATCCCTTGTAGTATTACACTTCAGTATTGTAGCACAGTTATTAGAATATACTAATAAAAAATTCTGGTTTTCTGTGTCGAGTCAAGTTGACTATAAAGAAATGGCTACCTTTTTTAATGTTCAGTTAAATACTTATGATTACATAGCCAAAGAATCACAGCTTTCCTTACAGAAGATACTTGAGGTTAGTATGATCTATAAATCAGAAACCATATTTTAGTACAAGTAAATGACTAGACATTAGTAACAAGCAGACTGAAACTATCATGAAAGCAATTAAAAATATTTATAGACTGTGTTTCATGAAACCAAAATAATACTCCTTTTTTCAGGAGATGACTTTTTACTGTAAATAATACAGTTAATGGCATACATTCATCATATCTCACATTAATTAGATTTTTTTCTTTTCGTTAGGATCTATGAAACAGTTTAAAGTACCAATGTCAACAACAATTAACATGATTAAAACTGCATTCCTAATAAGATTTTTATCCCAACTTGTATTAATGTTTATTTTAAAATGCTTCTGTGCTGTGGAACCATCTGTTTCTTGCTAGTTATAGTACCTGAGTTCTACAATCATAGGACCCAAGGGAGTTTTTCACCTATTTTTCTTCGTAGTATAGCAGGCATTCACTACTGCATGCAAAAGAAATATGTCAACTGAAGTTCAGAAGTTTTAATCAACAGGAAAATATTTGCAAACTTTTAAAACTGAAACTTCTTGGAAACTCCTTCTAATTTTATTGGTGAATTTTCTGGTTGTGGATTTGAAATTGTGGATTTTCTGACATTATACTTGGAAGAAGGGAAGAGATACTAGCAGCCAAAATCAGTCATCCCTCTGTATGTACTTTAAAAAATTAGCTTTCTATAAACATATGACTTTCAAATCACCTTTTGAAAATCTTTAAATCAATTAATAAAATTAATAAAATCAATGGGTAAATTTTCATCTAAAAGAAGAAATCAATCAGCTGTCATTTTTGATTGATTGTTCTGGAATAGAGTGGTGTTTAAACTGTTAATTTATTGCACATTATTCTACATCTATAAAAACACCATGTGAATTAGGTATGACATGCATCATAGTAAATGGACAGAAAATTTAGTTTCCCTTTTGAAGTCGTGGTTTGTATCATGTGATCATCTGCTCTTCATTTGGTAGGTCATTCCTGTTAAGTAAAAAAGTAAATTACTTTCTAATAAAGGTCAGATTTTTAAGTAATAAAAAAACCAAAATCTCACAAGTTAAACCAGAGTATATGGTCCATAGATGTAAAGTTGTGCTTTACAGGTTTTGGCAACGAGGATTTTGCTTAAAAGGTAAACCAGGCTTGGTTTATATTACAACACAATGTAAAATAAACACATACAATTTAATTAGATTGATACAAAGATGGGGACACATATAGAAAGGCACATATACAACACTCAGAATTTTGTCTGAATTGGAGAAAATACACAGTCCTTTGCATTCAGCAGTTTATAGCAACATGAACATGAATGAGGATTTTAATAAGAACCAGATACCAGCCTCTCAGCCAAAGTGCTTACTAAAATCTAGAAAGAAAAGAAAAAACTAACAGATCAATTGTAAAATATATCTGATTTGTCTACTACAAATACAGTCAAAAATCAGAGTACAATCGAATCACTGCATCCCTACTGTTTAAAATAAGGTTACATTAAGAGATATACTATCATCTACACATTATGTAAGTGATGGTGATATCTATGTGATAAATTAAAGAGCTTAGAGACAACTTGTATTTATCATGCCCTTAAGATCATCCCACCTGCAATCCCTCTACTAATTGATTGCCACTGGGACTACTTTTGCTACTTTTAGATGCAAGTAGGTGAAGTCAGACTGGCCATATTTAGCCTGACTTGCATAGGTGTACATTTGTCACTTGCTGGGCAACTGGCTTGACATGGCTGGTGGAAAGGAAAAAATAGGGTTGTCTGTTCACATCTAGCCTTTATATAGGTGTGGGACATTTTGCAGCACCTGTTTTTAGTCTGTTGGGATTTCCCTCATTGCAAAACTGGTGAGCTAAAACAGACTGAGCCCTATGCTTGCAATCATGAAGAATGCACTGAAGACAGGCTGCCTTAAGGCTTGGGACAGTGTTAACTAGATTTTAACCTGCAGTTATGCAAAAGCATGTGTACACTCACTATTATTAAAATACTTAACATTATATAAAAAAGTGTACAGCCAAGGCACAGGAAGAACCATAGGAAAGTAAAATTAATCTCAGGTGAAGGGGACTATGGGAGTTGCCTTTTAAAATGAAAGCAGAAAGGAAATTAGTATATTGGTGAAAAAAGCTTGAAAAACCTTATCTAAAAATAAATTTGGTCTTGTTTTAAGACCTCCGGAAATTTCTCCCAACAGAAACTAAAATGATGCTCTGGAAGGAACAAGCCTTTTTCATTGATTCCAACAAGAACATATTTTCTTGGGAATCTCTTCAGTTTGCAATTCTTTCAGATTTTATGTAATCAAACATTTCAGGCATAACTTACAACTACTATCCTTTATGTAGTAAAAGAATAAGAATTATTATTATTAATAATGATGATTTTTTAATGATCCTTGTGGGTCCCTTCCAACTCCATTCTATGATAATAATATTAGCAACAACTATTATTATTATTATTTTTTTAATGTTGCATAATTTAGGAGGGAAATCTTGTGAATCTATGAGGGGGAGGGATTGAGAAAAATGGAAACTGTCATGCTTCTACTAACCTCAGCACTCCTTTTCCCTGGCAGGTCTCCAAAACTTTTCTCATTTATGCAGTCTTCGGGGTAAAAGGAGGCTGCCAGTTGCTGATTAAAGTCTCCCTTGGCTGTTGTCCTGCCTGGCAGAGTCTCTTTTTTTTTTTTTATTTTTTTCCTACTGGTTATTTAATATACTTTACTCTACAATTAGTCTACAGGGGCTTGCTAAAGGCAGACACTCCTCTCCCTGCCTTTGGTAGCATGCAGTCATACAAATGGTGCAAGATTAGAAACTGAGTTATCCAGAGTAGTTCACTGGGAAGCTATGCATATGAGCTTCTACTGGACTTTTTTGCCTAAAGATGTCTTTTCAAATACATGCAGTGCTGCTAGAACTAAAGAGAATCATTATTTAAAAAATGCATTGATCTAATTTTTGTAAAAATATTCAGCATTTTACCTTAACACTCAAACAAAAATGAAAATGAAAAGAAATTTGCTACCAAAAAAAAAAAGATGGTTGCATTTATGCACTTTGGTTCAGACAGTTTTAGTAGTGTATCCCTCTTCAAAAGCTCTTATGTCTATTAGGAATTTCCTGACAGCAATTACTAGTCTGTATAATCCTTAGCAGCTATGGCTATTAGTAGTATAGGTAGAAAGATGCTCTCTGGTCTCACCCTTTGTCAGATCCCCAAACACTCCCAATTCCAACTGCAGAGCTCAAATTATTCCTACTTGGTCAGACACTTTGCAGAAATTTTGATTTTTGTATAGGCTAAGGGAATATATTAGTCAGAGCAGAACAGTTTATTTCCCATAGTTTTACCAGATGAGTGAAGGGTTCAGATCAGAGTCTAGCTATGGCCAGATATGGTTCCAACAAGAATTAGGCTACAAGAAAGATGTCTCCTGATTGTGCCTGCTGTACACACAGGGGCTGTGTGCTTTCTAAGTCTGCAATTCACTTTGGCTTCGACTCCTGCCTGTGGCCTGCGTGTTAGAATACGTGTCAAGGACATGAAGAAGTATGATGCACAATTAAGAGGAATTATTTCATTAATTTTGTCACATTTTGTGATATCATGATGCAGGACTTTTTGACTAAGTGAAAGAATAATTGATAAAAATGACTGCAGTCACTAAAAGTTCTACAAACTATAATAAAAAGCCATGCTATAAATCCAAAATGACCTGCAAAACTCAGGGGGAAAGTGAATATGATCTCTTCCCAGTTATTCTAGCAGAGACAATATAATTTTTGAACTTCATGACAGCTCTATTGCTTTTTGTGCCATGATTTGGCAGTGTGTTATGGGTACCTTCATCCAGAAATGCTCTTTCATCCGAGACTGCAAAGTCAAGACTTTTCTTGTCATCCTTTTATAACATTGTAACTTGAAAGAGATCCAGCACTAAATACAACAGAGAAAATGAACCAGAAATCAGCACTATCTGTAGTGCATTTAATTCTGAGTGACTGAGTAACAAATTAGTCATTATGGCAAGGGCAACACTTTTTTATATATTTGCTTTTCATGAAAATAATTAAAATCAGACTTTTATTTACACTTTTTAAAGAAAGATTTTATATTAAAAGATGAAAGTCATTTATTTGAAAGATGCTTCTTTGGTTACAGAATTAAACTGTATACAAAGAAAAGGAAGAGAGTTAAGCTTTCTGTAATTTTATGTTTGGGATTCACCACACTGGAAATATGAATAGATAAATATGAAATGGAATATCAAGGTCTAGCTGCTATTAACTGCTTTTATAAGTAGTGGAGAGAAATAGGGGTTTCAGAAGGCAGCTCATCTATTTGGTCTTTGCTGGATTCCTCTGTAATGAGGTACTTATTGCTTCACATTGAGTACACAGCATAACTAATGTATATCTACTTTGGCATATGTAGATTCATCTATCTATATATCTATTACTAATTTATATATCTATGTTTGGGGTTATCTATGACAGATGACTTCACATGTATCACTTAAGTACATGCATAACACAAACACGAGGCAAGGAGACAGCTTGTGCTCCAAGGAAGCTGCAACCCCCAAAATTAGACAGAAGATGACAGAAATATGAAAAACAAACAAACCCCACCCCAAACTCTCCATAAATAACCAACCAAACAAAAGAGCCTATCAAAGGGATTGTCATCCTTGTTGTTTGTCATCACATAGTAAGCACAGAAAACCTTCACTGGTGCCTTGTTTAATTCCAATTGAAAACATTTCCAGGAAGGTAGTGGTGTAGGCTTGTGGGTGTTCTAAACTATCAAAGCAAGCATTAAAAAAGATTATAGAAACATTTTAAAAATTAATCAGACAGCTCTATTAAAATGGTGGGTTTTTTAGGACTAATAAACAAAAATAATATAGATAGGTCAAATATAAGCATCTGTACGGGAGTTCAGATCTAAGACAGCGTTCAATTCTTGGACCTGAAATATTTTGATAGCTCAAATACAGCAGAAGGGAGATCTGGAAGGAATGAACACGATCTTTTTTTCCAAAAGACTGAACCTGAGCTACTGGCAAGGTTGCCATGAGAAGACACCAGAATTTCAAAAAAAATCTTAAGAATGATCCAAGATTGACATTTAAATGAAAATATTAATGAAGATCACAGTTATGCTCACAGTTTAATCAGTAGATACTCAAAGAAATAATAATAGCAAAATTTAGTTATTGATGTTTTCATGCTTGGTTACAGTTAGAAATGTTAAGTACACAATTAAACTTTACATCAGATGGTAGATTATTTATGAAATCTTTCTTAAAACTTTTTGGCTTTATTAAGCTAAGGAAATAAAAAGCCAGATAATAAACATGATGTATGTTTTTGTTATCAACAAGCTTGTATAAAAAAAATAATTGAAGTTCTAAAGTATGACTATATTGACCTTATTCAGTCAGAGTAAATATTACTCTTCCAAAATGTGAATTGCTTCCATAGGACTCCTGGAAGAGTAATGTGAAGAACAGTGACAAAATTGGGCTCCGTGTGAAGATGCTGCCTTAATCAAATTCCAAACAAAAATACAAGTTTCATTATACACATTTTTACAGAGAGGAAAGAAGCTGTAATCTATCCAACGTGGAAGTGTACCCACAAAAAGTAAGCCTTGGCAAAATAAGTTAATGCACATTTATGGTAAGTGCTTTGTATGTTTTGTTTAGAAAGTGTACTATGCAGAACAATTAACTTAAAAGGATCAAGTACGTGTGGGAAGGGAGATTAGCAGAGGAGACTGCAACTAAGGAAATGTTTTGCAGATGTACTGCATTTAAATTAATAAAATCTCATTAGGTTTTATGTTTGCCAATAACGGCTGGAAAAGTTACCACACATTGTAGGAACAATTACCCAAATCTTCACTGTCTCATTAGGTTTGTCATACTGTTTTCATTATAATACATTAGAACTTGCAAGTGAGCCTTCAGTAATGACATATTGTTCCAATTCTCCTTTCAGCAGGCTCTAAGATATTTTAGTATTTGTGTTATAAGCCAGCAGGTGTCTTCACTTTGGTTTTTTTTCTCAATTGGTTTTATACAGACCTCCAGACACAGAATGGAATGCAAAAGGGCTTTCAACAACCGCATAAAAATGAGTCTGATTAGAGTAGAGCAATACACACCATTTTTATGTTATGATAATTCAAGGTACTAAAAATGTGCATCTTTAGAGCATACATCTATTCCTTTAAGTCCTGTTAGTGAAAGCTGTATTAATGTAGATAAACCATGTGATATATAAAGTTTGCAAATCTGCATAACAAATGGAAGGCATAAAGCTGATTTGAATATCTAAGGCATTATAAACTTCAATGAGAACAACCAACACTCTTTGAGCTTGTAAGAAACTTGCATTCAAATGAGTTAGATTTTAAAAGGATATAGTTTTTATAACACTTTGAAGCTTTCTGCTTCAGGTCTTAAGAAGCTCAAGGTTAAAATAAATACTGGATTTAAGCAACACAGGGGAAAGGTTTAGGAAAAAATTGAAAAAAAAACCATTTGTATAAATGTCACATAACCTTAAAAATGAGTTAATTTTTGTGCTGTTTATGAGAAAATCAAACTTTAGAAAATAAGTTCTCTTAGATCTGAAATCTTAGTGTTGTTTATTTTAATTATATAATGAAGTAAAATTAAGAAAGTGATATTAAGAAAGATTCTTGGACATCCTGAGAAGGATTTTATACCTACACCATCGTAATAGCTGGATTTTCAACTGCTTTAGAATTGGCAAAAAGTGAAAACAGAATCAGACAAAATACTGAAAAATGTCTATAGGTGGTATTGAGGGACATTTACTATCTTCTCCAGTGTGGTCTCTACTATGAAAAAATGTGAGGAAAAGAAACATGTAACACACGCTTATTATAATTTTTACATAAATCAGCTTAACAATTAATTTTAACTAGATACAGGGCTAGCTGTCTAAAATCAAACAGCTTATTAAAAGTACCACAGCTCAAAATTAATTTTTGTCCTGATTTGATTAATATCCATTTCAAGTGATTTCTGAAAATGTCTATATCTTGTATTAAATCATAGCCATCTATTTGCATAAGCAAAGCAGTTGTACTCAGGGCAAGAATTTATTAGAGACTACAAAATAGTTTCTGATCCACTGCCTATTTTGCATTTACCATAGTCTCACTACAGCTGCTGTCACCACAGAACAGAATGACAAGTACAGTGGTGATAAAAAATTGTTAATATTAATTGCTTGAAACGGCAAAGTTTCATCAGTTTTCCATTAGCATGAAACAGCATGAGATTCCTCTCAACGAGCATCAGGAACAGTGTAAACATCTCTAATGAACCACCTATTACAGACAGAAATATGTATACAGGAAAATTAAATGACCCAAATATAGACTGTATTTCTCCTTTAGAGAGAAATTATGGTGAATATCTGTGGATTCTACAATAATGGATCAATACAGTCAGATCACTCATGATTAGTGCCAGGTCCTGGACTTGGGTGCAGCACTACAGGCTTGGGGAACAGTGTCTGGAAAGCTGCCCAGGGGAGAATAACCTCGGGGTGTTGTTTATCACCAGGGTTGTGCTAATGGCATCCTGACTTGTATCAGAGGTAGTGTGGCCAGAAGAACTTGGGAAGGGATTTTCCCTCTGTACTCAGCACAGTCCTGGACCCTTCAGCACAAGAAGGACATGAAGATGCTGGAGCAAGTCCAGAGAAGGGCGACAAAACTGGTGGAAGGTCTGAAGCACAAGCCTTAGGGGGTGCAGCTGAGGGAGCTGCAGTGGTTTAGCCTGGAGAAAAGGAGAATCAGGAGACCTTATTGCTCTTTACAACTGCCTGCAAGGAGGTTATAGTGAGGTGAAGATAGGTCTCTTCTCCCAATCAGTAGAATTTTTGTAGAGCTAACAAACTGGGTTCATCTTGTTGGATAGGACAAAGGGAAATAATTTCAGGTTGTGTCAGGGGAATTTTAGACTGTCTATTAGGGAAAATCTCTTCACTGAAAGAGTTGTCAAGCATCTGCTTAGGCTGCCTGGGGAAGCGGTGTTGTCTCTATCCCTAAAGATACTTAAGAGACATGCATATGTGGTACTTAGAGACTTGGTTTAGAAATGGACTTGGCAGTGCTAGGTCAAAGTTTGAACTTGATGATCCCAAAGGTCTTTTACAATCTAAACAATTCTATGATTCTACGAACCTGTTGGGACTGGGGGGAATAGTCGGGAAGGCTGGAGGGGAAGCAGGAAAAAGCCCCACAAACTGCTAAGAAAATGAAATAACCTTCAAAAAGTCTATAAGAAAATGTAGGGAATCTAGAAGACACAAATCAGAGCAGTTTTTGTGAAGACTAAAATATAAACGTATTCTGCAAAGCATATTGTCCAATGAACCCTAAAGAAAAATCTCACTGTTTCAGAAATGTATTCTCTTCCATGTAACAGAATACTGTTTATTTGCTTTGCATTAAATATAAACCTGGTTTTTTATTTATTAAATGGATCTGAAAGTCTAAGAAAAGGCATGAAAGAGTAGTGCTGTGAAAAAGATAAACAAAAATCATTCTGAGTTCAAACAGATAATTTCATGGGACCTTTTCTTGGCACAGGTAAAGGATAGCTTTTCCCACACAACTCCAGTGCTCCAACTGGGCACTTCAGTGCTGTTCTTGAGCCATAGGCATGGACTTCATAACAACTTTACACCTGAACAGCTTGCTCTCTTACCCCATATTACTCTATTTTATTTTCTGTCTGATGGTCACCCCTGCTGTTACTTATTACTGTACTGATACCCTTGGGTCTGCTCTTTTTAAGATACAGGTTTTCTTAATTAATGCCTTTCTTGCTGTTCTTTTTTTTTTCACTTTTAATTTGTCCATGAACTTTAATTAAGCTCCTTCATCACGGCTCACAGGTTTGGCAAGCTTCAAATGTATATATATATATATATCTGCTCACCCAGCAAGAAGACCCAAGTTTGCTAACTCTATAAAAATTCTATTACTTCCGTTGATGTCTTGCATAAGAGACTTAACAAAACTAAAAATGGGATAAATAGATTGATTTAGATTTGTTGTTTTTAGCATGAAAAGTTAATTATTTATCTTTTTTTCAACAGAGAAAATGTACTGTGTATAAAAATGAACTAGATGAAGCTAGATTGTGCATATTCAAATATTTAAAATTTACTCTGAATCAATAAGTCTAATTCTTCCCTAAAACTGTTAGTCAACAGAAGAGTACGCCCCTTCACATGTATCTAGTTCACCCTTTCGTATTTTTCCTTTTCTTATACTTATCAATAGTTCAATTTACTTACATTTAAACAAAATGTCTATTATCTGTGACAGAAATGTATTTTGATTTTAAAAAAAAGTGAATCTGGTCTTATAAATATCTACTTGCATTTTCCAGGTTCTTCAGGATTTAAATTTTACCTATTGAACTATTTACTGGCTTATTAAACAAATTTATCTGTGAAGCACTTTATTTTTTCATCTCATTTGCTTTGGATTATACTATAAAAAACTTCTTGGAGGTTCTTAGGAAATATTCTCATTGTTGCTAATAATGTCAGATAGTCCTATACATTAAACTAGTCTATGTATTGACTTAAGAGAGCTGCATGCTAGATTCTCTTCAAGCTGTCAGTATTACAAATTTTCTTTTTTGCTCTAAATAATCTTTTCTGAAATCTCCTATCTCCCTAAAAGTCTATAAATACTAAAAATGCAACCCAAATCTTGATTAAAGCAGACCAAACTTTTGGACATTTTGTCCCTAGTTTCTCAGTAAAAGCTTGTAGTATCCTTGTTTCCTGAGGGATGGGACTTCACTTGTTTTTCTGTAGAAACAACAACTTGAAGGATTATTCTGAGCAAAGAACACACAGCACCTCAACTCAGGTGAGTTCCCTCTTTTCTTCTGGAGAAAACCTGGCAGGCTGGATAGAAACAGCCCATGCTTTGTACCTGATTCATTAAATTATATTTTGTCGTTTTTAGATGCTCTGTGAATGATACCCAGCCTTTTGGCCTGTTATGTGAACCCTTACTACATTGCCAGTCTGCTTTGCCTCAGCAAGGCATGCTAAAAATTAAAAGCCCCACTTCTGAGCTGCACATTGTGTTGTGTGGGTCATGTATTCCTTCTTCAGAGAAGGAGCTGAAATAAAACTTTTTTTTATTACTTTGTTAATACATTTTTATAAATCATGTAAATTCTTTGAAATGTACTTCATAACAGTGCAAAAAAACAATCATAAGCTCTTGGTCTTTAAAATGTAGGACAAATGACCACAACCAGAATAAAAATGAGAAGGGTGAGAAATTTCAAGTAACATAAGAATTTTTTGAAGCGCTAGGGAGGTTTTGTACTGATTTAGTTATATAATTTGGCATTTCTTGTTATTCTGAATAATACTAGTGAAGTAAAACAAACAAACAAACAAACAAAAAAAAAAAAAAAAACCAACCCAACCCAACAAAGGATAACTAGAAGCTTGTACTAGAGTATCACGTGTAAAATCATGTCCTAATAGACTCACCCCCCAATAATAAAACAGTAACAATAACTACCTGTGTACTACCATATAAGGTTTAGATTTCCTTTCCAGCATATGGAAATACTTATAATTATAGGGATGAGAAATTTTAGTTGTTTCCCTTAGAAAACTGAAATTGCCACTCATCATTCTTTTTTTCATTTACTTCTTTATAAATCATAAATTATTCCACTGAGGCTATTCTTTAGCAGTTAGCTAGAGGAGATAAATACCTACAGTAATGTTCAGTGTTAATGAAAATTTATTCAACCCATCTTCCTTATAAGTATTTTAAAATATGTTTTAATTATATTTAAATACATAGTGTATCTCCACAGAAGAAATTTAATATACCAATTTGGTCTTCAACTAAAAAATATTATCGACAGAATAAATAGAAAAGGCCATCCAGAGGAAGGATACACTGGGATCAAATTTTTTAGATTTCAGAATGTCTGGATCATAAATTCATGCTGCTGAAAGAATTAAGACAATCTTTTAGTTGCAGAACAATATCCAGGTTTTATGAAAGCCACTGAGAAACAGTGGACACCTTGAATCTTTAAAAATTTACACTTTTAAGAACAGCTCTTGTAAACTTCTGGATTTCAAATTAGTCCTTGGTTGAATTAAAATGAAGAGAAAGAGATATATTTTCTTGGCTATGTAGAGAGTTATGTAGGTCAGGGTATTTGCATCAGCCTTACATTCTCATATTCATTACTAGTTTTCATGCATCACTGGTGAAGTATAAGAAAAATTCTCAAAATCTGGATACAATCTCTAAGACTGAAAACGTGCTGAGTTAATGATATTGCTCATGGCTTAGACGGACTTAAAATTTTTGGAGGCTATGTAAGAGTAGTGTGACATAACTCATTATGGCTTCTGGTATTAATAAGTTAGGAGGCACTCATGTGTATGAGATAAACCTCATAAGTTACTGGAGTCTTTATCATCTCTCCATTATAACTACAGACATGAAATAGCCCAAATGCAGCCCATACACCCAAAGTTCCATCATAAAACTGAGTAGATTAGTATGTCTATTGATTATGATTTTTGTTTTTTAATAATTGTATGTTATTCCTGCTTTCCTTTAGCTTCTGTATTCTTTTAATAATTTTATTGTTTTTTTATTTGCTCTACTTAATTCCTATTTGTTGAAAAAAAAATTGAAATAAAATTTCACTGCTGTTTATAGTAATCACATTAGTCAGACAGATTCTTAGACACCCTATTTCCATTAGAAAAATTTATTCATTCACTCCAAGGGCAAAGCAACTAAAAACTCTGAGAGTAAGAACAAGCTTTTAAACTTAGCCCTGTGCTAAGATGAGCCCAGGGACATACAGAAGCAATTCTTTTTTTGCTTTCCCTTTGCTATAGGGTGAAGTCATTTTACTGCTGCCTTCCATAATACATGGCTTATCCTCACCCTTGTGAATTGCCCTGTTTGGCATATTATAGACAGCAGAATTAAGGTTCCATATATGCCTCACACATGTCTTTTCAGTACCCTAGAATTACTACTCACCTCAAGTGAAAATCTAAGTTGCCACTCTATGTTTTTTTCTAGGTTTTAAGGTCCATTATGCTGGCACTGAAGGACAGAGGGTATATGGTTATTCATTCATTCCTTGGTCTTACATATGGCCAGCCACAGTTTCAACTCTAACATAACAATTACAAGACAGAGAACAAATCATTACAATGTAATTCAGGATGTTTACAGAACACATTAAACAATAAAGAGGCTAAACCAAATTCATAATAGAAGAACATAATTTGAAGGCAGAGATCAGAGGTATAAATTATGTTGAAATAAAATAATGTGAGGTAACTTCATGACAATTTTCTGTTACAGCATTGAAAGGGTTTTATAAAATACACTTTGTCAAGATAGATAATAACACAAATAGGTGTATGCACACAGCAGTCTGGTTTATGAAAGAAATTCTTCTAAAAATAATTGCATAAACTCTGCATTCCTCTGTGCAGATAACAGCAAAAGAGATGCATCAGAGTGGGCTGCTTAGGACTGCAGATATTCACACTAGCTAAGATTCTGTCCATGTAGTTCTAAGGAGAGAAACATAAAGACACAGAAAATGAAAATACAATGCTTCCCCTTTCTCTGCATCTGTGTAAGCTTAAGCATAATGTGCCCAAACACTCAGTTGGAAACATTTTGAGAATAGAGATGTAGCCATCAAGTGGGAGGAGGGCAGACTCACTGAATGTTTCAGTCTCTCTATACAAGCTTTTTGTCCCAATGATTGCTTGTCATTCTGGGTCATTGCTGATAAAGATCCCACTAGAAGGGAGTAAAAGATTTACCCTAGATTAGGTAGTGTCCGTGTCATTATGAATTCTGCTCTCAGATTCATGCAGGTGGCATGAAAGTTTACAGGCAGCGCATACTGTTGTCTAAACAAAGGATTGCATTTGTTTAGAATTTTACCAGAATTTAAAAGGCAACATCATGTCATATAATCACAATATATAGAGCACATTTTGGGGAAATGTTTACAATTTTCGAAAGATACTGAAATAGCTAATCTAATTGAATCTGTGGTGCCTGCAAAATGTCAGTTCAAATATTATAAAACATTACTACTGACTTATCTAGAACAGGCTTGCTCTGTTTTTTACAGATTCATAATAAGCAGTAACATCAACTGTAATATAATGATACATATTTTAATACATACATAAAACTCTTCTGATTTTTTTTTTGTTCAAACAAGTCTTAAGAAACAGTGGCCTTTCTAGACAAGCATCCTGTTGGTGATTCATCACTATCTCATTTCCTTGAAACTGAAAAAAATATTTCAACAGCAACAAACCTTTGGAGACTGCAAAAGCTTGGATACCCATCACTGTGTCTTTTTCACCCTTTTATTGAGACTTGCCCGTCACAGCTTGTTCAGGTTTTAATTTTAAGGCCCAGATCCATAAAGGAACTGGCTCTCTATTTTGCATTTTGGGGTAAAAGGAGTATACAATATTAGAACTATCATAAGATTTGCAGATCAGGTTTCAGGTTTCTGATCATTCTAATCTCCTCCTCACTAAGCTAGAAAGCTTGCTTGCTCTAACTCTTTGCATTTGGTAGAATGAATATTTATATCTTAGCCATATAGCTGGTAAAAGATAAGTGCAGAATGTGGAGAAATGGAGAAAGTTCCTTGCATTTAATTCAAATAATCTCTGCTTCTAGTCTGACAGTGTAGATTTCCAGTTTGAACCTAAATCCACACTGATTAGGAAAAGATCCGCACTTGTTTGTCACTTTAGCTGAGTGATTTTAACACTACTGCAAAGTTAGAGCTGGGTTATATAATTTCAACAGTGGGAGTTTCTCTAAAATAGCTTGAGATATCTACAAGAGACACACCTGCCTCTAAGTTAGTCTAAATTGCTTTTATAGATAGGCCACAGAAACGGGGACTTTTTGGATTAATTCAGATTACTTATTTTAGATGTTTACATTGGGTTGAGATCAATCATTCTTTAGCATTGCAAGTTCCTCTTCACTGACTACAAACTCAAGACTTAGCATAAATGGTGGAGATGTTGGTGCCCAAATGTTAAACTTCCAGCTTTACTTGATGAAACCTACCTCAACAGACCTTGGAATGGATGAGCCAGTGCCCATTTTCTGAAGCATAACTTGGCTTCCAAAGTTTTTGGTTTCAGTGCTGGTCTCAGATTAATTAAAAAAAGAAAAAAAAAATGGACTATTGCCTCTCTTTTATTTGGTCTTATTTATGAGCTTTTTTATTAGCTATCAAGCACTCAGGAAGAAGGAGTTCTCATTTTTTATCTCATTAGATACCTACAGTATCTACTTTAAAAGCCTCTTTTTGAAAAAATTGGAATGGTTTGGCAGATCTTAAACAGCAAATAGTAATGATGAGCACTAATGACTCGTTGACTATAAAAAAACCCCTGTTTGTGGTGCCACTGTCTGCATTGCCAATCACCACATTTGGTCAGAAGAATGAAATTCTCAGGAGTTTTTTTAAAAAATATAGTGGATCACTTACAATACTTGGATGCATGGTTAAACTGCTTAGAAGAAAAATGGCTCCATATTCTAGTAATTAATAGATGCTTCCACTTTGCGGACTATATTTTGGTTTTGGTTTTGGTTTTGTCTTCCCAGTGTATCAACCTGTGCTTCTTTCTTGTTTCACCAGCTCTCTCAATTCTTTTTACTTTCCTCAAGAGCACATGAGTGTATGCTCAAACATTTTAAAAATGTAGTTAAGTTTTAAAGATATTTTTGTCATGAGTATAAATCAAGCCACTTAAACACTATCAAGTGTCAGAAATGAGCACCAAGATCATCTCATATCTCATCACTTCTTAGAGCTGCATTGAATGGAACCCAAGAGTAAAATGGTCTAGTCTGGTGTTTATACAAAGGCCGTGCTACCCACCATTGACCTATACCTGAAGTTTCACAAATGGAACAGTCTTTGTATATCTCTGTACTCTTATCATTCTCCCTGTATATCTGTTCTAAGGTCGAGTAACAGAGACAAAAGTAAAAGCTTTTTTACTTGGATGTTGATAGATTCAGGTTGGTTTTAGTGGAGGCAGAAGTTCACAAGTGTCTCTGCTCAGCTTTGACAAAACATTACTGTCTGCTCTACTACCTACAAATAACTTCAGGAAGTGACTGGCAGTCATGGCCACTAGTTCTAAAAGTATGTATGATCAAAAAGTAGAGGAATTTCTATTGTTAATGTTCAAGATTTCCATCAGGATTTGTGAGGAAATTTTAATGCCTTTTAATACCTCAAGAGAATCTATTTAAGTTTATGATGGAGATCATTGAAATATTTGAGGCTCAGCTCCTGACAACTTACAGAGACTTTGTACATCTTGGTGTTCTAAGATTGTACTTCAGGGAAAATTACCTTTTTTTTTTTCTTACATTCTTTGATATCAGATATAATAGCTACCAGCAGAAGTTAGGAAGTATGTGGGAGTAAAGCATTTTATTAGTGACTTCTTGTCCATACACTAATGACAGAAAAAAGAGAGGGGAAAATGGAGAAAAGGAGAGATGAAAAATTCAAATGTGCAATTATGTAAAGTATGTGTTTTGATTTGAAAATTATTTTAAAAGATATGGGGAAATTAATGGACATAATTTTTAATTTGACATAGGAATCTTTTTATAGGGTATTTTCTTCAGCATGAAATTCTCAGAAACAAGTTCAAAGATTAAATTTATTTGATAAAGTCTAAATTAATCTGCTGAAATACATTGCCCTATGAAAAATGGGCATTGTTTTAATAGCTTTACATGACCGTCTGAGCAAAACAAAGTAAGGACACAATGATACAAAGTTCTATAACCTAAGAGTAACACAAGTTTCATTTGAAAAATCACGTACTTTCGGTTGCATTTCTGTTCTGTCATTATAAAATAAGACCTAGTGATATCTGCCACCATTTACATTTATTCATCATATGCAGATAGCTTGCCAATAAAAGTTCAGTTCCATATTTGATGAACAGTGATTCCTTATAATTTGTCCATTAAGCAATATTCCTTAAAACTAAAATAGGCAATCCTAATAGAACTGTTGATACTACTTTTGATAAGAATTTTTCAACTGTGATTGTTGGTATTTTTTTTCCTGAAATGAAATTCCCATGAAAGATGTAGGTGCATTCTGTGCACTTTAACCTTCAGGTAAGCCTTCTAAGTAATAGACAAACTTGGTGTCATTGTGGAGTGGGTGAGGACATCAACTCAGATAACACTGTGTTACCACTTTATTTCTCTTGTAGGAAAAAAAAAGACAGTCATTAAGATTTCTATTCATTTTGTCATCTATTTCCTCAAAATTCAGAATCTAGAATTAAAACAAAAAGATGAGGGACATTAGTTTTCCGAAACTGGTCATTTTGTTCTTATGGATACGGTTTTCAAAGTTTCTCTCCAGAGCTGGGGTGAACACAACACCTGTAGATTCAGATCTGAAGGTCAGGCTGCACTATGCAAAACACACAGCCTCTTCCTTCACCCCATATTCATGCAATCACTCTTTTCCTTTCATATTAAACTTCAAAGCCATAATCCTTTCATACAGATACAACTTACTTTTATGCTCCATCCATCCTCCACTAAAAGTATTCTATTTAGGCTCTTGTTACTGCTGTTACTGGAGATAATAGGATTACAGATGAGGGGATTGAGCTTTAGAAGCAGTAGAAGCCATGTAATATTGCAGAAGGTGGGGGAGAAGTTCAGCTTGTCTGCCCTATATGAAGAACTTCTCCTTGCTTTAAAGAAAGAAAGTCAGCCACATGGGAGCTTACCATAGATTCAGCTTTTCTTCGGACATTGCAATTCTAACTGGTACTTGCTCTATCCAAGTGATTGTGCTTCCACCCTATGTGCATCATTAATAAATTTAACATGTTTGGTTCTTGTTTGCATGAGTTCCATATCTTGTACTTGAAAATACTTGATAATTTACTCTGCTTTCCACCTTTTTAGTCATCCACTAGGAACTGTGTGACATTTCCTCCCTACTAATTGTGTTTGTGATGTGTACTTCAAAAGCTTTTCCAATTTGCAATATTTGTATTTCTCTTTATTGTGGGTTCTGAGTGGATGTTTTTGTCATGAGTAAGCTGTTTTTTCACATTTTCTCTATGTCTAGGGAGATATGTCACTCTTCTACTCTGTAGCTTCATGTTCTCCCCTTATTTAAACCCCTGTTATTTTCAGTACCCTCTCCCAAAGCTGCTGAGGTGATATCTTTTCATTTTTTGAGGGATTTTTCCTCTGTCTTGAATTCCTTAAAATATTTAGGGAGTAAATAAACTGCATTGCTTCAGCTTTATATATGAGTATTATTTCTCACTTCTTACCTCTTCATATTTTAAAACTTATTGGATATATCTGTTTATATTACCTTACAGTACACAGGCCATCATGCAACTATGAGACCCTGTATAGCAGTACGTATTCAAAAATGCTATAAGAAAACTAAATTGAATCCTTGTTCAAGATGACTTCTCTTAATTGTTAAAAAAAAAAAAAAAAAGCAGATTTGTCCTTCCTCATCCAGAGGTACACATCAGCATTAAACTTGCTTTTCTTGCTGTATTTTGAAGCCAAAATATTATTCTTGTTCAGTCTTCAGAAGTGAAGAGTTCGTAAATTTAGTACATCAGAAAAAAATTACATTCTACTGAATCTGGCTAAAGTTCACAGACTGGCTGAATCTATGACTTGTCTAAAGAAAAATTATTTCTTTGCTTCCTCAAGAAGTTCTGAAAACAGATAAATCCCTTACCACAAGATAAAAACCATCTAAACCAAAGTCTTCATTACCTGAATCCATTTTTGTCTCTGAGATTAATTTCTTCCACTTTTCTGTATTTATTTTAGTGTAGCATTATAAATTAAACAAGCAGCAACAGTGGGAACTGTAAGGCAGTCTGAAAAGAACTAGTCAGACAACTCCAACAAACTGTAGATCATGCCTACTGAACCATAAATGTTGAAAGCAAATGTAAACAAAAATTGGGAGAGGCCACTAAACGATTTTGAGATGATAAAGTACCTAAACTTAATGGCAGATACAGCATGTGCCTGAATACAGCCCAATTATATTAAGAATGGTTTTGAAATGCTGCTTTTCATCATGTTTCTTCCATTCTTCAGCCTGTAGTGCTGACCAACATCAGCCACTATTAAAGAGTCTTCATGCATGTAAAATAATATGATTTCACAATGATTACATATTCACTCTACAGCTGGCTGAGTTTTTACATCTCCATTTGTCATTGACTATTGTGTCCAATTAAATGATTAGCTTTTAAAAACTGCTGCACATTATGAGAGTGAACTTGTGTTCCATTGCACTGAGTGATGCAGAAACAAACTCATTACAGCATGTAATTCACCCATATTAAATAACAAACAGATGGCTGCTGTAAATGAGAGCTGCTTTTTCTCTTCAAAAGTGCCAGGAAAAAGGTGTTTTTATTTATCTTTGTTTCCAGCTTCTTTCTGTTTTCTTGACAAGTGGGCAGCTGGTTGCTGAGGTTTTCAATTGGTGCAGAAGAATGAAAAGCCTGTTTCCATTAATTTCCCCATAAAATAAGTCTTTGAATCATTCCTGTTATAAATGCATGTGCAGTAGCAAGCTGCTGCTTGATTAATTCACTTATTATGAAGATTTCATCTTTTATAAGAGGGCCTGCAGGTAATTTATCTTGTTTAGTAAGATTAGAAAAATGTAATTATCTTGATACCTTTGGACCCCTCTCATTTTAATTGTGTTCCCATAAATTTCAAACATAAAGATGGGATTTTTTTTTGTGCAAATGTTCCAACATGTGGCAGAAAAATGTGTTGTAAGATCTGCATAAAAACTTATCAAGTAAAATGCATTTAGATTATACTATTAAGGGAACGCATACCAATAAAACCAGTGTACGTCTGTGGAAGCAAATACAAATACCTGAATTACTGGTACCTTGGTCACAGGATTTTAACAGTTGGAGCTGCATGAGGAATGTTAGCATTTAAGTTCTTTATACTTCCTTTTTATTTAAGTGATAATGCTTTTCACCAGGGAAATATAAAATCAGTTCTATTTTCACTATTAAAATTAAAATTGTGCTAGTCTTCATGTATAACATTTTAAAAGATAAAAAGGAACCATATTAGCTGACACATATATGTAACATCAGCTCCTCTGTCTCCAGCACCCTTTAGAAGTTTTGTCCCTCCTCTCTCCCTTACCTTCTCTTTGAAAATTTGAAACAAATGGAGATTGAGAAATCTTTCTCTTCAACATATTTTTTTGTCTTCTTGAGACAGTAATTGGCTTTTTTTTTTTTTGTTTAGATTTATTTATTTATGTCTTTTGTATATTGCATTTTATTTCATTAATTTATTTAGTTTCCATTTCTGTGGTTCCAGAAGAACTATTTTCTTTAGATTTTTTACTTGGTTTCTAGCAACCTGTTGATTCTTTTACCCATCTAAAAAAAGTTGATTAACAATTTGGCATGTCCTCCTTTTTAACATTAGTTTTAATTTAGAGTGGTTGTAATGGTCAATTTTCATAAAATAGATTAATAGGAATATAAGGCAACTGCACCATGGGTCCCTCAGCTCAATCATGTGCCGTGGTTTGGACTGGGATAGAGTTCATTCTCTCCATAGCAGCCGGTACAGTGCTGAGATTTGGGATTCAGTAAGAGAAGGATGTCAAGGACACACTGATGTTTCAGTGGTCTCTCACTAGTGCTTACCCTGAGCCAAGGACTTCTTCAGTTCCCCATGCTCTGCCACTGAGCAGGGGCACAAGAAGCTGTGAGGGACCAAAGACAGGACAGCTGACCTGAACTGGCCAAAGGAATATTCCATACCATAGCACAAGAAGCCCAGTGTATAAACTGGGAGGACTTGACTGAGAGGCATCAGCTGTGGCTCAGGGACAATACTCAGCGGCTGAGTGTTGGTCAGTAGGTAGTGAGCAATTGCACCACTTGTTTCTTTTGGATTT
>WBNO01021074.1:0-10274 GCA_013400575.1 Peucedramus taeniatus | reverse complement strand
TCCCTGGGGTTCTGCAGTGAATTTAAAGCTGTGGCTACTCACGTACCAGATTTTACAGGTTTCCAGAAATAACTGGCAGCAAAAAAAAAAACCCTCCTGATGTAAGGATCAAGCAGCAACAGGTTTCTCAGGTTGGCCCTGGATGACTGAACTCAGCACTGTTTGGGTTTTGCAGTGAGAAGCTGCTGATTAACGTTTTAGGGGATAATTACAGCTTTCCTGCAGGGATGTTCCTCACGTATGTCCAAAGTCATCCTTGCTGCCTGTCACACCAGGATTTTCCTGCATTCTGGAAGTGCTCGTGAGGAAAGTGCTCTTTGAGCTCCTGTATTTCTGTTTTTTCTAATTTGCAGCAAGGCATTTAAAGTCTGCGTGCTAAATTTTAATGTTTTTATAGAAGCTGACCAAAAAATGAAAGCCCTTAATATTTTTATGAGTGTTCTTTAGGCAGAAAATGAGCTATTGCTCACTTTGTGCTATAACTCAGGATTTTGCTGCTGGGTCAGACCTTGTGGTGGCATTTTTGCTCTTTAGCTCCTTCAGTGTTGTGTCGATTTCCTTCCAGAAAATGTGTGTCGGAAATTGAAAGTTAAATCAGTTACAATGTATTAAACCTGTAAATATTGTTTGTTTTCCTTCCTGCTTTCCTTGCAGTCGCTTGAGTGGTGAAGGAGGCAAAGCATTCACTGCAGATTTTAAGAAACACTTCCCTCAACTCTGCAAGGTGTTCAAGGTATGGTTTTTCCATTCAGTTCTCTTACCCTTCAGTGAACAAAGATATATTTTGGTGGGCAAGGTCAGTGGGCGTAGAAGGACTCAAATTTCAGTTCATTTGTAGGGTCACAGAATCATTAAGGTTGGAAAAAACCTCTGAGTCATGGAATCCAACCTTTACTAGGAATGCAGGGTAGTGGCAGGGCAGAAAAGGGTTTTTTTTTGGCAAAATAGATCATTCTTGTGATGTGGAATTACTGCAGGAAAAAGCAAAATGCTGGGTCTTGGGTGTGTTCAGGCAGCACCCCACAGTCAAATCTAATCTTCCAGCCAGGAGAGATAGTGTGTTGTGGCTGCCTTAGAAACATTTCAGAATTCAGAATATTCAGGAAATGTCAAGGTTCTTTAAGGAGAAGTGTAAAGGTTGTTCTTAGCCATTTTTTCCTTCTGTTTTAGAAGCCTAAAAACAGTTGGAGAGTCAAGTGAAAGAACATACACAGACAGAGTGAAAGACTTAGGATGTTTGGGATTTATTTCATTAAAGATGTTTTTATTGCAGAGAGCAAAAATGCCTTCAGCACCTCAAATTGTTTTATTGGTTTGGTGTGTACAGAATTCAGGGAGGCTTTCCTGCCTGGGTGGATTTTTCACCAAATGTTTGCTTTTGATATTCAGACAATAAACTCAGTATTTCTCAGTTACTTTTCTAACCTGAGATTCTGTGGAATTCCTTTTTTTTTTTTTTTTTCCCAGGCACACATTTCCAGTCCAAACTTGGAGCTCAGTAATGCAGCATTGCAGGCCTTGGGCTTCTGTACTTTTAATTCAAATAACACAGCTGAATTATCTGGTAAGCAAACAAACTGTGACTATAAATATGTACATCAGAACTCTTTCTTTGTGTTTTTCTTAGCATTTGGTTTAATTTTGACCAGGTTTTGTCTGTAGTATGAGCAGTGTGATCAGTTCATTAATTACATCTTGTACACAAGTATGGTGATGATTTTTCATGCTGCTGCACTAATCCTGTGTTACTGACTAATAGTTTCATCAAATGCTTTGGTAGCAATTAGTGCAGTAATTAGTTGTGTGGAATTGGTGATCAAAAAAGATATTTGTGTGGGAAAAGAGTGCAGAACCTATATGCAGAATTTGGGAGTGCACAGTAGAGCTTTTCCAGGTTTTCCAGCTTTTTCTTGGAGATTTCTTTGTTCCTTCAAATCATGGAGTGGTTTGAGTAGGAAAAGACCATTAAAGGTCATCTAGTCCAGCCCCAGCTATTTCAAATTGATCCAAAATCTTGTGACCTGCATTCCTAGAAGGTGCTAGATCCCTTTCACAACAGGTTTTGGTTTTGAGAGGCTTTGCCTCAAGATAAAACCATAAGTTTTTGGTAACAGGGGAGAGGGCATTTTCCCTGTTTGAAATTGATTCTTTTGGTTCTTCTCCTCCATTTTTTCAGTGTCTTCTGCTTCCCTGTTCTGCAGAATTTCCCCTGATTTCCTGTGAGAACAAGGCATTTCTAATAATCTCTGTGTGGTATCTTTCTTTCCCCTCATAACTCATTTTTTCTGACCAGTTGGTAAATGACAATTTTATTACAGAATGTCAGGCTCCAGAAAATCACAAAGCCCTGAAAACAATGGGGGGTTGAAAAGGGAGGGAGGACAAGCAGCTCCTGTACCTTTGGGTGTACTTTTGACTGGGGGAGAGGAGTGAAAGTGTCCTTCCATTTCTCTGATTGTGAGAGCATTCACCCCCAAAGTGCACATTTGCAACAAATCAGACTTTTCACCTTTGAATTTTAAAGGAACACATGATTTATCCATGTGTGTTCTTAGTTTTATCTAAGTCCTGTATTAACCTTCATAATTTTTATGTAATGAGCTACAATTTTACCACCTTTAATAACAAAAACCTCCTGTAGGCTCTAAAATAAATTTATTTATGTGAAAGTGCTGCTAAATTCACTTAAAATCCAGGAAGTTTTGAATAATTAAATACTTAATCTTTAGCTCTGGTGTATTTAGCTAAAGCTGTCTTGTAGTTTTATGGATTCTTAAAAAGGTAATACAGATGCACTGCATTATTAGTATTTGTATATTGACACATTTTCATCTTTCTGGCTACTTCAGTAGGAGACAAACTGCTCCAAAGTGTGATGTTTAAGGCAATAAATCATTGGGACTTGCAGCTGAATGGATTCTGGGCAAATTGAAGTGGGCAGGATGACCTGGAGTGTGTTGAGCAGAATATTTTGAGGGTTTGTGTGCTCTGCTTGCAGCCACTGAGATGCAGGAGTTGCTGGCAGCAGTGAACAGCGTTGCTGTGAAATCCTCAGACAAGAACACTCGCACTCGGGCACTTTGGGTCATCTCCAAGCAGGCATTTCCTCCAGAAATTGTTAAAAAGGAGGTGAGTTTCCCTCACTGTTCTTTTGGTGGCCTCATTTTTCACAGATAGGAGGCTTCAGAAATGGTTAAAAATGAAGGTGAGTTTTTTCATTTCTCATTTTGGTGCTGTCCTTTCCTAGGGAAATGAGGCAAATTCTTTGTCACTCTCCACTCTGTAGCTTTTGAATCTGAAGGTTGTTTCCCATCAAATCTGACAGCCAAGTGTCAATTCTTGGAAAACCTGAGCCAGAAATTACTGCTTTCCTTGAGGGGAAAGCTGCAGTGTGAGCAGTTCTATCAGAAAGCAATGAAATATCACAGGGGAGAAAAGTTATGAATATTCCAGTTTAAAACAACTCCTGGCATAATCCAAACACAGTCCTGGAAAATGAAATGTCACCATTCCAGCTCCTGGAATTATTTGTAACCAGGTGCTCACTGTGCTGTTCTCTTGTTTCCTCAGGTGTCCAACATTCTCTCTACCCTGGAAACAATCCTGACTAAAGGAGAAGCTCAGTCTGTTGTGGTTGAGTATGAAGCACTTAATGTCATTATACGGTGAGTGCTCTGCAATATTCCATTGCCACCCTTTATTTAAGGGGGGAAACTCTTCATACAAAACCCAAGTGGCACTAAATGTCCTAAGGAAAAGAACCCTCATGCTCTTTGAGTTGCTTATTCTGTAAAGGATTGTTTTCCTCCAGCATTTCCCTGGCTTTGACTGGGCTAGAGGTGATTGCTGGGTGCAGTCCCACCCTCTGTGGGTGGGATTTGGGATGGGAATGGTGTTGATAACACCAGGGGTGTTTGAGGTATTGCTGAGCAGTTTGCTTTGAGTCAAGGACAGGGGGACACAGCTGTCACAGCTGATCCCAGCTGACCAGGGGATATCCCGTGGAATTGTGCCCAGGGGTGAACTGGGGAGCTGCTGGGCTGTGCTGGGAGCAGCTGCACTGTGCACCACTTGTTCTGTGTATTATAATTAATTAAAATGTTACCTTAATCATAGCATCATCATTCTGATGCAGAAATTAGACAATATTGCTTTCATTTTTAGTGGCTCTTTAGGAATTATTTCCCACCTCTCACCTGTGCTTCCCAAGTCATGTTCTTACATTTTGTTTCCAGAATCTGCCTGCTTGAGAAATTCTCTGCCATTATTTGGGGGTTTATTTTAAAATATCTTATCTAGAAATATCCCCTTGTCAACACGTTTTAGTGCAGTGTTTCTCATAACACTGGAAATTCCTGTCTAATTCCAAAAGTGACTTTTTAGGACCATCACTGTGAGCACATTGTTCTGGGCAGCAGAACTGAAATATTCAAATTTTATCTTTACTTAGTGCTAATTTAATTTCTATATTAGTAAATACATTGAGCTTGTATGTTTACTCCTTTTTAAGTTTTCTCCTCAACTTTTGGCATCTGGTATGAGCTGCAAATCCATTTTAAATAGTTCTTTTAAACAGTTTTTGTCCTCTGTAATAAATGTTTTTGTCCTTTGTAATAAAATGACTTGAAAGGCAGAACTTTTCCTTAGTGCAGCAAATTCTCCATAAACTGTAGGGATGGGGATTTGACTTTCCTGGGGACTTTACAAAATTCCAGGATTTTTAGATTCAGGCTAGTTTGAATATATTCCAGATATTCCCATTTCTGCCTTTTTTTTTTTGTGTGGGTGGGATGGTGGAAATGTGTGGAATTTTGTCATGGTGTGCTCTGACAGTTTGGGAATAGGAGGATAAAATCAGCTCTGACCAGGCCAGTGTTCATGGAGCCTGTCCAAACCTGGCTTGGGATTTTTCCAGAAGCTGCTGGGAGCTGTTCCCAGCTGTGTGGGAGCTGCCTGAGCTCCTGGGAACTCCCAGGGATGGTTCATGGCCAAACTTTCCTTGGGCATTGTGCATTCCTGTCAGGCTCCCAGCTCCTGTGCCCAAACTGCTGTGCTAAAACAGGAAGCACAGCTCTCAAGTCAGGCTGTTGTGGTTTTGGAGAGGTTTATCTGAAATAACACTTGAACTTTGCACTTTTAATACAATCTCAAATTACAATTGATTAAAAAAAAATTGGATTCCTATAAATCCTGGATTGAATTATAGCATTTATTGATGATACAAAGATAACCTGAGTGCCTGAGCTGCTGTTGGAGATCTGTAATCCCTATTTTTTTTTGGGTGGTTCTTTTTTTTGAATCCAGCTTAATGGAGCAAGCTCCAGCCCAGATGGGAGAAGAGGCTGTGAGGTGGGCAAAGCTGATCATCCCTCTGGTTGTCCACTCAGCTCACAAAGTGCAGTTAAGAGGTGCCACTGCCCTGGAGATGGGAATGCCACTGCTCCTGCAGAAGCAGCAGGAGGTGGCAGCTGTCACTGAGCACCTGATGACCACAGTGAGTGACACTGCTGGGCCTCTGCTCAGCTGGGTTTTTGAGGAAGCATTAATTGCATTAATTGCATTTCCTCTGCATTGACAGCAACTTCTTGATGCCAGTGGTTTTAATGGGGGAAAAAAAAGGAAATGTAAATACAGGACCACTGCAAAAAAGTGCCCAGCAGCAAAGGGGATGGGAGAGAGAATTTGGAGGCCTGAGGGAGGAGGTGGAGGCAGGAAAGCAGAGGATGCTCAGCATTTTCCTTGTCCTTTAAGATCCCCCATCCTCTGCAGCAGCAGTCCCTTGGTGTCTTGGGTGAAGCTTTTCATGTTCCCCTTCACTTCCAGGACTGGCCTTACTTGGCACATTTATTTTGCCTTATTTTCTGCTGAAAAACCCAACCAAACAAGGTGGTGTTTGGGGTCAGGACGTGTTTTGACTTTAGATTTGGAAGAAATGCAAATATTTGAAGACATGGATTTTGCATTGTTGGTTGCCACTGTCATAAAAAGAGCCATAAATTTCAACTAAAAAGAGAATCAGGTGGTAGCAAATGCTGTGTGGTACAGAATGAAATCCTTCTGATGTGGAAACATCAGAAATGCTGCTCCACTTCCTCATGGCATCACAAGTTGTGGATTTTGCTAAGCAAAACAAACTTGTGCTTAGTTTAGGTATATGAGTTTTATATATATATATTTAAATTGTCAAAAAAATATTTGCATTATCTCAAATCAGGTCTGCTGGTTGTGTCCCCAGACATTGGTATGAGTGTGCAGTTTTTAGAATATTTTAAATCCATTTCTTTTAGAAACTCTGTTTCTTTCTGCCTGCAGAAATTAATTTCCGAACTTCAGAAATTGTTCTCTTCCAAAAACGAGACCTTCGTCTTAAAACTGTGGCCCCTGTTTGTCAGATTGCTTGGAAAGGTAAGTACAAAACAAATAAACCTTTAGAAAAGGACTTTTGAACAGCAGAAATCTCTTTTAACTGTGCATTTCTTCCTGCCCAGACTCTGCACCGCAGTGGCAGCTTCATCAACTCCCTGCTGCAGCTGGAGGAGCTGGGCTTCCGCAGTGGCTCCCCTGTGGTCAAGAAAATTGCCTTCATTGCATGGAAGAGCCTCATTGATAATTTTGCTCTAAATCCAGGTAGGTTTAAAAAAAATTAAACTCAACCTGATTTAATACAAGTCATACATAACTGGGAAAATATACATACTGGAATATATACTTCAATACATAAATACAGGATGTGTGTTAATACATAACTGGGAAAAAATAATCTCTTAGTGGTCAATGCATTTTTTGTTTATCACTGGGTATCCACATAATGGTGCAGAAAAATTCATTGTGTGTATGCATAGCTAAAATTCAAGGTTTTGGGTTTCTTTGTTTTGTTTTTTCCTTGTTTTCTTTTCTTTTTGAGGCAAGGTGATAGTTTGATCATTTGTTCTATCCTAGTTTTTCTGCTGGGAATGCTAGAAATAGAATAAAATTAGTAAATCCCATTTTTATTGCTATAAATGATCAAAACAGCAGTGAAATAGAGAATAAAACATTCTGTATATTTTATTTTGGATGGTGTGATCTAACTGGAGAAAGGCAACACTTCAGGATTCCAGAGGCGTTTAATAAAAAAGTTGTTTAAAGATGTACCTTGGATTTGGACAAGATTTTAGTCTACCCTGTGTCAAAGCACAATATTTTTTTACCTTGCATGTGCTTCTCTGTGTTCTGAAGAGAAAACTCAGTGTTTGATTTTCCTTTCCCTGAGGCATATGTGACCTAACAGAGCAAGCAAGTGGGAATTTCTTCTGTTTATCACAGAGTCCCAGCATGGGTCAGGTTGGGTCCAACCTCCCTTCTTGAGCAGGGTCAGGTTGGAATGCAGAAAATTTAATTTCAGTCTTGGTATTGAAAAGAAATACTTGATTTTTGCAGCGTTGTTTTAAGCAATAATTAGAGCAGTAAGAGAATTTGAAAGGTTGGTGTGGTTGAGTTTTGCAAATTACCAGTTATTGAATTTGAAGCTAAAAGATATTGGGGAAAAAACCTAATGGTTTAATCAGATTTTGCTGAGCTGTGAGTCAATAATCTGTGTGGTTTAAAATGCACTTTTTGGACCTCCCAGACATCCTGTGCAGTGCTAAGAGGCTGAAGCTGCTGATGCAGCCCCTGAGCTCCATCCACGTGAGGACAGAGACCCTGGCCCTGACCAAGCTGGAGGTGTGGTGGTATCTGCTGATGAGACTGGGACCTCACCTGCCCTCAAACTTTGAACAGGTAACACAGGTGACAAGAATCCTGATCCTTGTGCAGCAGAATGTAAAATATTCCTGCTCCATCCCTTTCTGCTTTGTTGCTGAAATCAGACTCCCTAAAGGAGCCAGTTTGTCCTTGTGTGTGACTTAGAGATTGTGTAGAAGGGATATTTGGGACTCACAGCCCCAAAATACTGGAGAGTCTGTGGGAATGTCCTGTGAGCCTCTCTAAAAATCTGCCCTGAGTGCAGTCATGGATTATAAATGTGTTAAATGAAGCCTCTTCTCTCCTTTCACCAAGGAAATGTGGGCTTGGAAAAGGCTGCCATAAGAAAACTGGGGAAAAGACCATAAATATTTAGGAAGATAGAAAAATGATGCAGGTGTTTCATTTCTAGTCACACTGTAAGTGGAATGGACCTGTTTCTATTCAACACCTGGATTTCATTAAATTAATCTTCAAGATGGGGGTAAAGGGAAGGAAAAGTGTTGTTAGAACATGCAGGAATTTTTGTTTGATTTGACATTTCTAATTCATTCTAAATACCCAGAAGCTCTGATATGTGAGCAGCAGCCAGTCTGTGCTGATTGAAATGAGTTTTTTATGGCTTGCAATTGCTGTAGCTGTTGCTGGGATCCCTTTGCAGGTTTGTGTCCCATTAATCCAGAGTACCCTGAGTGTGGATCCTGCTGCTGCATTCCCAGGAACTCCCTCACGGCCAAACAACCCCAGCCTGGGCTCAGCAACCCCTGGGCAGAAACCAGGTACTGAAACACCAACCTCTGGAACTTTCCAGCTCCATTTCACTGCACAGACTCATCTCTTCTGTTTCTCATGTTCTGCTTTTTCATTTATAATTATCATTCTTCAGAACAGGGATTTTTCTGCATGGTCACTGCATGATTTATATTGGGGAAAATGAAGCTGTTGCAGTCATTATTTAAAGTTTCAAAAGTTGTGCCAATCACAGTTTGAGGACCAGTTTTAATGTCCTGAATTGTGTCCTCTGTTGCAAGGGAGCTCTGCTTTGAAATCTTACTTTTTCATTTGAATATATGTGCTATTTATATCTGCCCTTTTATTTCTGTAATATTTTTTGTTTCTGCCTGAATAGTGGAGAACCTTGGCATGGTTTGGGTTGGAAAAGACCTTAAATCTCATCCAGGGATACCTCCCATTATCCCAGGCCCTGTCCAGCCTGGCCTTGGGCACTTCCAGGGATGGGCACCCCACCCTCCCAGCCAGGAATTCCTTCCCAGTATCCCACCTAACCCTGCCCAGTGATGATGATCCACCAGGGATTTTAATACTTTAACCACATGTGAAACCACATCTGTTTGAGCTTTATATCTAAATATCCAATAAGGAACTCCTGGTTTTCCTTCCCTTTCTGGAAGCCTGGCATCCATGGCTTGTGCCATTCTGTTCTGCTGTAATCAGGAGCCTCAGGAATCCTGGATTTGGGGAGTTTCCTGTTTTCCCTTCTTCAAAAAGTTTGCCTTAGTCCTTTGAGATCACAGCTGAGGTGGTCAAAACATTTTGCCAAGACCTCTTAAATTTGTGTTCCAGGTGACAATTTCCAATAGAAAATGTTTTGTAGCAGCTGATTTATACAAGTGTTCAGTGGCTGTGCAACCACAGCTTCCACGGAGATTTGTATGGCCAAAATAAAGATTTGGTGTCCCAGAATTTACAATTAAGGTGCAGATATTTAAAATACTGAGAAAAATATGGCTGTGATGGCAAATTTATCTGAGAAACCTGGCTGTCAGAGGTGCCTTTCAGCCAGCAGCACTCAATGATTTGTCCTTTTCCTGGGAAATTTAGGGCTTTTTCCTGGCATTTCTGTGCTTTTCCTTGATTTGTGTGCCCTCCCTCAGATCCTTTACCGTTTTTGAGCCCGGCCTCACAAATGATCTGTCCTTTTCCAAGGGAATTTGGGCCTTTCCCTGATTTCTGTGCCCTCCCTCAGGTCCTTTCCTGTTCATGAGCCCGGGCTCACAAGTTATTTGTCCTTTTCCTGTGGAATTTGGGGCTTTTCCCTGATTTCTGTGCCCTCCCTCAGGTCCTTTCCCGTTTGTGAGCCCGGCCTCACAAATGATTTGTCGTTTTCCTGTGGAATTTGGGGCTTTTTCCTGGGATTCCTGTGCTTTTCCTTGATTTGTGTGCTCTCCCTCAGGTCCTTTCCCGTTTTTGAGCCCGGCCTCACAAGTTATTTGTCCTTTTCCTGTGGAATTTGGGTCTTTTCCCGGGTTTCTGTGCCCNTCCTTGATTTGTGTGCTCTCCCTCAGGTCCTTTCCCGTTTTTGAGCCCGGCCTCACAAGTTATTTGTCCTTTTCCTGTGGAATTTGGGTCTTTTCCCGGATTTCTGTGCCCTCCCTCAGGTCCTTTCCCCTTCATGAGCCTGGCCTCACAAATGATTTGTCCTTTTCCAAGGGAATTTGGGGCTTTTTCCTGGGATTTCTGTGCCCTCCCTCAGGTTCTTTCCTGTTCATGAGCCTGGGCTCACCCTTTTCCTGTGGAATCTGGGGCTT
>WBNO01021072.1:0-27943 GCA_013400575.1 Peucedramus taeniatus | reverse complement strand
TCTCTCCCCATCTGGGGAACATCTGCGTTGGATAGCAGAACCTGTAAGCTGTACTGCTGAGATTTGGAAAGGTCTTCTTCAATCTTCTCCCTGAGTTTTTTATGATTTTCCTCTATCTTGTCCTCTAATTTCTGCATGTGTGTTTCCACCGCTGCACTTCTGGCATGTGCTGGACCATGTACAGCATCTGCACANCCTGTCACCCCACTTCATTATTGCTAAAGCAGAAGCATATTCCTGTTGCCCAAGTCATATAAGTTTTCGCGACATCACGGATGTACATGGTACCAAGTCTGGATTCTTAGTTGTTATGTCATCTGAGAAGATAATTTCTGCCACTGCCATTTCTCTCAGGCATTGGATCCCTTGTTCTATAGTCTTCCACTGGGTTTGCTGCATACAGAGATCATCTGCACGCAGGTATCTTTGTGCTACACTTTCCAGGACCCGTGCCCAGAGGCTGTGAGGGTTAGCCCCCCTCATCATTCCTTGGTCAATGATAGGATCATGTGACAGGGATCCCAAATGCCTCGCCTCAGTGCCGTCCAGAATTGTAGCCTTGCCTGCAGCATCCCAAAGATGGACTAACCAACTAATTATAGATTCATGAGGTTGTCGAGTACAATCCTTTCTTAGGCCACGAAGGTCCTTCAAGGAAAAGGATTCAATATTGGCTTCTGATCTTATGCAAGTTGCTTTTACTCCTGATTTTATGTCAGGAAGCATTGAGGGTCCTTCTCCTGTATCATCATCATCATCATCATCATCCTCCACTGGTCGAGCAGTCTTGTCTGTGCACTTTCCACTTCTAGTGCTGGTAGCAACAGCCATTGGTTGAGGTTTACTGTCTGGTTTAGCTGCTGGCTTAGGCTCACTGTCTGGTTTAGCTACTGGCTTTGTAACTGGGGTGTGGGCTGCAGCCTGAGTGACTGGGATAGCTGCTGATTTATCCCCCTGCCCCCCTTCCTCTGTCTGCTGCCCCACAGTATCTAGCAGTGTGTGATAAGCATATGCCAGGCCCCAGCTTACTGCAATGATCTTTTTCTCCTTATGGTCATCATGGCACTTCTCTTTCAGGTATTTTCCCACCTCAGATGGGTTATGAATTTGTTCACGTGGAAAGTCCCAGACTACAGCGTCAGAAAATTCCTTCAGGATTTGGCCCATATCCTCCCATTTCCCACATCACGCAGGATTTTCCACGTCTGGGTCTACTCCTGGCTCAGGGGTCTCATCAGCCCCTCTAGAAATCTCTGCCCTCATTTTAGAGAAGCTGTATAGAGGAAGCTTACCAGAATAAATACCAGAAAGATGGTCTCTTTAACATTCAGGGGAAACTGAACATTCTCCAATAGTGATGTAATAGATTCAGAGAAGAAGGAAAGCAAAGGCTGAAAAGCCTCATCCCCTGCTCCTCCTCTAACAAACTGGGTGCATACCCATAACCATGAACCACACATACCTGGAACAGACTCCAGCACCTTTATAAACTTCCAGTCATTACCAACAAGCCCAGTCCAATAGCTATTCTAGTCCATGCCCCTCTACTGCAAAAACCTACGTATTAGGGACAATACTGGAGTTATTTCTGGATAAGAAAATAAATCTAGGGACCATAGAGGTGTTAAGGGACCATAGAGACACAAACCTTATTTACTCCTCGTCCCTGGAGTTGTCCCTGCCCCTAGCAGGAGGGTTGGAACTAAACCATCTTTAATGTCCCTTTTAACCCACGCCATTCTGACTCTATGAAATAACAGAAAAATTTTTAAATTCTATTGCATTTCAACCTTGAATCCAGGTCAGGGGCCTGCAATGGGTTGGGAAAAATGCTCATTGTTTTCACTTGGGGCTATTCTAGGACATGAACAAGATGAGTGTTTTACCTGTTCATTTTGTCTGCCAGCTTTGACCTTCTTTCAGTGACGAAAACTTTAGTTAAGAACAGTAACTGACCTTCTGCTCAAAACCAGTGACCAGTGGGTGTGAATCAACACCACAGACATGCAGAGGGGTGACTTTTTCCCTGATGCCAAGGGGATGGAGATAGCAGTGCCCTGTGTGACTTCAGCAGGGCTGTGCTGCCTGTTCCTGTGGCCATGGACTTTACGGAGCTGTGTGTGGATTTGCAGTTTCTGCCAGTTTGACGTGTTGATTTGCACTGTCCTATTTTTTTCTTTCTTGGAAAATGCGTGCAGGGGAAGTCAATGTCTGAGCACTTCTTGGCCCATGTTAAGTCTTGCCTGTCAAACAAATGTTTCTCATTGGCCCTGCTGCCACTCCCAGGAACAGCCAGAGCTGCACAGTTGCCTGTTTAGAGTATAGTTGCATTAAAATGCCACAAAGTGGCAGCCACACCAGCCTTGCAGACTGAGCCAAGGAGGAATTACAAATACAAGTTTCATCTCCTGGCTGGCTGTGCTTTATTTGCTACCAGTTCTAGTAGAGAAAACATGCAAAGCTTTAGAAAACAAATACAGATGTGGTAAAAATAGCCAGCAAAAAAATTTAGGCAGAGTATCTGGAACAGAGGACTTGGGTTTGCAAAACTCTGCACTGCAGTGATGCTGAAAATAGTTCCAAGAACAGTTTCAGCCTAAATAAGGACAGAAAGCCCCATTTGACTGTGGGAACAATTTAGAGTTAAGAATTTCCCAGTCATTTGTTCTAATTAAGCCTGAACGGGTTAATTGGCTGAATTTTTATCACCTGTTGACAACTTATTTGAGAAATGAATCTCATTTGATGTGGGAGCCACAGTCCCATTACACATGATCCTGCTGAGCATCCTGCAGCTGTCACAGCGGGCATGGCAGACACAGCAAACAAGGTGCTGCTTCTGGTTGTCATCCTGGTTCGGGGCAATTAGATTGGGCTGGAGTTGGGAAACCGTGTAGTCAGTGTTGCATTCCAAGCACTTTTTTTCTTTGACAAACATCTGTTTACTCAGGAATTTCCCTGGGTTGGTGGAACCTGACCTGATTCTTCAGTGATTGCTGTTTGTAGATTTTTTCTTTGCTTCTTGATGTATGTTTCATGCAGCTTGTTTCCAACTCCTAGAAGAGATTGAAACACTCCATGATGAAAATGTTGTCCCAGGCGGAGGTAAGGACACAGAACTGAGGTCCTGCAACCATGACACAGGAAGGCACCCTGATTTTAAGTAACTGCACACAAAAAGTTCATGGCAGCAAAATGATCTCATAGAATCTGTCCAGTAGTCTTACAACTGCTGGACTGTCTGCATCACTGCTGTTCACCCTTGAATGCAGTGAGAAAGAGGCTGCTCACCCAAGTGCTGGTTTCCGAATCTGCTACCAGCCCTGCTGTTATTTAATTACCTTCCTACTTCTCTCTAAGACTCTTGCCTGCAGTCTATGTAAGATCACAGACAAGGTTTCCTTGGTTTTGATGAATAAATTGTTTCTGACATGTTCAGTCTGCTCTATGGGCATAGTATATGTCTTGGTTTGAAAAGACAGGTGTTTGCTAAGGAAGGCAGAAGCCTCCCCTGAAATGGAAAATGTAAAACCCCCTCCCTCCAAATTGTTATAAATTTGGAATTAAGGGGGGGCTCTTAGGCAAAGATATGGGAGAAGGGATAGCAATTCTTTATTAGGGAAGAGGAAAAAAAAATAAACAATGCAGTAAATCAAAACAACACTGACAGAGTCTGGATACAACCTGACACCCTATTGGTCAGTTGATAGCAGTTCAATTGGAATTGTGGCTGCAGTCCTCCTGGAGTGGCAGGTGTGGTTCTGTTGAAGCAGTGATCTCATAGAAAAAAAAGGGTGAAGTCTTCCTCTGAAGATCCACTGGAAGAAGCAGCTGTCTCCTCTGGGAATCCAGTGGAAAAGCTGTTCAGCTGTCTTCAAAACTTCAGATTATATTTTGTTGAGGAGTTCTTGGCTCCTCCTTCTGGGTGGAGTATCTCACAATAGGAGGCTTCTAGTTAGCAGTCAGGCAGTGACATTCAATAGCTCATTGTCAGCAGATGTTTCCCTGGAGGGAGGGCCATTTGTGGAAGAGATAAGGAAAACTGCCCACCCAAGAGGAGATAACAACCAAACAGATGGCAGATAGAATACATATTGCCTTGAAATCTAGGACAGTATGTTAATCGTATGAGGGTTACTAACACTGACACTGCAGTAACTGCCCCCAAATCCCGCCGCATCTGAAAAGATCCTGGAGACAGGCAGGGTATCCTTTCTGGCTGGGATCATTGTTGCCTCCAGCTGCCTCTCCCATACAGCATCCTGAGGCCACTGGTTGAGGCCCATTGGTTGTGTTGATAAGCACACAGAGTGAGCAGAGGTCTCTGCCAGGGTGGGTTTTCCGCAAGGCTGCATCCCCCTCTGCAGGCAGGTGTTTCTAGTTGAAATAATTTTCCCAGCGGGTGTTCAAACAGGAGGGAAGTCTTCAGTCTTTCTGATAGAAGTGGATGCACGTATTAGGTTTATATTTTTAAAAATGCAAGTATCATATGCTTCGCCTTCTAAGATTTTCTGTTCTTAGCTGAGTATTTTAGCAGGATGTCAAATCCAAAGTTTTGCTGCCAGAATGGCTCTATTAGGAGTGAGATTCCGTTGGGAAAGAGCAGTATTAAGTAGTATTTGAAGCTGGGAAAGTATAACGAAATGGACCACAATCTCTTTTGAACATAAATAAATAACGTGTGAGGGCTAGGGCCTCCTACCACTGCATGGCTGCTCTGTCCCTCAGCATGGAGTGGGGGGGATATTCTTTTGTTATCACTGTCCCCTTGCCAGGAGAGGTGTTAAATCACAACAGCTTTATGTGCAGGTAGGTCACTGCAGTTTGTCACCACAGTAATCCTGTATTTTTATTTCTTGTTATACTTTGTCGTCATTAGCACAATTCCAGCAATAGTGATTCTAAAACCAGTTCTGTACAAAATATATTTAGCTGTGGTGCCATCCAAGATTAGCAGTGTGGGAAGCCGCTGTTCTAGGAACAGGGCTGTTGTTGTAAACCTGCTTGGTAGTTTTCTTGCCAGTACTTAGGGATACACCTTCAGAGCCCTGAACAAGTGTTGGGGCAGGGGTGTGCATTGAAATACAGATGAGATGCCTGTTTTAGGAGCCTGTTCAGAGCTAGCACCATGTAACTTCCAGCTCTTCCCACACGGCAGAGAATTCCAGAGCTTTTGCTGTAACCTGATGTTGGGGGTTGGATCTGTTTCTTTTGTGTTTGAGGAATTTTTTCCTGGTAGTTTTGCTAGGTAACTAATTGCTGGGTACTTTATGGATACTTGACTTAAACAAAGGAGGCAGCAGGTTTCTCTGGGTGGAACAGCAGTGAACAGCAGTTTGGTCCGAGGACACCGCTCCGAAAGGACTGGAGTACCAGGGGACCCTGCTTGTTTTCTCTCTCTCCACTGGATTTCTCTCCAGAGGAAGACTGAACACATTTTTCTCCACCATCAGACTTTCCTACAGGACTATTTCCACTTCATAGAACTGCATTTACTGCTCAAGGAAGATTTCATCTGGACTGCTTTCACCACCCTGATTCCCAGGGTGTCAGGTCACATCCCTGACTCTGTCAGAGCATTTTCTGAGGTTGTGTTGTTTCTTTGTTTTTGCTTGTCTCTTAGTGCTATTGCATTTATATTTGTCTTTGCTTTGTCTAATATTCCTAGTAAAGAACTGTTATTCCCACTCCCAAATCTTTGCCTGAGAGCCTCCAATTGCAAAATTATAATAATCTGAGGGAGGGGGTTTACATTCTCTATTCAAAGGGAGATTCCAGCTTTTTGCTGGCAGGTACCTGTCTTTCAAACCAAGACACCTGATTTCTCTGCTGAACACTTCTCCCTGTGGTGCCTGGCAGGTGTTGTGGTCAGTGTGGTCCACATGCATGAATCACCCACAGGCTGCACCCACGGATGCCACACTTTCCCACCAACAGGAGAAATGCATCAGCTGGCAACCTGCACTGCCAGGCTACCTGGTTTCACAGTGTAGTGGTTTTGGTTCAGAAGGGAGCCTGGCCCGCAGCAGGGGCCACCCAGCCCAGCCCCTGTTATCTCTTTGCTGACCAGAAAAGAGATTTCTTGTGATTTTTCATTTTTTACATGAGTGTTCACAGAGGCTTTCTCTTTACATCACTTCCATGAGTGCCTGCCATGCAAACCCACTACATACAGTCAGGGCCATTTGGTAAACTCAAGGTTTATGTTAGCCAGGACATCCATTTGGTCCCAGAAAGGGAACCTTTATCCCTTCTTTCCACCCCTCAGAGTCAGGTAAAAAACCATGAGGGTAACCACATCCTTGTGAGGAGGGCATGGGGTGGTGCAGCCCATGGCAGTAATGTAGGAGTCTCTTTGCTAACAAAAGCTTCCTATTGAGAAATATTCACTGCAGAAACCAAAAAATACTCAATGCTGTAATGTTTCCCAGCACCACTATGCTCCAGACATACAACAAATAGGTGCTCTGAAGTACAAATGTTTTATTGCAATATTTCATTATTTACAATACCGTTCCCTTAGTCCCTGGGTGCAAAAAGTGCACCAAAGTGCAAAACCATTTTGGGCAGGAAAGCCAAACTATGGTAACTTAGCAGAAAAACATGACTGTGCCTCCTCACTCCTGCTGCCCTGCCTCTTCCACGTCCTGAATACAGAGAAGTTTACTGCTCTCCCTGGGCATTTGGAACAACCTGGTAATTGTGAAACTTTGGTCACAAAGGATTGTCAGTTGTTGCTCTGTTCAAGATGATGCAGGAACAGGAATCTGCAGTCTTTTCTGCAGGACTTTACTTGGGACTCAGGGTTTGTAATGGCGCAACAAGACATCTTTGTATGAAGGGCTGTTATGTTGCTATCTCAGTTTTCGATGGAAGTACTGGTTTATTCCCAATTATCCTTCTAGCTGGCTCTCTTTGGTTCATTTAAGGTTTTGAGGTTATTTATCTGCTCCCTTAAAAGAGAAAACAACTTGAGAATGTTACCAGAGTTGCTACTGGATACTGAAATCAGTCAAGTCTTCTAGAGTTGCACTTAAAAAGTTTTACAGAATACCACAAATTTTATTATGCATTTCCATTTTCTATAAAAATGGTGATTCAAACACCATTGAAGCCTACATTTTCACACACTATCATCTCAAAATAGGATAAATTATACTGGTTATTTCAGGAAGGACCTCTCAACAGAAACTCTTCTTTGGAAAGGGGGGTAGCAACTACAAATTTTATGGAAGACTAGAGAATGGCAGTATTCCAGTGGCTAAACTCAGGCCAAGAATCTTTCCAGCTTTCTAACAAGTTTATTAGCTCAGGAAAGTACTTTGAAAGAGAGTTTGCAGACAGAATCCCTGCAATTTCCACTGCTGCCAGCATTCCCTTGGGAGGTAAGCAGTGAACTTCTCTGCCTCAGTTATCTCAATGCACATCAGGGATGTCGTTACTTCTAAAACTAGAGACACCTTCTGTTACAAATCTCTTGTACAATTGGGAAACGTTTAAGACTTCATTCCAGAAAATAAGTTAAATGAAATGGTACTCAAGTCCTCCAGAGAACATATAGCAGGGCTGTTGGGGGAAGCTCAGCAGCAGTAGCTGCTGCTGCTCTCCTTACCACATGCCTGATTTACAGTTACAATACTGAGTCCTTGCAACAGCTGCCTCAAATGATTCTGAAATTGCAGCTTCTCAAAAATGGGATGACTGCAGCTCTTGGCAGGTTTGTTCCCGTGAGTCACACTTTTATTCCATGTTTTCACAGGCTTTTCTGTATCACTATTGATAGAAAGCCACCAAAAGCTTTACAGTTGCAGAAAATACCATTTTCACAAAGAAAATGTACTGAATTTATTCCTTAACCTACCATACAAAACACAGTGTTTAGAAGCTCTGTGGTGCCTCCCTTGTAGCATTCCTCTGGAATTTGGAGGAGGCGGCAGAGTTCACATGCAATCCACAACATTGCTGGATCCTTGGCCCACATCCCGAATCTGGCTGCTGAGACAGGAGCACACAGCCACGCCCGCCCCTGCCCTGCAGTGTGACACTGAGCCCACGAGTTCCCACCTACAGGAGAAAAGAAAAATGAGTTCTTGCCCTTTATGAGCAACCTGAAAATATTTTCTGTGCATGAAATTCTATTACACTGCCTAGATCTTCCCTCTGCAAAAAAATGCACCCTATTTCGTGCAAAATCAGACTGAAACAAGCAGAAGAATGTAGATTGTTACTGAATGAAAGGATGACGACAAGCAATAGAGAGGAGCAGAAGAGGAGGAGGTGCTTAAATATTTAGAAGGCAGCCCTAGTGGTATTAGCAACAGTCCTGCATTGACAGCCATGGATATTACTCAATTATTGCCAGGAAACAACAGCTAGGTTCCTCCTGCACACTGCTTCTATGCTGCTGTGTTTTCCCACAGGCAGATTTCCTTGTCTTATTAGGACAAACAAAACATTTGAAATTACCTGTTCACTATGGGATCAAATGCTTCCACTGTATTCAGGTACACGTTGCCATTATGACCTCCAACTGCAAAAATTTTTCCCATCAGTGTCGCTATGCCAACACCACCCCTTGGAGTTGTGAGCTCTGCCACGTATTCCCATTTGTTACAGCGTGGGTCAAACCGCTCCACTGAGCTCAGGGGCGAGTTGTCATCAAAGCCACCTGAAAACAACCATCACTGGGTCAGCTTTTGGCACTCCTGGTGCAGGGGACATCCAAGAATGGCATTATCAAATCATTCTCAGCATTCAGGGGGTCCTCTCCAGCTCTATCCTTACCAGAACTTTACAAGCTCCTAAAAATTAATCTAACAGCTCACCCTCTTCTCACTGCTCAAGCATCACCCAGAGCAATAATTTTCTTCTACTCAAGTTGCAAGGATTCTAATTTTATTATTGTTCTCTCTGAATTCATCATATTTATAATGAAACACCTTCCCAATCAGAAGAGAAAAAACCTAACACCAGCAAAAGGATGGTCTCAAACTTACTTTACTTTATGCAAAACACATTTTAGCAGTGTTCTCAAATTACAGCATTGGCAAATATTTGAGTAGGGAAAAAAATTTCATATAAGACTTGGTGAAGCATTCCGATTGCTGGGGAAACTGTCAGAGGAACATTTTGTTCAAAACCTATTTAAGCATTTACAATAACACACAAGTCAGAGCATTTTAAACTATTACAGTGGCACACCTACTTGGCATCTTCCTCTCTCAGGAAAGCAGGTAAATACAAGCTAGCACACAAGACAAGAAGCTGTGGAATAAGTGCAAAAAAAAGCTACTGTTGTCTACACTCAGAACACAACTGGAATTGTGTTTGAAAGCATGTGAACTTAAAAATTGTTTTCTAAAAGGAAACTCAAGAGTAGTGAGTCTTGAGAGGATTTTCTAATAAAGACATATTGTCCTGAACAGATCAGCCCTCCTGAAATGTGGGTTAGGAGCTGCTTTTCATTTCCTTGCTAACGTACCTTTGTTTAAGCATGCCCTGGTTGTGCTTGCATTCTTCTCCTGCTAAAGAACACCAAGTACAGGTCAGCTCTATCTGTTCCCAGTTCCTCTAGCAACAACAGCCTCTTCCAAAGCCAAACACTTGGCAGCAGCAGCAGCACTAAAAAATGCCACATCCCTACTCACCCACAACATACAAGCAGCCATGGAGCTCACTGACACCATTCCCAGCCCTTCGCTGACCCATCTCTTTTACTTCTATCCACTTATCCAAGTGGGGATCGTATTTCTCCACACTGGAAAGAGATGCTACACCATCATTGCCACCCACGGCGTAAACATGGTTCTGGAAAACAGTTGTACAAAGATTATTTGTGATGTAGTTGCCTTTACTCAGCTTTTCATAAGCAGTGTTAAAATTATACAAAAATGTGGTATATCCACTTTCATTTAAGAATTCCAATAACAGATTTAATTATCTACCATAAATGCTACCTCTTCCAATGAAAGAAGTACAACAGTTTCGTAGTGTTGCAGCTATTCTTCAGAGCACAGGGGGATGAAAGTAGAGCATGCATTTGGTACCTTTAAACACAGTGACAATAACAAACCAGTCAGCTGAGTGAGATAGGAAGCACTATCCATGTCATTAGAACGATACTCCTCCCAGTACCTCAAATACTGTTGAAACAGTTCAATTTGCTATGAGTATTATCGTAAATATCCTGGTTTTGCACAGGATTTTGATGACTGGAAGTGCTCAGACCCACCAGCTGCATTTTGTTTCAGACCTTGTGTTCTGCCTTGTGAAATAAGCTTTGAAAAGCAGGTGGCCTCTCCAGCTGGCCCCAGCCCGGGAGGAAGCAGTAACTCACCACCAGGGCTATGGAGCCGACGCCTCCCCGGGGAGTGTTCATGGAAGCCACGGTGCTCCAGCGATCTGAGTCAATGTCGTAGCGCTCCACGTCACTGAAGCAGGTGTTGTCATCCAAGCCTCCAATGGCATAAATGGGGCCGCCCAGGGACGCCAGGGCAATTCCTCTCCTAGGAAACCACAGCAGCAACACCTCAGTGCAAGTCCTTAACCAGAGGGAGCCACACAGCAAGTGCCATGGTACATGAATGGCACCTGTTTCAAACTAGGGGGAAAAGAGTAATGGAAATTTTAAAAGTGACACTTATAGTAAATCATGTCGCTGGCCCTCTGGACACCTGTGTCCTTTTGACTGAATGTCAACTCTAAGGCCAAATCCTCTGCTCACATACTTGGATACATGACAATGTCTTAGATATGATTTCTCTATTTTATTAAATATGAAGATGAACCAAAACCTACTGGTTTTAACTTTGTTGGTATAGCTGTCTGCTACTATTTGAGAATGACTGGGGGTGATACTAATACATATCAAAAAGCAAGCCTGTGCTGGATATTAAATAGCTGAACTCTAGCAAGATTTAATTGCAGTTTCTTCCATTCTGGTGTTTTTTAATTGAGAGTTAAAATGGTTGTCAGATTTTTTTCTGATAAATCTATTAATATTAGAGTACAATCAGTATTATAAAATTGAAATTATAGTCTAGAATGTGAGCATTAAGTTTCTACTTTAACCACCAAGCAAGGTGAATTACCATGTTATTGACAACATTCTTGTCTCATTAAAGAAGGAAGGTTCAGAGATACCTAGGCAGGAGCAAGGGAGGCACAATCTTTCACAAACATTGTGGCAATATCCTGACCTTATCTTAAATTGCCTCAGCAGGTAACACAGACACCACTTCATGGTGGCATTTTTCTCCAATAAGTATTCCAAGACCTCCATGAATGGGAGGAGTGGAGCTGGGAGGTAGCCAAAGCACAGCAGCCCTTTCATTTATCTGAGTACTCAGTAATAAATGTTACAGAAATCTAGGGCTGATTGTCGCTGAGATTATGCCCTGGGCTGGTGGCAGGATGGAGGAAGTAGAGCAAGCCACTTCTAGCAGTCTGGGTATTCTACTTTAAGTAGGTCACAGCTACAAATAGCTTTTGGACTTAGGCCATACTTATTATTTCACTCCTACTCGTATGTGATGCTTTGAAAAACAACAAACAACACAACAGAATGCAGAATTAGGGACATTGATTTAAATAACAGCAGAAAAAAAAATTACAGCTCTGTGAGTCCAGTAACTCCTTAAAAGAATCTTAAATGTCCAGGCCAAAAAAAAAATCCTCAATCTTTCAGATTGCGTGCTTCTGGCCTTTTGTGTGAAAAACACAGCTATTTGTTTCCTGGTGTAGTATTTCACTTTTTTATTTTCAATATGAAGTATTTCACTTCTCATGTTATGCTGGAAGTTATCTCACTCATTCCTAAAAAGAGCAAAAACCCCACAGAACCAATTCATCAGTTCCAAGTTGTTTACTGGCCACAGCAGAAAGGTCCTGGATACCAGAATGCAAGCATAGCTGGAGTAGAAGATGTCCCTGGTCCAGAAGCTAGATCTTAAAAAAAAATAACAGAAGGGTGATACATTCATAGCATAAAGCTCCAAAATAGGGGAAAGAAATTCCTAGAAATAGAACAGTTTGGAAACTCCCCAAAAAAGCAGGACAGACAGGATGTTTTTCAGCATCAGCAAGAAATGGTACACCACAGACTAGGACTTGGTGTATGGACACATATACCTCTTTGTGTTCATTGATGCCTTCATCATCCACTTGTTTGTGAGAGGATCAAATACTTCCATGCTTCCTAAGTGTTCATTTCCATCATGTCCACCTACTGCGTAGACTTTACCTGAACACATAGACATCTTTTAAAAGAGAGATTGCTTGGCAACATTTCAGTTTTCATTTATAAAATATCCCTGCCTATGTGGAGACAAAGACATCAAATAAAAGTTGAAGTTTTTAAATGTTTTCAGTATCAGTTTTATATGCTGTACTCAATTAGGAATCTATTTTAATGTGAACTTTTGTACAAAGCTTAAGATTATGTAAAAAAAAAACATTCCCATAATTTAAGTACTGCAGGTCAAATTAGTTCAGACACATGTACCAGTCTCTCCAGATTTTATATGGAGAAAAATTATCTCTACTCTGCTGCAGCAACTGAGGGGCTGCTACGTACAAGAGAAAGCTGCATTATTGTGCTAAGCTGCTCTGGACTGCATAGATCTGTCTTCAGAAGATGGAGACCCAAAAATAAAGCTAGGTCTGCTCCTTGAAGAGTCATGGTCTTAATAACTTTCCAGGATGGATTTAAGTAGGAAGGGAGCCAGTACAAGTACTAGCAAATTCTGGGTGACTGCTGTGTAAGGCCATTTCTTTATAAATGGATTTTAAAAAAGGAAATCACCTATTTAAGGCCAGAAGCTATATACAGTTCAGTTGTGCTAGGAGGAACCTTTAAAGGTCATCTAGTCCAGCCCCTCTGCAATAAGCAGGGACATGTCGCTATTGAGTAAGAAAGTGGCACAGACTCCAACAGGCTGGCTTGTGCAACAGCACTTTAATGTGAAAACTCTTCTCTTTATAGCCAGTTTTGATACATTCCATTTGATTGGCTAATTAACAAAAACACCTTTGTCACAAACAGTCCTTGAGAAGAACAGAAAAACAGAGTAGGAAAACACCACCTGCAGGTTGTTTATAATAACAAGTTATCATCGTTTCTCTACAACTCCCTAAAAGGTCTCACGAGTCCGCTGTGAGAAAACTAATCTTGTTTTCTCGGTCTCTGACCAGGCTGTCACATCCACACGGACATTTTCATTTTCAGGTTGCTTAGAGCACCATCCAGTCTGACCTTGAACACTTCCAGAGATGGGACATTTACCACCTCTCTGGGCAACCTGTTCCAGGTTTTCACCAACCTCACTGTAAAAAACTTCTGCTTGACAGCTAGTTTAAATCTACCTTCTCTTAGTTTAAAACCATTACCTCTTGTCCTATTACAACAGGCCCCACTAAAAAGCCTGTCTTCATCTTTCAGGTAAACTCCCTTTAAAGTACAGAAAGGCCTCAGTAAGGTCTCTTCCCAAGTCTGAGCAGCCCAACTCTGTCAGTTTGCAGTAATGTTTTTTCCATAAGCACAGTCTCAGATTGGCTCAGGACCAAATACTCCTTCAAAGGGGGAGAAGCTTTACTAAACTGAACACTATCCTACAATTAAGCAATTAGTTTACTTCTTGTACAGCTAGTAAAAGTACCAACTCAGCAAAAGGAGCAAAGAAGTGCCTTTTGTCTGGGGTTGCCTGAATAGGGTTACTGACCTCCCACAGATATCACACCCACATGCCTCCTCCTGCTGTTCATTTCAGGGCCGAAGAACCAGCTGTTCTTACTGATGGAGTAACACTCGATGCTGCGGAAGGGGTCACCTGATCCACCTCTGCCACCGACACAAAACAACACACCTGGAGAACACAAAACAGGATTCCAGAAAACTAGCAGGAGGATGGGCAAAACCAGCTGTATAGCAGAGCAAACTGAAAATTACGTAGTTTGGGGGAAGTTGTATTTCACTTCAAGGAGCACAGTCATTGCCCTTCATAACTGGATACTGGATTTTGGCCTTTGCTTGACATACTGCTATGACAATTAGCTATCTATGCTCTTGTAAAAACAATGCATATTTTAAATATGCTTTTTGTGATTTGGCTTAAGGAGATAAATCCATTGTTTGTTAAATATAATGATGTAGAAATTATGATCAGCAGTCAACATTCATCACTCATTTTGGTGTAGGTTAGTCAAAGACTTTAAAAGTTAGCTCAACCTTCAACACCAAAAGATAATTGTCCACTGTTTTCAGTACAGCTTTGAACAGATTGCCTGGTCATAACGTACATAACAGCTTTAGCTTTAACACAGATAGAGCTAATCTGGATAAATTATTAATGCTTTAAAGAAAGAAAATGACTGCTAAAGTTCTGCTAGGAAAATTACCAAAATACCAGAGAGGTACATAATGGCTTTCCCAATTTTGCATTAAGTCATGAACAACCCTCGATATCAAGCTATTCCTGCTTGATATCAAGACACCTGCACAGATGTGCTGCTTCTTCTCCACACCACTCCCTACTGGGTAACCAGACACACATTTAATTACCAGCAGTCTGCTTCCTTGGTGTTGTGCGAATGGAGTACTCAAAGTCAGGCACTGCCCTGCTGCTCAGGTGAAGGTGGTAGTTCCTTGCTTCATCCAGCAAATCCCTACATTTTAGATTCTGCTTGACAATCTCTTCCTTTGCCACAACACCCATAAGGAAACAAATGGGCAAGAGAGGAAGCCGTACCTGACACAGAAATGAACACAGTTGGAGAAAGTGGCTGAGCTGCTGAGTGTCACCATGCAGCACTGTACATGCAGCAGCCGGCAGCTCCGGAGCCAGCCAGCAGCCCCATGCTCCTCAATAAGGAGAGCAGCTCTCAGAGTTGTTCCAGACAACAACGATATGAACAGTTCTTTTTGATAATAATGTTTGCTACAACCATTTGCATTTCAGCCACAATGGGGAAGTGTCCCTTGGCCCAGGCTGTGCTGAGGAAAGAGACAAGCTGCTGCCCATGCTGCACCTGCATCTGCCCAGTGTGATGCAGGCAGCACCTGTGGCTTTACCAGGGCTTTATCAGGTTAGTCTGCTGTTTGGTATGAATCTTCAGCTTACTGCTACGCCAGTATAAGAGGGCTTGTGCTAAAATGGTTCATTTTCATTGTGTGGCAAGTCAAAAAGGAAACACAGTCACGATGAACTAAGGGTCTATGAAGGAGGTATTGCTAGTGCAGTAACACCTTTCTTTAAGGCAGACTTGGCAGACTTCAAGCTTAAAAAAAAAATAAATATTGAGAGCTAATTGTTTCCTTCTCTAAATCCTTCCTGCCATTTATTTTAGCAAACCTTTCATCCTTCTTTTTAAGACAAACTGTGCAGAATACAAAGTACAATCAGAGACAAAGGTGCGACAGATGTTAGTGGGAAGAACTGAAGCAAATCTCCACCTGACTTCCTGAGGATTGGAGTCAACAATGTCAAGCAGCTCTCAGTTGGCTCAACAGTAATGGTGCAGAACTCCAGTACCTCTAGTGCTTCTAAGAGCAGCAGGATGGGGTTGTTATAGCACTGACTAGCATCTTTGTCTTGAAGCAATCATGTGTCTCTACTTGTTCTTCCTCACCTCCTTGCTTTCAGTCCCACTTCTTCCTTTATTTTGGCCCAGCTTATTTGAAGCTACTTTACAGCACCACTGTAGCCCTGCTGACAGGCTCCTAACGTTAGTGACATGGTAAGAACTTCAGGCTGTTAAATTCAGAAACTTATTAAAACAGTATAACCCATAAGGCTGAATATGACATAGATAATCACTGTCTGGAAGCCCAGGCACGTCTTCTGCTAGCAGTAATGTCCAAGTCAACTGATATCTCCACATGCTCTGGCAAATAGCCCATATTTACAAGAAGGGGTTTACTTTTTCTTTGCTTGAATCTAGTCTCTGGTTTCCATCAACAGAATGCAACTGTTAATCTCATCTGCTAGCATAACTGGGCAAAAAATATAAATTTCTTTTAAAAACTCTCTAATTTTATCACCTGTAAGTTTAAGTATAGCATAATAAAGAGGTTTTTGTACCAAAAACCTCATGCTAGTCTAGATGAAACTGAAGGTTTTTGGAAGACAGCTAATAAACTACTGTGATCTTTTCCTAGGAAATGTGAAAAATTATTCATGAAGACAATGACAGCAGCATCTCAGTGGACCTCTCCTTACTCACAATGCCATTATCAATTCAGCCAAATGCAAAATAATCAAGTTGGAGTTCAGTGACAACTAAAACTGCCCAGCCAATCCTACCTGCTAAGACACATGGAATGTTTTGCAGCACATGGTATGCAAATTCTTCCCAGTACAGGCTCTCCACACCTGTCTCGAATACTGTGACACAACTTGATGTGACACATCTCTCTTAGTTTCCTTTCCTAACCATGTAAGAAAATTCAACAGCTTTGCCTCCTTTCTTAAGAACCAATACATAACAGCAAGGACAGCGAGCGTATCAGGCTGTAGGAGTGGCAAGCCAAGTGAAGTGATGGATTTACATTCTGTTTTGTGTCAGTATACAACATTTCTGCTCAACCACAGATGTAGCTTTTTGTTGGTTCCCCACCTCCCAGCCATAAGCATAAAGCAGAAACAGGAGAACATAACTTCTCCCCAATATTCAAGAACTCTAACTTGCTTCCACTGTCAACTCCCAGCCCTGAATACCAGATGAGGCACCAAAACCTAAGAACATTTTTCACCTTGAGATCTACCCAAGTAAAAAGAGCTGATTACACAACTAAACCAGTGATGAGACAGGGACTTGGTGCCTCGGTCTGCCCTACCTGTGCAAGGATCTCATCCAGCCATGTAGCGTGATGCTGTGGATTGGCCAGCAGCCACTTGATAGCAGCACTGTAAACTTGCTTTTCATTTTCAATATTCAGGTCACTGGAGGACAGGAGTTTATGGAGGTGCTGTGGTGACACACTCACAAAGTCCTCGCACTCCATCACTTCTGTGAAATGTTCACAAGCAAACTGATCAGCCATGTCCATCAGGTCGATGCGGTTGTGGCTCTCAGCAAACGCCCTGACTGCCAGGCAGTTGGAGGGGTGGAAATGCAGCTTCATGTATTCACAGCAGGCCTTTGCCACCAGTTCCACCTGCAGGATGCAGGAGGCGTACAGGAGGGGCTGCACGTTATCCACCGTCAGCGTCAGCCGCGAGGAGTACGCAAACTTTACCAGGTCCTCAATGGCATCGCCGTCAAAGTCCCTGATCTCGATGAGCTTCTGCTTGGCTTCAGCCATTTCGGAAAGAAACATGGCTCGGAAGTATGGGATAACGCAAGCTAGCACCAGTTTGTGGCAGGAGATTAGCTTTGAACCAACCTGAAAGAGAAAAGAACAAAAAAACCCCCAATGTTTTACTGGAACGTCAATTTTGGCTGTGAAAGCAGGAACAGTGAAGCTGAAATAAGAATTCTGGACTCCGTGTACTTTGTCCACGCAAATTAACCCCATCTGTCCTGTATTTCTGACATTACATCCAAGTATCCCAAGGAATTCTAAGTTGTAGCTTGGCCATGAGAGTAGAGCAAAGCTGTAACACAGGTAAGCAATAGCAGTGATGCACGGAACTTGCCTTTCCTTAAAAGCCTTATGAAACATCCTTAGAAATATTCTAGATGCATCTTGGAGACAGGAGACTGCTAGACACTTGTTTAATATGTACTCAGAGACTTTAAGGGGTGCAAATTAGAAAGGGACATTTTTAGACTACTTAATTTAGATTTCTGGACTTTTACTGTTGTTGAAGAATTGATGTTTATAGAAGCAAATCCATGTAAAACACAGAATAACAGCTATTTCAGTGGTTATTAAAAGTTACCAATCACTTCAATATTTTTAGAATGTTTACCCACAAAGACAGTGTATTCCCCATAAAGAAAAGGTATTTCTCAAAATTCTTATCAGAAAGTGTAAAATAAGCTTTTCATGTACAAAATTCTAGAATTCCACTATATTAAAAAAGAATCTAATATTGAAGGTAAATGAACAATCCACTTCTTATCTGTGTTTCAGGAGTGCTTTCTTAAAGCCTTTCTTAAAGCCTAAAGTCACTCTGCACTAACATAAGGGGATGGCTGACTGATATAAGCTACCAGTTTCCCTGATGGACTCAAATTACATGTTGAATTTCAGAGGAAGGTGTTACAGAGAGCTGTTGGGCATTTAAGAAAATTAAAAAAATACTAATTTGTAAAGGATATTTTGGGGTTTTTTTTCCTAGCTCTGATTCAATACTCTTACCTTTTTAAAGAGTATGATCAACACAAGTGTAACCTACCTGAGCAGAGAGCTGACTACAGAAAGCAAACACACAAGAAAGAGTATTCAGATTAAAAAAGAGGAAAAGATGGATTGTTCAGTGTGATCACTTCAGATCACCCCAGAAGGAACAATTCAGAACTACTGAATGAACAAAAAGCAAACCACTAGGAGAAAAGCAGATGGTATTAATCTGCCACTCTCCACATTCTAACAGCCTTCTAAGACTGTTCATATGACACCAGCAGGAGTAGGTGAAACTCCAGAATTTAACTTTTGGAGCAGAGGGAGTCTTCCTGTATGCTCCCATGGCTTATCACTGTTACACCATCAGAACTCCAACTAACTACAGTACTGATATACAGAAGTGGTCTGCTGTACCAGGGAAACCTCCCAGGCCATTCTTACCTTCAAATACTTTAATTCTGCCCATCATCCCACTCTCTAATTAAACCTTTCTTTTGAATTAAGGGGTTTTATTATGTTACCCAAATTTGCTCAGTTTTAAATTACAGAATGTTTTGGGTTGGAAGGGACCTTAAAGGTTATCTCATTCCAAATCCTGCCATGGAGGGTTGGGAGACCTTCCACCAGTTATATAGCAAGTTGTTGCTATTTTGAAATCAGAGGTCCCCTCCAGTTAGTAACTATTGTATTTTAAGAGCCAGTAGTTAAAACAATAATTGGTCTGACAAAAGCAACACTAGAATTGTTCACTAACTCGGGTCACACACAAAAGCAGAAAGATCAGTAGAGATCTTACAACATGAGTGAGGCCTGAGCACTACAGGAAGAAAAATTAAGCCCTTCCGAAAATTCTAATTCAAGTAGACAGTTAGCAGTTACTTGAAAATCCCTCACTTAGGGAGCCATACAATAAGATGCATGTCCACAGGTTGCTCTAGCCGTCACTGGAAGCCAAGTCATGTCATCTAACATTAAGTTACTAAAATAGCTCCACATAGATCATACAAATGAACAGTAATACAAGCCTAACTTAGGGAAAGTTAAACGTTAAACGTAGCCCCAGTAAATTGTTTTTTCCAAGGCAAGTTTCCGTAGCAGGAATATGCATTGAACTATGTTTATAAAAAACAGACTTTCTGCCTTTTTTCTTTGCAAGGGTAGGTGGAAAGGAAGGAAGGTAAGAATGAGGTCAACAAGAAAAGAGATGAGGAGGGTTGGTAACACCAGGGACATACATCTGTCAAGGATTTTCCCTGTTCATATCCAACAGTCAAAGGAGCAGGCTAAGAACTTCTCCTAAAGGCATCTGTCATTTGTTGTTGGTTTAGGAACTGTGCTTCAGCACTATTCCTTAAATAATTATCGTGAACTAGTAAGTTGTTTAGCTAAGCAATACTTTAGCACCCACTTCTATGCATGCTAAATACAAATTTATTGTAATCAGGATATAAGTAATATACAGCTGAGTTACAAATAATGCCTTAAAGCAATGCTACGCAAGAATCATAAAATTTGCTTCCTCCCTCTTTACTCTTTGATCAGCTGTAGAACACAACTGTCTGGGGTTTTTTTCTTTCTTTCTTTGAAGAATGCTGGAAGTTAGATTTGTTCCAGAAATCCTGTTTGCGGAGAAGAATCTAGCAAAACAACACAAAACGCAGACATGGAAGTAAAATTTGGGATGAAAGTATATTAAGAAAAAAGAGGCTACAAGTAGCTAGAATTGCACAGTAATTAGTGACCAACTGTGGGAACTTGCTGAGAAGGCAAGTTGGATGAGCTCAAAGTCATGTATTTCCTCTCTCAGATTGTCAATACTTTAGGTGTTTAAATTTCAGCTGTAAACTTCCTAAATAAGGAAATAAACCCTAGCATCTCTAGTGAGATCTCAGATCCAAGAGGTATTCTGTGGTTTCCACACCCCTGCCAATATTTACAGCCAACTCCCAACACACTTATCCGCAGCTTAATCTTCAGACTGATACATGCAATAGATATGTGACAAGTATCACCTTTAGTGTAACATCACAGAGCTCTCCAGCTTCAAAGAAGTGAAGAAGAGAGCTGTGAAAATCCTTCCAAGCCTCATTTGCCTCAAACACAAAGACATCCTCATCCCCATCACTGCTGGAAGGCTGAGTTTGCTGCTGCTGCTGCCGCCTTTTTCCCTTTATCAGATGTTGTTTCGCCTGCTCAGACACTATGGATTCTGAAGCCATTGGCTGTTGCTTTTCTCACTGCATCAATCTTCAAGAACTCCTGCCAAGATAAAATCCAGCCCATCAGGAGTTAGGTCCTAAAATTCAGTTCTTGGTCATCTTCCTGTTTAAAAACACACACAAAAAAAGAAAACATGATATTAGGTAATGCTAGTACCGAACACTTGGATCACATTATAATACTACCTATGATCTTACTTGGGGAAGCTTAGATGTGAAGGGACAAAAAAAAGAGACCCACAGCTAAGAATCCTATGTACGTACCTTTAGGAAAAGCCACTATTTATGAACTTGTTGACCACAAGAAGTTCACACAACCTTCTTGATAAAGACATGAAAAAGAAAAGGCAAATATGCACCACAGAATCATATAATTGTTTGAGTTGGAAAGGAACTTCAAAGATGATACAGTTCCAACTGGACCAGGTTGCACAGAGCTCCATCCACCCTGGCCTTGAACACTTCAAGGGATGGGGTATCTGCAGCTTCTTTGGAAAACATTTTCCAGTGTCTCACCACCCTCACAGCAAAGAACTTCTTCCTAACATCTAATCTAAATCTCTCTTCATTGGAACTGTTCCCATTTGTCCTATGACCACCTGCCTGTGTAAAAAGTAACTGTCCCTGTCTTTCATAAGCCACCTTTAGGTGCTGGAAAGTACTCCAGAGTATACTGAGAAGCATGTTCCTCTTACACTTGACTACCTTTGGTTTCATGGCTTCTTAGTTAATTTATGATGCATTCATTCTTCATTCTATGCTAAGAGTCAACTGCTATGATTCAGGGATTTCTGCTCATGGACTCTGGTGTTGGAGGAAGCGAACTGGCCAAAAGAACAAAAAATTCTTCTGCAGTAAAAATTTAAGTCACTTGTCAGGGAGCAGAACTGATTTTCCTTTGTGAGATTTTGGAAGTGTCCATGTCTCTTACTAAATTTACAGCTCTTCATGCATCAGTACTGGAGAAAAAGCAGGAAATGACCTGAGGCAACTGTACTTGTTCCTGCTGTAGGTCCCAGGGTTGCTGCCAGCTTCACATCCTGTATGGTGACAGAGCTGGTGGCTGTGCTGGGCCAGGTGGGTTCAAGTGAGATCAAACATGGAATATTTGCCTGTGGTGCTTTAAGCAAGGTAAGTATTCTTCCTTTAAAAGATACGTAAGAGAAAGATCTTACTTCTTCCAAAACTACAAATTACCTGAAAGATATTATGCATCATGGGATCTTTAACATTTTATAGCAATGAATACCTTTTTCTGCTGAAAACTTAGCACGATTGCCACTGTAACAAAAACTAGGCAGTGTTCAGATAAGAGATATTATGATACCTGTAAATCCAACACTCCTTATGATCAGTGGTACTGAGGCTGAAAAAAAGGTGGCAGAAATGCAGGAGAAATACAGATGAAGTTTCCCCAAGTATCCTGTATGTAATTTTGACTACCTACCCCCAAGATGAACTAAAATCACATCACGATCTGTGCAAAGAACGGTGGTGAGCCTCTTTCAAAAACCAAAAAAGGCCTTTTAATTGAAGGAGACAAGAAATTTGCCTTTGTACATGTGGCTGTGTAAAACTAACTTGTCTAACAGACTGTGGTGAGGCTCTGCAGGTAATGAAATGCTCTCACTGCTGCCCACAAGATCAGAACAGCAGAGGCAGCAACAAGATCTTCTCCAGTTTAATCCAGCTAACAGAGAAATTTGAGTTGTTGTCTTGTGTTGTGCTAAGAAAACTTGAATGTTTGGAGAAAGGACAGCTGGCAGAGCTAAGGAAGACACCTTAGGGAGGGAGAGAAGTGGGAAGGGCAGGAGGCAGCTGCAGTGCAAACTGCAGACAAGCAGCAGCTTTGACAGGGACTGTGCCAGCAGCTGTTTCACTGCTCAGTCTGGCTACAGCTGCACCATCGAAAAGGAACATGGGGGGAAAAAAACTGATAAGACAAAATAGTGTAGAAAATCCTCAGTTCTCTCCCATTCTCATATTTAATTCTATTAAAAATTAAGTAGAAACATTATGCAAAACTGTTCTGATGCCCACACTAATTAGGTCAAATTAGACAAGGCTGGAAAACACGGAAACATTCAAATTACACACTGCATTACAACACTAAGCCTACTGCACTTTCCAGCAGAAAGTTATTTAACAGAAAGAAAAAAAAAGTCAGAAACCACCCATCTAATTGGTTTAGTTTGTTTAAAACCACCAGGATTGCTTTTGTAGAAACACACAGAAAAGTTTCTTAGACAACACTAATTTACATCAGAACCTTCAGCATTTCAAAGGTTCTTCACAGCAAAAAGTGACGTTATTGTTTTGTTTTACTTGTCACACAGATAGCTCAGCAACAGTGAAATGGGTACAGCTAGCACCATCTCTCATAAGTTTGTATAATGAAAATCCCATCAGTGCTGCAGACACACAAGCCATGAATGAGGACTGCTCTTACTTGGAAAAATGCAAGAGAAAAGGTGTTTTGTAGAGCATGAAAAACATAGATAAAATTTCATTTTGGAAATAGTTCTTCCTGGCAGTCCCTTCATGCTGTTTTGAGACAGCTTTTTCCCAGCTTGCTTTGATTCAGTGCTCAGTGAAATTCTCCTGAGGTTCAATCCCAGTTTCCATGGAACACCAGAAAGGCCACTTGTCTCCAGGGATCAATCTACAGAATGACAGGTTGACAATTTTGTTCCATTTTGCATCCCAAAAAGCAAACAAAACTCTCATATGCCATGATTTATTTATGCTTCACTTTTACTTCAGAACAACCAGCAAAATCGCTCAGAAGTCACAAAACAGCAAAGCAGGACTCAGCTTTGCAGGTACAGGGGAAACTAAGGCGTGGGTTATTTACACAACGTAAACTTGGGAAGGCCCAAAAAGTAGAACAGAAAATAAAAAACACTGAAAATCAGTGCAATGGAAGCGTAGTGAAGTGCTGATGGATAGATACAACATTTAACTAGCCTACTACATTTACAAGAACAAAGAACAGTCCCTTACCAAGGAGAGGCACTATGGTCTTCTCTGATAGACCACATTAAAAAATAACAATAGTTTAATAGTCTCCACAGCAGCATTTACTTCAGCCATTCCCAGGAAGTATTAACAGAGAGGAAAATTATTTCTAAGTCATTTGGCAGCTTCCTTTATCCTGGACATGTAAATCAAGGCATGGTATCCACCAGAGCATTCCAGAAATGTAGCCAAACAATGTTTCCCATGCACACACTAGTCCCTTTCTCCCACGGCTCTCTGCCTTAGCTGCCAACCATCATCGTATTCTTTCATTTAGAGCTGAGATTCACAAAATAAACAGCTCAAACCATAAAGCAGTATCACCTTCCTTGCACCTCCCAGCGCTGCAAGGCTCCTTCAAAATTTGAAATCAAGAGGTGGCAGAAGTAATACACGACAAAAGGCTTCACAACCGAAGATGCCACAACCATTGTAGGAAATTATTATTACAAAAATCCGTTTGGTGAAACATGCTGGGGAAGAACTAAAGCACTGGCTGATGCGGTGCTGTGCTGCCTTGCATCAAATTACTGGCAGTCATTACACAATGATCCTGTCTTTGTGTGACCACACTGATTACATTTGCCTTTACAAATAAAGAGCCAACTACAAAACTGGATGCCATGCTACTGACATCCCACTAACAAAAAAATAAACGAGGTTATGAGCACACTGCACAGAAACCCCGTGTACAACCTTGCCAGGTAACAATGCAGTCACACTTCTTTCACAGCACAAGAGTTTGCACAGATTACAGAGGACTCAGCCCAAACTAACTCAAAAACCTCAGACTACTTTGCTTGAAGGTGGCTGAACCTTTTGCAGTTTAACCTCCATTTTCAGCAAAGACATATGAGACGTGTCTGTTGTGGTTTTAATTTGACAACACTTGACGAGCTGTTTCACTTGTTGTGGTACTTCTCCATAGTGTGATTTGTTTCTTGATTATCCTTGCAAAAGCCTTTGCAAACATCACAGAAAGCCAGGTTTCTCTGAGTTTTGTAACTTTGACAAGTGTAGGATATACAGGAATGACTAAGACAAAGGAGAAAACAGAGATACACTTCCCAGTGGCCAGTAAGCAATTGTCTTGAGTGGAGATGGGAAGTGGGAACCTACCAAAAGAGGAAGAAAAGCCAAGCAGGCAGTTCCAAGCTGGGGGAGCTGTGACACCTTAAATTCTTATTTATTTAAGAAGGAAGGAAAAGCTAGGAACTCCTGAGGCTCTCCCCAGCAGCAACGGGCAATTTCTTGCTGTTTTGTTTTTTGGGGTTTTTTTTTAACACAAATATTTGTTCTGGGTTAAGCTAAGTGACTACTCGTTATCCTTTACAGGATGCCGATAGTGAGCTGACTAAGGCACTACCTTTGGCTGTGGTCTCCACACGGAGCAGCTTGAAACGCGCGGAAACCTTGCTCAGTTAATTTTTAATTAACATTTATCTCCTTCTCGAACAGTACGGCTGCCGGGGCTCTCTCTGTGAATGCTCCCGCAGCACAAGCCCCCCGATGCCGAGCCCGGGCACGGTGCCGCCTCAGCGCTAAGCACAGCCCAGCCCTGGTAACCATTTGGACCGATTCCACCTTAATTCCCCCCACACCGGCACTCGATCCGGCTCCCTGGCTCCGATCGCGGCGATCCCCGTGGGCGAGGAAGGAGCCGGGCCGGCCGCGCGGCCCTCCCGGGAACGGCTCCGTGCCGTCCCGCCCTAGCGGGGGTACCCCGGGGATAGAAGCCCTCAGCGGTTCTGCGAGGAGGGGGAGAGCACAGAAATACCATGACCACGCCCGCCCCGCCGAGCTCGCTCCCGGGACACCTGAACGGAACCTGAGGGCAGGGGGCGCGTTACATAAGGGCGGGGGAGCCGCCATGGCGGTGCGAGCGTGGTACGAGGGCGTGGGACGGCGGGGGAAGGGCGCGAGGTGGTATGGAGCCCTCCGGCTGCGGGGGAAAGGGAGGCGTGAGGTGTGAGCCGGGGTGAGCCCCGCAGTGCCCGCCCGGTGCCCGCCCCGCTCACCTGTGCTGCCGCTGCAGCCGCCGCGGGTCCGGCGGCGCACCCGCCTCCCGCCAGGCGNGGGGTGGGGGCAAGGCAGGAGCTTGGCGGCGTTTCCCGCGCTCCCGCCCTTTCAGATTCCCGGGGAAAGACGGTTCTATCTTTTCGCTGTGTGGGGTGTGTGGGAAATAGACTTTCCCGGTTCTTGGCGCATAAAAGGGCTGATCTTCAGCGAGAAGCAGAAACAGGCAGAGCAGCTGTTGAGAAATACCATGACCCTGTCCCCCCCAGTTAGTGCAATCTCCGCCTGAATAATCTACCCCCTTCTTGAGGGGAAGCCGGGTGAGGAGTGGCTGAAGTCACTTGATCTGTTCCGCCTGAAAAAGAGGAAACTGAGGGGAGACCCATTGCAGTTACAGCTTCCTCGTCAAGGGAAGCGGGGAGGAGGGGGGCAGGCACTGAACTCTTCACTTTCCTGACCAGTGACAGGACTTGAGGAAACAGCCTGAAGCTGTGTCAGGGGAGGTTTAGGTTGGATACCAGGAAAAGGTTCTACTCCCAGAGGATGGCTGAGCACTGGAACAGGCTCCCCAGAAAAGTGATCACAGCACCAAGCCTGACAAAGTTAAAGAAGCATTTGGACAATGCTGTCAGGCACAGGATGTGACTCCTCGGAATGTCCTGTGCAGGGTCAGGATTTGGACTTGATGATCCTTGTGGGTCCCTTCCACCTCAGCATGTTCTGTGATTCTTTAATTCTTTAATACAGATCAGAGTGATCCTGCTTCAGATTTTGAAGTAACTACTCTCCATGAGTTCAGAGAGAGAAGGATGTAATACAGAGAAGGAAAGGCTGTGCCAGCTCCTTTCTTTCCACCTGTCCACCAGCTCTGGTCCCTACAAGTGTATATTTTTAATATATGCATTTCTCAGACAGAGAGATACATACAGCCCCTCTAGTGCAGGAATACATTTCCCCAATACAAACTTTCCCCCTGGTTTGATTTAGTCTCTTTGTTAGTAGTATCTTTCTCTGCCTGTGGAATAAATGGGACCAAGGTGTAAGCCATTTGGTCAAAGCTTGACTTCAGAACTTGAAGAGAACTGGCCAGGAAAGTTTCACAGGCTGTTAGAACCAAAGAAAGACCTTATGAAAGAAATAGATGCCCTGGAGAGTATGGAGTCTTCCTTGCACAAAAGCAAGCACAGCTTGCCAAGTGAAAATGCCAGTCACCTTCAGCCCCACAGATTGAGCCCAGTAGATTTCCCAATTCCATACTACAGAGCTGAACGCTGGACTCCCACTGGATGCCGAGTTCACCTCTACAATTGTGAATAATAATTCTAGGATTTCCTTTTCTCCTGAATCCAACACAATTCTGTTGAAAAGCGGGAAGGTGTTTTGTAAATCTCTATTTAACTGAGAACGAGTGGCTGGAGCTTTGCAGTTCCATACAGAGTACACATATACTGTTTTTAGGAGGAGTTGCACATCTAGTTAGGAATCTTTAAAGGCAAAAATGTCCAACTAAGTAACACTATTTGAGGTGGCCTGTTTGTCAAAGAGACAGAACACTGTCCATGAAAATATGGGGATCATTGTTATTATCTCAAATATATCTGATGGGTTTGGGTTGTTATTCCACATCCCTGTGCCTTTTATTCCATAGAGATCAGAGGCAGTGAAAATTCAGTGACAAACAGCTGAATTGATTATATGATGTGCTTATCAAAAAATTGCACTAGTTGTGATCAACCCAGCACATTTTAGGTTTTGCATGAATACATCAGAAGATTCCTGTTCAGCAATGTATTTTTTCTGGTTGGTTTGTTTGTTTTTTCTGAACATAAAAATCTCAAGCAATCCTCCTCAAGTTCATCCATGTTTTTGAAAGGTACTAACTTGAATGTATGTGGCAGAGATGCTGCTGTCCATGTGGAGTTTCCAAAAGGCTGGAATCGGACAAAGTGACCTGTACAGACTTGTGTTTTGTGGATTTCCCCTCCCCTTCTATCACAGTGTATGCTCATATTCCCTATTGGCCTCCAAGTTTCTACATCATATATCCACAATGTCCGGCCTGGCAGCTGCTTTACTTCCTCAGACTGGTTCTCTTCAAGATGAAAGCCTGACAACTAAGAAGTGCCAAGAGAGGAAATATTACCTTCCAGCTTCCTCAGACAAGTGTTGGGGATTGAAGCAAGTTCTGTGAAAAGATAAAGTCATCAGTGGGCAGACTGCTGTTCTAAATGAGGAACTTTGTGCTCTTATTTCTGGCTTTGAGAGTTAGTGATACTACTTGTAATGTATTGTGTCTCTCATCCAGTGCTCCTGGAAATCACCAAAAAGGCTCCGATTGACTTTTGTCTTGGTTTGAAAAGACAGGTGTCTGTTACTAAAGAAAGCAGGAGCCTCCCTTGAAATG
>WBNO01021071.1:0-15858 GCA_013400575.1 Peucedramus taeniatus | reverse complement strand
GCTCCAAGCATGAAGCGTACCCCAGCTCCCGGCTGGAGCTCTGGTACTGATTCTAAGACATCTCACTCTACCTCAAATGACAGTGATACCTCAAATTCAGACAGTGAATTTGAGGATCCATGGGTTCAAATCAAAAGAGAAGCAGCTTTGGATAAAAACTGGGAGTTTGCTGAAAAAAGTAAATGTCCTTGCTGCCCCAGTTAAATACAGAAGGGGGTGCCCCCCGAAATGGAAAACTGTTCCTTATACTGAACTCAGAGAAATCTGCCATATTTCCAAATATTTTGGCCGATATTCCCCATATTTCAAAAATCTCATACAAGTTACTTTCTCTACTCATGTGCTTGTTCCCCATGACTTCTGGCATATTATGTTCCTCATTCTATCACCTAAAGAGCTACTTCTGTGGGAATCAATTTGGAAAAAAAAATTAAAAACATTAGTACAAAATTACCAGTTGGAGGCTAACCGAGTTTATCTCACTGTAGAGCACCTGAGTGGGGAAGAAGAATGTCAAAACCCACAAGCGCAAGCCCAAAATTTATCTAAAGCTGTTCTTTGACGACATTAAAAATGCTGCCCAGAATGCTTTATTCCAAACACCTGATGGTACTACCCCACAACTGGTGGGGTTTTGCTGGCATTCGTCAGAGCACTGATGAAACATATATTAAATTCATTGACAGATTAAGAGATACTATTGATAAGCAGATCAACTGCCCAAGGGCTAAAGAGGAGCTGCTCAATAAACTGGCAGTATTCAATGCAAATGAAAATTGCAAAAAAATCATAAGGGCATTTCTCCAGACCCTGAACCCACCATTCACCAAATGGTGGAAGCCTGTTCCCACCTTACAACCACTGAACACATAGTAGCCATGGCAGTCAGCAAAGGTGTAGCTGAAGCCTTTGTAGCACAAAACAAACAAAACTTACAATGCTATAAATGTAATTAACTTGGTTACCTCAAGGTGGAATGTGACAAGAGACACCCCTCTACTGGTTGTCCCTCCACTGCATGCTTAGACTGTAAAGAACATTTTAAACACTGTCCCCAGTTTCAGTATCACCAGCATCAGCCCCCTCAACAGCAGCATCAGGGAAACTTCCCACAGGGTGTAGGGCAGCACTGCACAATGACACCAAATACCAAGCCGTTCTGTACCCCTTTCCCCACCATCCCGGAAAGCCCAAGCACTGGGAGACCGTCTGCGACACCAAGGAACAGCTCCAACTCACTGAGGTCTACCAATTCGTTCAGGCAGGGACACAACGCATGCCAGTAAGCACCCTCTCCATCCAGCTTGAGGATAAGGAGATTTACAAAATTCCAACTGGTAAATTTGGACACTCTGATGAACCAAGGAACGTTTTAATCATAGGGGACTCGAGTATTGGACCAGATCATTTGCAAGTATTACCAGAAGTTTAAACGGTGGGGCCAAGGGACGAAATTACTGTGACTGTCTCATGTGTACCCCCACGTTGGTTTTTGTAAAAGGGTACACCCACTGCCAAAGCCTTCCTCCTGCCTTCCTGGACTGACATTTTACCTGAAAAAGTTTTGTGGGCTGAGACTGTGGGCTCTGACAGACCTATTATAGAGTGCGGTTTATTTAACAAAAGGGACGAAATTTTTCTTCCAGGTGTAGCAGACACCAGAGCAGACGTGACCATCATTTCCCACTCCAAGTAGCCACAGGTCTGGGAACTAGTGCCCGCCAATGGAGTTATCTCTGGGATTGGAGGAGCTGCCACTTCTATGCAAAGCAAATGAACAATTCTCATCCAAGGACCTGAGGGTCAGGTAGACACAGTAAGATCTTTTGTGGTAAGGGCACCCATCACCTCATGGGGCAGAGACCTATTGTCCCAATGGGGAGCAAGGCTAGAAAACTCCCCACAACCATAGAATTTTCAGTCAGGGCCACTGTAAACGCAGAGCGTCCCACCACACTGCTCACCTGGAAAACTGATGATCCAGTGTAGGTTGATCAGTGGCCTCTTTCAAATGAAAAGCTAAAGGTGCTTGAATCCCTAGTGGAGGAGCAGCTGTCCAAGGGCCACATATCACCATCCATTAGCCCTTGGAATACCCCTATCTTTGTCATTCGTAAACCAGGCAAAGACAAGTGGAGGCTGTTACAAGACCTCAGAAAGATCAATGAGGTCTCTGAGGACATAGGCCCTCTGCAGCCTGGCCTACCCTTACCCTCAATGCTCCCCCGAGATTGGAAATTAGCAGTCAGAGACTGACTGCTTTTTTAACATCCCACTCGATCCCAGAGATGCCCCAAGGTTTGCATTTTCTGTGTCATCAATTAACAGACAAGCTCCTCTCAAAAGGTATCAATGGACAACTCTTCCTCAAGACATGAAAAATTCCCCAGCTATCTGTCAAATGTTTGTTGCCCACGTTCTCTCACCCATTTGAGAAAAATTCCCCGATGCGATACTTTTTCATTACATGGACGATATTCTAATTTGCACTGAGACTATTATTTATAGACTGTTCTCAAAAAGACTATGCAGGCCATTGAAGGAGCAGAATTTGAAATTGCCACTGAGAAGATTCAGCGCACCTGCCCATGGACCTACCTAGGACTCCAGATTGGCTAAAGGATCATCGTACCCCAGCAGCTCACCATCAAGAACAACCTGAGAATTCTGAGGGACCTACATCAGCTATGTGGGAGCATCAAAAGGGTTCATTCACTGCTGGGGATCACAACTGAGGACCCCTCTTCAACCCCCTGTGAGGCTGCGATGACCTCGATTCCCCATGGACAATCACGCCAGAAGCCCAGGTAGCGATCCAGAAGGTATCAGAAGCACTGTCCAAGAGATAAGCCCACTGCACTGATCCCACCCTGCCCTTCCAATTTGTCATTTTGGGTAAAACACCAAGGTTTCATGGTCTCATTTTCCAGTGGGACCTCATGCTGAAAGATCAGCTGCTAATTATAGAGTGGGTGTTCCAATCACATCAACTACATAAAACTATCACTACACCCCAGGAGCTGATGGCTCAGCTCATCATAAAAGCCAGATCGCGCCTCAAAACCTTAGCAAGGTGTGAGTTCACATACATTTACCTCTCAGTGAAATCAGGTGAGCTGGAAGCTCTACTCCAAACCATTGAACACCTCTGGTTTGCTCTACCCAGGCCAGATCTCTATCCATTTGGAGAAACATAAACTATTTTGTGAATGTTTTAATTTGATCCCAAAAGCGTTAAAAGTAGAACTCCTTTAAAGACTCTAATGGATTTACTGATGGCTCTGGAAAATCCCACAAGTCAGTTAGGATGTGGAAAAATCCTGATACTCAGGAGTGGGAGTCTGATGTTCAAATTGTTCAGGGATCCCCACAAATCACAGAATTACCCCCTTTTTTTTTTTTTTTTTCTTGGTTTTACCCCTCTTTAGTTTGCTACACTGTTATCCCCCCTGTTTTCCCACCCCTTCTCTACTGGGTAAAAACTGAAGAGTTAAGAGGGGAAGGTAGGAGGACCTGTTAAAATTACACACATCTATTTTCTCAAACCCACAGATCAACTCATCATCCCCAAGCATCCTGTTATGTCTCTGGCAGCAGGGAACCTCCAGCTGCTCCAGAAAGGATTTTGGATGCTCCTCACCTTCCCATCAGTTCGTGCGTGGATTGTCTCTCAGCCCAGTCAGAACACCTGGGTCACACTAGCCAAGACTTTACAGCAAGACAATCTCTGCCTGTCCATGGGCAGCATAGGCAACCTGTTGTCCATGTATCTGGTAGGGATTCCCTCGGTAGCAGATGACTGGCCCATCACTAACTCAGGTCTCCTCTGCATGACAGGCAAGAGGCCCAATCCAGTAGACACTTGAGATGAGTGGACAAAGATTCTGCCAGATGCTACAGAGGAACCCCAAGAATTGAACTTACTGGGGTCCTCTGAAGCAACATATTGTGTTAGATTTTACTTTAGATGACCAAGTCAACATTGGTCCGAAATTGACCCGGCAAAAAACACGTACAGAAAAGACATATCACCAATTAACAAAGCCTATAATAACCTAAAATGGTGTAATTACACCAGTGGCATACTCTCTGTGTCCTCACTCCATCCCAAAGTGCTGCCCTGGGGAATGTTTTTTTATCTGTGGTGACCAAGTATGGGCTGGGATCCTGTCACGCCTCCAGGGAGGTCCCTGCAGCCTTGGCAGGCTTTCTACCCTCACTCCAAACATTACATTATTACATAATTGGAAAAAAAAGGGTGAATTGGCACGCCAAAAGAGATCCTATTCTGAATTCGATGAAAACTGTGATAGCTAAGTTTACAATTGGAACAAAGCAAAGAGGGTTGCGGTCTCACTTTTCTTACCTTGGGTGGCCACAGCTAAGGCTCTCGGTGAGCTTTCTCACCTGGAGTGTTGGCTTAGTAAGCAGGCAAGCGCTACCTCCACTGCACTCAGTGACCTACTTAGTGACACTGAGGCTACCAGGCATGCAACATTGCAAAACAGAGCTGCCATTGACTTTCTACTGCTTGCCCATGGACATGGCTGCCAAGACTTCGAAGGAATGGGCTGCCTCAATATCTCTTCACAATCAGGATCCATCCACACAAGCATCCACAAGCTGAGGGAGCAAATAAAGGACTTAAAGGTGGAAAAATACCCAGATTAGATCAATGAACTTTTTGGACAATGGGGTTTCAAAGGATGGGTTGCATCTTTGGTCAAAGGAATTTTTTTTGATTGTAATAATTGTTTTTATTGTTTTGGTCATGTTTCCCTGTCTAATTAAATGTATGCAGAAGTCCATTGGGGAAGTCTTCTTAGTAAGAAAAAAAAAAGAGGAGTTGTAGCATCCCATGAACTCTCCCACCTTGGTTAATTCCCAAGCCCTTGGTTCTGGCAATAGTAGTAACTACTTACCATAGAGTCAAAGCCCTCTGCCCTGCCCTTAGCTCCACCCCTCACCCCTTCCCCTTCTTAAGCTGCCTGCTCCACATGGGGTGTCCGTTTCCACGCTGGTTTTCCCTCTAGCCACACGTGAAATACCTGGCTGGAATAAAGACTTACAGAAAGAGCCTTTCTTGCCTCTATCGCTGAGCCAGTTGTGGTGAGTGTTGAGTGGAGGTTTGACTACATTGCCTGAATGTTAACTCAACCTGGTTTTCTACAGGAGAGGTTTGTTGGGGACAAGAAATAGGCAGCAGCTCCTACCATTCTAACACCCGCATTTTTAGAATGCCTTTAATAAACGAATGTAGCAAAATTGTGTTTTATAGTTTAAACTGTCCTGTCTTGTCAGTCTTTAAAACATCCCACCACAGCAATCTCTGAGACATATATTGGCAGACATACAGATAGATTCAAATACTTCACAATTCTCCAAAACTTTTTTTTTTCTTATAATGTGTTAATCCCTAGAAGAAGATCCAATGAAATGCAAAAAAAGGAATGAAATGTCAGGTCAGATGAAGACACGATCTTCACTTAATATAGTATTTAATATTTTAAAAAAATCAAACATGTATAAAAACTTGGTGATACAATAACAAAGTCCTCAGACATCTTCAATTTCAAATAAAATACCCAGGGAAGCTAGCAGTGTGATCTGCAAATCCTAAACAATGGTTTCACAGATACTTCTTTTGTCCTTTTGGCAATTTTGTGCAGCAGGCTTGAAAAAGAAGTCAACATCAACAGAATTTGCTCATGATAAAGAAAATCCTACTGATATTTTGTCAACACTTTGTAATTTCTATGGTTAATGGTGAAGAAAAGAGAAGGCAGTTCAGAAGCTCAGTTCTTACTGCTAAACCATATTTGTGTCTTCCTCATCTTTTCCTCTTAAAGTCAGTCAAGGATTAGTCAAATGACAAACTTGGAATTTTTACATAATGGAAGAACAGAAGTATTAAAACTATTTTTAAAAATAGTTTCTTCTAACTATTTGAACAGGAAGTATTTTAAGGGATGACTTCCTTCCCTTTTACTTGGGCTAATGATATAAACCAGTCATTAAGTGTAAAAGTGCGCCATAACATTAGTGTGCTTTTGTTATGTAGAAGAGCTCCATATTCATAGATTCACAGAATAGTTGCATTGGAAAAGACCTTACAGATCATTTTATTCCAGCTTCCCTGGCATGGGCACGGACTCCTTCCACTAGACCAGGTAGCTCAAAGCTCCATTAAATGTGCCCTTGAACACTTCCAGGGATGGCGTGGTTGCACCGTTCTAGTACGAAATCACAGGGACATTTCTGGCTGTACATCTCAGCATGAAGGAGAGGAATTTACATCAGCAGGTGGAATATAACCTCGGGTATAATTCACTACGTCTCTCTAATTGCAGATTTAACTTGTGAGCATGTATCCTCACTAAATAATACATGTAAGAAATCACTAGGTTAAAGAATCAAACACAAAGTCAGACAGCACAAGCACTCCATTGCTACATTACTGAATTTTAAGGCTTTGCTGAAAAGTCTTTCTTCAAAGAAAATTGTGTTTACTTGTGTACGCATATGACAACTTAGTGATCATTCAAAGTCTGTTCTTTCAGACATTGAAACAAAATATAAAAATGAAAAGTAAAAATAAAAAGAAAGTGAGCCTCAAAATGCAGTCTAGTCTCTCTTTTTAGTTGGCTGTATGTTGTCTAAAATGGCATATGGGGTGACAAGGTCTGAAGAATGATGCAAAGGGAAGTTGTACATCTTGCAATGTCTGACCAGTTTCTAAACCTTCTCCATGACTCCAGAAATCCGAGGAATTTTGTCTTTGAATACCTAAAAGACACTTGAGAAGATTTATTCAGCACAATGTACTTCTATTTAAAATGTGAGAAGCAAAACAGTATATATGGTCTGAAAAGAAAATAAATGCAGACAATGAAACTCAAGATTCAAACTATAATGAGAGTAGATATTTTAATGCAGCAGATTCACACTTCCAAAATTGGATGTCTAGCTTTATTTAAGTTTGATGTAAACAAAATATAACCTGAAAAACTTCAATATAAAGAAAACAATATTTAGATGCAGGCAGAACTTTTCAACTTTTTTTCTTTTAATATTTTACAGGAATATTAAAGTTTGATGGTAGTACTCAGACAAAGTATGACAAGGAAAACACATTTCAAAATGCTTGTTTTCAGCTTCTTACTATTCATATTATTAAAAAAAAAAAAGCATTGGAAAAAAAGCTAGGGATGCATAACACCTAAAAAAATGCCAAAAGAAAATATCTCCAAAGATCAGTCTCTCTTAAACTACAGCAACAAAATATGTTTGAACCAGTATGAGGTGTATGGTTAAGTTGCCTAATCATGATTGAATACATTTTAAAGTAATGTTTTACAAAAATTGCCACCATGATTTATACCTCAGGACTTTTTACTAATTTCCTTATTTAAAAGACTTTCACAGCTCCTTCTAACCTTTTCCCACTCTTACCTATGTCAGTGCTTTGGTTACCCAAGTCTGAATCTGAAATGTTGCCTTTTGATTAATAGGGGTTGAAATAGAAAATAAAAACAAACCAAACAAACAAACAAACTCAAAAAATCAAATCCAACCAAAACAAAACCACAAAAAAACCAGAAATTTGGAGTCACTTTCTAAAACAATTTCAGTTCAGTTCCATAAGAAGTCACAAAGGCCACTTGATAAATTGGTTTAACCCACATCATTGCACTGAAGTTCTTCTGTTTTCACACGTAATGATACAAGAATGTTCTAACTGTTCTCAGAGCCTATGCTTTCGTCAAAACTTGTAAAGAATTACTTCTAAAGCAGAGTTTGCTTTTAAATCAGTTGTTTTTTCCTTTCCTCTCTGTTTTACAAGCTCTTCTTACCTACTGTTAATTATTTGTGTCACAGAAAATAAGTCGTGAGGTGACATAACAAAGTGCCAGAGGTTTGAAGTGTTGATGATACACTGATTACACAGATGAGACATGTGCATCAAAAGGTCAACTAGAAGTGAACTGCCATTGGTGTACCATTTATTAGCTTTTGCAATTTCCACACCTCTTTGATTTCCCTCTGTCCTTTCATCTTCACCCTTCATAGTCTTCAAGGAGGAACTGGTAAACAAATTCCACACTTCCATAACAATTATTTTTGCAACATCACTATGAATAGCTACTTGAAAGATTTTTTTTTTTAATATTGTATGCATTAACTAGTGTAGGCCATGAAGAATACTTATCAAAAACCTACCACAGGGATAGAAAATACCCTGGAAGCAGAGAGATAAACTGCATTGCCACCTGTCTTCTGACGATCCTTGTGCAAATGTGCAGTACTTGAGCTCACAAGTCACTCCTAACCACACATATGTACTTCTGCATAGAAAATGCTTAAATCTGTATCTTAAAACTTATTTACTGAAGCTGTCTGTAGGTTAGATAATTTTTCAATGCTAGTAGTAATTCTGTATCTCATTGTCATTTCCTGTGTTATGCTACACATAACCAATCACTGCTATCTCTGCTGGGTAGAAAGACAAGATCTCTATGATTACCATATGCTGCTGGATTTCACATCCATTTAATTAATTATGAGTACTTTCTGATTAAATTTTCATAAACTGTATCTTGGCGCTATGTGTATTAGATTTCTTTTGTGTGGGCAGTAATCACTGCTGATACACAGATAGCAGAGTACATTAAACAAACAAGTACTCTGAGGGTTTTGTAAATACAGTTTTTATGGGCATCATAAGTAGATTTACCCAGCACCTCAGTGACAGAAGACAATAACAATCTATTTCCCATCTCAAATCTTACATATTTAGCCATAGGGAAAAAATATTTGTGTACATGACATGACTGCTGCATTTTAATTTCTGCTTTACATGAGCTGCTAAGGAAGAAATAATTGCTAAGGGAAAAAGGGTCAGAAATAGTCATGAACCCGTGAAGATGAAAAGGCAAGAAGAAATTTAGGTCATTAATTAGGACTAGTTTATCTTTCTAGATGGCTTTTTTGTGAATGGCATCATTAGGAGACAGTGCTCCTACATATTGGAGCTCTGGGTATATAATTCTCACCAGATTGTCTTGGCAGCACAATATAACATTTTAGGAAAATCAAGGTTCTTCCTTATTCAAACTCTGAGTTTTATTGATAATCAGAATTATTAAAAAGGAAGAGATTTAAGTGTGATTCCTTATCATAGCTACTTTTATAAGTTGTTTATTATATTTATAGTTGTTTTTCCCTAGTCTAGTGCTGTCCATATACATCACTATGGCAATGCGGCTGTTGAGTCTTTTGTGTATGATATAATGAGCCTTCTAGAAACAATGTCAGAGGTCTCTATTATCACTATCTCCATGCAGACAATTGCAGATATATCAGAGCTTGCTTTCCCAGACTCACTTGGGAATCACTCAGCCACTTCAGCACAGTGTTCTGCTCTGGCTGTAAGTTGCCTTGGAAATCCTTTCAGATGAAAAGAATGAAAGCAATTATTCATGCTTGCTATTTACATCACTTCTGTGGGTTTTCATCTCTATAATAAGATAAAAATTTTTAATTGTCTCTTTCAGGCTATGTGTTCAGTTTATCAAAACCTCCTGTGAAAGGAAGAAGTTCCAAACACTGTAGCAAAGCAGACCAAGACTGACTTTGAGATTTAAGCTTGCAATCGCCGTCAATAAAGGTTCAAGAACTTCATAACATTGAGGAGTCCTATCTAAATTTGCAACAATGAGGGGTCATGGTACCCTTTCAGAAGGCTTTATTAAAATTTCCAATTATAACACCACATGTACATTTTGCTATTTGTGACTCTTCTGGCTCACTGTAGGGCCAATGTACTTCCAAATAAACAGTCATTTTAGCATTTCTCTCTGTCTGACTCTTATCTACTGACTGGCTTTTTTTTTTTTTTTACTCTCTTCAAACTTATGCACTTGGATTTTTTAATTGTTTAGGTTTTATGGTTTTCTTGCATATGCATGTGGGTTTTATCTGTAATAAACTTTCTATGATTTGGGTATATTTTCTGAAAAATAAAAGTCTTTTACCATCACTTCTGGTCTAGGATCTTTTGAATGTCCTTGTGGAGACCAGTGACAAGTGGCATTGCTCAGGGGTTGGTATTGAGGCCAGCAAGCTTTAATATTTTTGTTGGTGACATGGAGAGTGGTAATGAGGCACCCTCAGAATTTGGTGATATATATTTGGTGATAACTCCAAACTGTGCAGTGCAGTCACACACGTGAGGAAAGGGGTGGATCCAGAGGGCCCTGGACAGCCTGGATACGTGGGTCTGTGTGAACCTCATGAAGTTCAACAAGGTCATGCAAAGTGCGTTGGGGCAAACCCAAGTACAAATACAGACTGGGTAGAGAATGGATTAAGGACAGCTGTGAGGAGAAGCTCTTTGGGGTGGTTTTAGAGGAAAAGCTCAATATGAGTCAGCAGTGTACTCTTGCAGCCCAGAAGACCAACTTTGTCCTGAGCTGCATTAAAATGAGCATGACCAGGAGGCCAAGGGAGGTGACTCTGCTATTGTGACACCTTCCTTGCAGTGATTCATCCAGTTCTGGGTCTCCCAACACAAAAAAAACCAAGCTGGAACAAGTTCCTGTTGGAACGAGTTTGGAAGGCCCAAAGATGATCAGAGGGCAGGAGGAAAGGCTGAGAGAATTGGAGCTGCTCAGCCTTGAGAAGAGTAGGCTTTGCAGAGACCTTGTAGATGCCTTCCAGTACCTGAAGAGGCTATGAGAGCTGGAGAGCAGCTTTTGACAGACACATGTAGTGACATCCCTGGACAAGTGGGAATGGCTTCAAACTGATAGAGAGTATGTTCAGATCAGATATTAGGAAGAAATTCTTCCTTGTGAGGGTGGTGAGGCACTGGCAGCCCAGGTTGCTCAGGGAAGCTGTGGATGCGCCATTTCAGGAAGTGTTCAAGTCCAGGTTAGATGGATCTCTGAGTAACCTGGTCTAGTGCAAGGTGTCCCTACCCACGGAAGGAGGCTGCAACGAGAGGATTGTTATGGTCCCTTCCAACCTAAATTATTCTATGATTCCCTGATACTAGGAATTAACAAACCTATACAGTACTCTCTGGGTTCTGATAGGCAAGTTTAGAGACTGATGTTTAAAATGTTCCTTTCAAATTTATGCTAGGATTTCCTCCTTCTTCCTAAGCTCCACATTTAAGTCTAAGAGAGCAATCACTAAATACTGGCAAAATGTTTATAGCCTCCATAAGCAGCTCAAAGTCATTCAACAGTAGCATGATACAGGCCACATTTCTTCCTTTAAGCATTTCTTCCTTTATGTTTCACAGAGCTCTGAGAAGACACCATTAAACATATACCCTGAGACAGAATAGAAGTAATATTACTTATTTCCTGGAGTTTTTTGATTCTGAGGCTGATGCAAGAGTACTGATGGCATTTATAAAGGAAATATGTTATCCAAGAAGCAGTGAAACATCAGTGAAATACCTTGTAAATCTAATAACTTGTAGGATTATGGAATGAGTAGGAATATAGCCTGGAAACATTATTTTAATTTTTTAGCTGTTTATAAAATTCATTGGTAGCTATGCTGTTGATATTTTTAGATTATTTGACAGTAGTAGCCACCTTAGTGTTACTAAGAAAGTGTAAGGCTTCTTGATGTCTCTAAAACTTTTCTGTTTTTTATCTTCTGCTAACATGAAAGGAAATGTGTATCACCAGGACAATTGCTGTTAATTTATTTTGATACAGACAGCTTTCATCATCATTTTAGTAAATATCTTTATCCTGTACTCGGCAGGCAAAAAAAGAAGGTAAGAAAGAAAATATTGCTTTTAAAACCCCCAATGATTTCTAAAATTGCTGGTTGTGAAAAGAATAAATATACAGCCCTCTTTTAATTTTCCTATCATTTTCTGGTAATAAAATAATTTGACTCCTTGTTGTATGAGGCATTTTTCTTCTCATTTACTCCCGTCTTTAATCGCTGTTTCATTGAACATCCCTCCTACTTATATAGGAAATACACTTTTTTCTGTGCAGTGTATGGACCAGTACTTTCATTTTCCTCTCACATCCTGTAATACAAGCATGTTTTATAATGGAGTCCATTTTCTTAATAAGCCAGCTCATTTTCTCTTATTTAACAGATGTTATTTCTGACTTTCCAACCTATCTAACCCTTATGTAAATCAGTACTACTGTCAAAAGTTTTTTTAATTAAGTTGTATTTCTATAGCTTAACTCAAGGGCAATAGGCAAATAGTATCATCTTTTTATTCATTAATCACTGAGGAAGAAAATAATGGAGATGAAAATGCCTATGCATATTTATTAGATACCAGCTTTTTTGAATAGCTTTTTTTTGAGCCAATCATTGGGACTGCCACAGATCTGACAGTAATAGTTTTGGTTTTTTCCATTAAAAATTTCCTATTGGAGTAGGCTGTGCTTATCAATGATAACGAAACTTTCTTATCAGTGGCGAAACACTGAGACATCATTTAGTCTACAGGATATACAGACCATTATTTCTTTTTCGTTAGTTCAAATTCAGGAAACAAACAAACACATCTTTAGGGATGTGGTTTACTGCTGGACTTTGCAGTGCTGGGTAAATATTTGGATTCAATGATTTTAAAGGACTTTTCCAAACTAAATTATTACAATGTTCCGTAGGAACTGTCACTTTACTGGTGTATATTTCAGGTTACACTCAGCTTTTTATTTCATTGTAAAATAACACATATGCCTATCTACTCAATTTACTATGCCACTATTACTCATTTTACTATAAAGTCCCTGGTTTTCAGTGACAGAAAATTGAATCCTAAAACCAAAATGAAGGAAGAAGTTAAGCATTTGCTAAAGTGGAGCTGAACATTTTTAACAAATGCTCAACCAAAGCACCTAGATACTGTGTTCAGAACAAAAATAAATTTTTAAAAAGTCTGTTTTTTTAACAGGAAGTATTCCTACAGAAGTCATCACTAAAGGACTTTTTTTGGCATAAAATCTTATGTGCTTTCATGGGCCACTTTGATGAATTGTTGGCAGAGAGATTCAAGGACATTAGAAGCATACAAAGCTCAAGAGGACCAAAAAGAGTTCAAAACAACAGGAGAATGCAAGAATGGAAGAAGGAATATTATGTATGCTTGTCATGTTCTAATACAAGTATCCATCAATGTGCATCCATCTTCACGGGAGACAAGATAATAGGATAAGTTTTTAGGCACACAAAACCAATACTGGTATTCTCATTTTTAATGCCTAAATGCTGAATTCTCTAAATTAGTTGGCAGATGATGGTATTAAGTTTCTTGTGCTCAGCCACTGGATTGCTGTGACCAGTTTAAGCATGTATACAATGCTGTCCTCTATTCAAATAAGAAAAAAAAAGACCAAACAGAGAGTGTACAGGGTGCCTGTTGCTCTACTGAGAGACTATAACCACTGTTGCTGCTGTTTAGTGAACAAAATTAATCTATTAAAATTATTGGAATTTAAAATAGTTTAAAATATTTTGATTAAGAACATACAGCCCTTTAATTGTAAATATTAAGCTGTCCCTCTTCCCTAGTAATGTCCATGAAATAATGATGCACATGTGAAATAACACTTTATATGCAGAATTTCATACACTAAATCCAATACATGAATGTGCTCTCCTGAAGCAATTTTATTTTTTACATGCATAAAAGGTAGAAATGAAAGATATGTGCTAAACTGAAAACTTATTTACACAAAACCCTAGAAGATATATATTTACAGATCTACATGTATGCACCATATAAAATATTTCTGCAGAAATTAGAATCAGCTATAAATACAATATGTTTGCTCTGTAAATAATTTAGAAATGTATGGAGATATGATGATTCCATCAAAGCTATTTTACAAGCACTTTGAAAATACTCCTTACTGAATTTGAATCCTGTACTTATCTTGGGTTTGAAAAATGGATTCCTTCAATTCTTTTTGATGGACAGGATATATCTCCAAGTCAAGTTCCTAGTGGAATTATATTTGTATTTATATGAACATCAATCAAAAGTTACTCAGTAACTTCAACCTGTGCTTTCCCCAATGCCAAGCAGTACAAGAGATCTTTGCTTTGCCAGATTCTCATAAATTGGATATTACACTTCTCAACTTAAGTGTTCGCTTAATGCCAAGGGACATTGAACTGGGGAAAGTTTTTTGCCTCTACTAAACACTATGGGTAGAACAAATGAATGCTCTATTAAACCATGGGAACTGAAGTCAAACCCAGGGATTGCTTCTTTGAAATCTTAAAATGTAGAGGTATGAGCAAATACAGCAATCCTCATATTCCACAGACTAATAATCAGAGCTGCTGATTACAGACATTGATCATGTCCACAGAAGGATGGGAGACCTTTCAAAGCAGATAGATATGCAAGGGTACTGAAAAAAAAGTCTTTGAAGAACTACAATTACTATTAATCTCATTTGCTGTGAAGATAAATGACAAAAGAATGGCTGCATTTTAATGAGAGCCCAGGATGCCAGGTCTACCAGGCTGGGAATGGGCATGGCTGGTACTGAGGCTGAGCATGAGCATAAATAGGGCTGCCCAAGCACTGGCTGAAGGTGCAGGATGGGCACACAACAAACTCTTACAATTTAGCTGTTTATACAGAAGTTTGATAGAAGGTTTTATGGCTGCACAGTGTCAGAGCTGGCCTTGAACACAGGCAGCCAAAACTGGGGTGAATATGTTAACATTGCATCTTACTGCAAATAATTATATGGGCAAAATCAAATAATATATCTTAATCTTTAAAAACATGTTATTTGAAAACAGTATCTCTTTTGCATTTTCCAATTCAAATTATGCAAGTTTCAAATTTAAAAGTAAAAGGACCTTGCAGATTCTTTAACAGGTAATTTTCCTGGTAATATACAGATATAGAGATGAACTGGTCTTATTTATGTTATGTCCATGCCTGTAATTTTCCATACAGTGGTTCACACAGTGGTTCACAGCTTTCATTTTTCCCTATTTCTTCATGGCGACATGGCTTATTTATAATTTTAGCTTTATTTTGTGAATTATTTTCCCATTTCTTCTCTTTCCTGATTCAAGGTAACTTTCCACATTCTACTGGGAGTGAAAATAATGCTTTATTCTTTTGCAATATTTTTCTGACTGTTACTTGTCTTGGGTAAAAATCACTTTGTTCTCTTGGGGGTTAATTATTTGTAAAAGACTGTAAATAGTAAGACAAGCGTGTTCCAAATTGATCTAACTAAAGTACAATAAACTTCCCAAGAGAGCAGATATTTGAGCTGTTGGGTTTGCCTGGGTTTGGGATCCTTCTGCCCATGGCAATTAGCCCGAGGGTTTGATTTCTCCTTCTAAACCAAGTACAGTAAGGTTAAATTAAGGCTGCACTGTTTGCAGCCTCTGTCAGAAGTCACCGTTGTCTTCAGAGAGCTCTGAGGTTGTTTACAAACTGCACTGGCTGCAAACTGCTGCTAATGCTGACAAATAATCCCAGGGCTTCTTTGAAAAGTATAGAGACCTGTTGTTTGCTGTCCTTCAACGCCACTCTTTAGCTTGTTAGATAGATAGATAGATAAATACTTGAGAGAATTGAACCCAGAAGATTTTTAGAAATAGGCACAGGTAGCTTTCTTTTCAAAATCTGCACTCACTTATTTTTTAAGCTTATTAACTTAGAAGAATTGGGGAAAGTGGCTGTTTCTTGTTACAGCTGTGACTATTGAGAAAAGTGCTGGAAGACTGAATAGTTTTTTTCTAATTTACATAGAATCTCATAAGAGAATATTTGTTGGCAAAAAGTCAAAATATTAGCTTTTTTCATTGTGAAAAAAACAAATTAAA